>ML677349.1:65139841-65364347 GCA_007922305.1 Dermatemys mawii
ATATGATAAATGGTAGTATGTTAGAACGAACTGTAGGTACAGAATTTTCCTCAGTACATTCCACTGAACAATTTCACTTCCCTCCACCTTTCCCCAATTAGAGAAGTTCTTATGTGCTTTAGTTTAGTAAAATAATTATCGCTGGCCATTCCCGCCCCCCCTGTTTTCCTATGCTAACCCATTGTAAATGTGAAGTCTTTTCTTTGTGTAACACTCCTTCATGGGAACACCTGGAGCTCCCTAGCTTATTTCACCCCTCCCTTCCCTGCACCCACCGCCCACACTGTTCTGCCGTGGCTGTTTTATTTAATAGCAGGATTCTTCTGATCATTTATAGCTTCTGTGGAGTTCACGCCCCTGGATTGAATTTGCTTGAATATTTCCTGGACATATTCTCTAAATAATTTGTTCTTATTTTAGTCAGTACATGTAATTAAATCCTGGAAGGTTTTCAGGAACGTTAATTGCTTTTCTTGAGGGATTGAATTCAGGCTTTTGCACCTGGCTCTTTGGGATATTTGATTTAACAGACAAGTTTATCATAGGGGCATAGACTTTAAGGCCAGAAAGGACCACCAGATCAGTCTGACCGCCTGTGTATCACAAGCCACCAACACCACCGAGCACTCTCACACAAAAGCAACAACCAAAATTAGACCAAACAATTACAGTCCTCAGGAAATTAAACTATTTTGTGCCACAGGCAGACAATAGGAGGAACTGAGGTGTACCAATGTAATCAATGAGAGGGAAATGATCTGGTGAGACATATCCAGATGGTCCTGGCAAATAACCTGCATCCCATGCTACAGAGAGGAAGGTGGAAAAAAACCCCAGGTCACTGCCAATCGGACATGGGGACGGTAAGCGGGGGAATTCCTTCCCAACCTTACATATGGCAGTCAGACCCTGAGCATGTGAGTGAGAGTCAGACTGCCAAAGTTCTACAAACAGTGCAGTGAAGCGAAGGGTGGCTGAGTGGTTTGAGTACTACTACTTTACCCTGTGATCAGTAGATATTTCAATCTCATAGCTTTGTGTTTAAGGGTAATTTGAAAACCTACAGCCAAGATTTTAAAATATTAAGGTCTAAAATTAGGCTTGTAAGGGCCACATTTAGGTGCCTACATAAATGGCCTGATTTTTTAAAAATTTACATTGAATTTCCAGTTACTGAAGGATGGATTCTGCTCCCTTTACTCATTTTGAGTGGCATCATCGGACTATGTGTGGAACAAGATGTGTTGGCTCAAAGTGTGTAAAGGTAGCAGAATCTGGTTCTGAATGAATTTACCATTGTCTGATCCAAACCAAATGAAAAGGTTGGGTTATGAGGAGTTACTCCTGTTTGTTTCTCCCCATTCTCCTCAAGATTCCCATGTTAGCTGCCCACATGCCTTCTTGCTGTGGAAGGAAAGAAGGACATAGCTCTTTCTGAAGCCTAGCACCAAGCACTTTAAGCGCTTGGGGCTTATTTTGGAAAAGACCCCAGATTTCCACATGCTTATGTGAATTTCTTGGGGGTTGAAGATCTCACAAGAATTCATTTATTTTGTTTTTATTTGTTGCAAGATTTGTGCTATTTTCTCCTTCAGGTTTGGCCAGAAATACTACAAACAAAGACTTTCTCATGGTGCTATATTTAAGTTGTTCCACTTCTGCTTGTAGAACTAGGAAGTACAGAGGCTAAGTAACTTATGCAGAGATGCTAAGTAACTTGGGAAGAGAAGAGGGGAAAGAGCACAAACTTTCTCAAAGTTCTAAACAAAAATTTGGCTAGCTAAGGGTTCAAGTCCATCCTTGCTTTTATCCGACTTGGTTGGTTCATCCCTAACTACTGCACATTGCTTATATGAACTGGAATATTGGCCAGGGCTCCAAGGTTAAGTACTTTTTTTGTTTTTTAAAAATGACATGGAGTGTGTTTAGGGCACTGGGGAGTGGGGCTCATTTCCCTGCTCCTCCATAGACTTCCTGTGAGGCCTTGGGTAAATCACTGTTTGCCGCAGTTCCCCATTTGTAAAATGGGGATAACAGCACTGCCCTTCCTCAGAGGGATGTTAGGAGAAATACTAGAACTGGCTGGACATTTTCCACTGGAGTTTTTTTTCTGTTGGGAAATGCCAATTTGTTGAAATTCCCACATTCTGTGGGAACATGTCAATTTCAGTGAGATTTCCACAAAAGCCACCCAGCACCTCAGCAACTGCAACCTGCCCAGGCTGCTTCTGTCTGTTCCAGCCAGCTTGAAAATTTCCCCTGGCTCCCATTGCTGGTTTCTCACTGGAAACTTTTCCCTCCCAATCCATCGTGATTTGTGGGAAAGGTGCTGCATAGGTCGTAGTGTAGGAGAAAGGGGTCACCTCTGCACAGTTCTATGTTGTGGAGCTTGGACCATCTTTCCTTCTCCTTCCCATCATATCCCCAAAACACCCACCACTGTCTTCCACATTTAGATGTGGAGAATTGCCAGCAAGCTGTACTTGGCCACAGTTAGGGGAATGTGGCATTCTTAAGCACTTACCCTTTCCAGCCTGCTCCTCTGCCGTTACCTAGCGGAAAGGTGCCATCCCTGTTGCCACTGAAGCATTATGTACCCGTGCACAATGCTGCAGAACCTTGGCCTTTTTCCTCTCTTCATTTCACTAGCGCATTTAATTTGTTAAAGGCATTGTCAACTCCGAGTGGGTTTTACAAACGTTCAAGAGGTTTGACTGTGGTTCTGTTATTCAGGGATTATTTTAATGGTCAGTAATTTGAAAGTGAGAGTTGTATGCCTTGCTTAAAGGAATGATGTATTTTCCTAGTATAAACAGCATGATGACAAATCGGTAAAATTTTACTTTGTTTATAGATGAGTGAATAGATTTGATGTATATGTCCTGGTAATTCAAACTCTACACAGACCCCAAGTCTTTCCCAGGATTAAGAGTTTAGTTCAATTATTTTCCACATTTGTCTTTTTTTACCCATTCATACTATTTGGAACCAAAAGCAGGAGTGCCAAAAATATGGGGTAGGAGGTCATTATAGCTTGAGCAGAAACAGGAGTGCACTGAAGAAAAGCCATGAGAGTCTGTTTTTGGTGAGCTTTCCAGTTCTGGCTGACAGGGTCTGAAGTCTAGATAAAGAGAAGATTTGGCTGCCTCTGAATCACTTGAACTTTGCTCCTCAGTACTTTGTATCATGACCTTCAAGTGTTCTTAATTTTACTGAAACACATTGCTTTGGGAAGAGGAGTCTGATTATACCAAAGTCCACCAGTATAACAGCTTTCTCCTCTGTTTTTCACAGACTATTTTTGAGAGGAATTGTCAATCAGATGATTGTGCTGCTGATTTGAAACTTCAGGGTAAATTGTTGCTGTCTAGGTGAGTGAATTAAACTTTTTTCATGTTCTTACTTGTACATACTAGTATGTAATTGATTTTAAGTAAGGGCGCAGTGAAAACCCAGAGTAGAGATCCATGCCTTGTATATGCAACTTCTTTCATGACATTCTGATTATTAATTATATTATGATAGTACCTAGAGAGAGACTGAAATCAGATCCCTGTTATGCTAGGTATTGTGCATGCACAAAACAGTCACTGCCTGAGAGAGCTTACAACTGGAACACACAAAGGAGGAGAGGGGGATTACAAGCACAGAAATATGAAGTGACATGTTCTATGTCCTACAGTAGGTCAGTGTCAAAGCATAGGTTTTCTGTCCAATGCCATCTCCATTAGACCTCACCACCTCTCACAGAAGGTGATGACAAAGTAAAGCTGCACGGAGCATTTCTATTTTCCTTAATAAAAATGTGTGGGGAAAAAAATCTCAAAATATTGCAAGTGTCATAAAATCCTTTGTGGTGTTAAATTTGATCCTACTACCCTTTAATTTCATATATTCGTAATCTCTGTGGAATTCTCTTCATTTGTCAGCTTCACAATCATTTTGTCAATATTTAGATAGTTTTTCCTTTTAGCTTCACTTTTCATCTCACATGGTAAAACTTGCCAAGTGGCACTGATGTGTGGTTTTTGTTTTGTCTCATTTGGCTTATGATCTGAGAGAGAGGCATATTGTATTGCTTGTCAGGATGTGCTTATTTCATTTCTGGATTTTTTTAGGTTAAAGGTGAACCTTATGTATCACTTCTGTTTCCTTTTTCTTAGATTTTTAGAACACTTTTAGGGAGTGAAATGCTGATCTGAATTATTTAACCATGTTTCAGGTGTTTTGCTGTTTGATGCAGATTCTGTCTGTGAAATGCTTAGCTTTCAGGCCAGGAAAGAATAAGTCAAAAACAGTAAAGTCAGCAGACACAAATGCATTTTGCACAACTCTGCAGTGTTTTATGGCTGTAACTAGAGATGGGCCTGAACCAAAACCCTAAAAGCAACTCTGAGAAACTATAACCATCTCCAGCTCCCATTGAAGTAAACAGGAGTCTTTCCATTGACTAACTGGGAGTTGAATTGGGTTCTCCACCTATGGATTCCAAGCCCGCAATTTGCCTTTCACCCTCACCCACCCCACCCCAAACTTGGACTTGTTACCTTTATACAGAATGTTAGAGGTGTACAAAAAGCACACTGGAGCAAAACTGGAGAACTTTTTTTTTTCCCCCCTATTCTTCAGATCAGAGATAATCCAGAAAACTAGGAGACAGATCCTGAAGACACTTACTTGCTATGAATTAGTTCTCTGAAGTCATGGCAGTAAGCAATATAGTTAGTAGTGTTTGTGGGATTGCTGTTTAGATTTAAGCTTGATTTTTTTATTTTAAAAATAAGCTGCTGATTTCCCCTAAACAAAATAAAAATCATGATCGTAGAACGAGTGTAGGGTATTCTAATACAATACAAAATTGATACAGCAAATGCTGATCAAACCTCTTAGTTCTTCATTTTAGTCCATCTGAGTTACTACTTGAAATATACCGGATGTCGTCAAATAGATAACATATTCTGTTCATTTGCTGCTGTTTTTAATCTCCAAGACCATCCGTTTCTGTTTTTAGAAAACAGCTATAACATTCTTCAATTTAAAGAAATTAGAATATGTATTACTATTGCCTGTTTAAAATAAAAAGGCTACTCTGAATTCTGGTTTTGCATAGGTTGGGAAAGGTGCCTATCCTGTATAGTATGACTAATTTCTCATACACGCAATGCCATATGCTGAAAGATTGTATATAAGCTTTTTTTTTAATATATATATATATATTTAAATTCTTCGTGTCTGTGTAACAGAAGTTGTTACAAACCTCCAGTTATTTCCAATGCTTTATACACCAGAATGAATTGAAATATTTACAGGTTCATTGCATTTTTGTACTGGACATTTTTGTATCACATCATATAATGCAAATTTTCTAAGTAAAACATCTAATTCTCAGAGATTAGGTTACCATCATGAGAATTAATTGCAGTGATCCCCATTATAATGTTAGGTACTGCACAGCAACTCTGTTCTGGGGTTGTACAAGGAATTAATTTGACCCCTAGTAAAAATGTCATCCAATGCTTTGGAAATGTACCCCTGGATGGCATATGCTTAACAAGCATATTGAACTAGGTAATAAGAAAGAAAAATAATAGCTTGTTGGCAAGAGCCAGCAGGTCTGCACTGAATTTCTTTGTCGCATTTTATTGACTAAGATGCTTTGGGTACAGTTTATTCTCCCTTGTTCAATATTTAGGCTTAGCAGAATTCAACTATCAACATCGCATGTCAAAATATAGTAAGTAATTTTCCTTAGGCAAACTTAGAGTTTGATTTATCTGTGAATTTTGATTGTCGTCAATGGAAATATATTTTCATTGGTTTGTATCCATGTTCAATACAATTGACATTTGCTGACGTTTACTGAAAAATCAAATACCTCTAAGCTAGGGCTGTTGAGCGATTAATCATGCAATTAAACAATAACAGAATATCATTTATTTAAATATTTTTGGATCTTTTTACATTTTCAAATATATTGATTTCAATTACAACACAGAATGCAAAGTAAACAGTGCTCACTTTATAGTTATTTTTGATTACAAGTATTTGCACTGTAAAAAAACAAAAGAAATAGTATTTTTCAGTTCGCCTAATACAAGTACTGTAGTGAAAACTCTTTATCATGAAAGTTGAACTTACAAATGTAGAATTGTGTACAAAAATAACTGCATTCAAAAATAAAACAATGTAAAATTTTCGAATTTGCGAGTCCACTCAGTTCTACTTCTTGTTCAGCCAGTCGCTCAGACAAAAAAGGTTGTTTACATTTGCAGGAGATAATGCTGCATGCTTCTTGTTTACAGTGTCATCTGAAAGTGAGACTAGGCATTCATATGGCATAGCCAGCATTGCAAGATATTTGTGCCAAATGTACGAAAGATTCATATGTCCCTTCATGCTTCAGCACCATTCCAGGGGACATGCATCCATGCTGATGATGCGTTCTGCTCGATAACAGTTCAAAGCAGTGTGGGCTGATGTATGCTCACTTTCAGTATCTGAGTCAGATGCCACCAGCAGAAGGTTGACTTTCTTTTTTGATGGTTCGGGTTCTGTAGTTTCCGCGTCGGAGTGTTGCTCATTTAAGACTTCTCTGAGCATGCTCCACACCTCATTTCTCTCAGATTTTGGAAGGCACTTCAGATTATTAAACGTTGGGTTGAGAGCAGTAGCTATCTTTAGAAATCTCACATGGGTACCTTCTTTGTGTTTTGTGAAATCTGCGGTGAAAGTGGTGTTCATTTTAGGAACATGTGCTGGGTTATCCTCTGAGACTGCTATAACATGAAATATATGGCAGAATACAGGTAGAGCAGGAGACATACAATTTTTCCCCCAAGGAGTTCAGTCATAAATTTAATTAATGCATAATGTTTTTTAATGAGCATCATCAGCATAGAAGCATGTCCTCTGGAATGGTGGCTGAAGCATGAAGGGACATATGAATCTTTTGTGCATCTGGCACAAATATCTTGCGATGCTGGCTATACCATACGAACACCTGTTCTCACTTTATGGTGACATTGTGGACATGTAGGCTCTGAAGTTTTACGTTGTTTTGTTTTCGAGTGCAATTATGTAACAAAAAATCTATATTTTTAGTGGGTTTTCACTAGACCCACTAAATCGACACCACTGCATCGATTGCAGCAGTGCCGATCTACTGGTTAGTGTAGACATAGCCTTAGGCTGGAAAGGATGCTGGGTTTCTGGCATGTTCTACTTTTGACTGCTCATTTGCAAGTGGGTCAGGTGTGTGATACACTTGGAAATGAAGCTACTGCATATATCAAGGACCTCCACTGGGGATGGGACCTGGCGGTGCAGGGGGAGTGCTTGAAAATGGTAAACTATGGAAAACTCCAACCATTTCAAAAAGTTTTGGATTTGATTTTATGTCTGGGCATGGACAATATTCTTTGGGCCTGGTGGCGTTCATATGAACTGGTTCACTAATGCCTGGAATAAACTGGAAGGTTATTATAGAACATCCTCAGAAACGTGTCTTGAGGGCCTTGGTAAAGTCCTGCACAATGAGGCAAGGAAGAAACATTCAGTTGTACTAAATAGAAGGGAGATTATTTTTGAGGCTATGGATCATAGATAGATTCTCCTGCTCCTCCTCTCCCATTGCAGCTTTCTAGCTCCTGGAGTAATTTAACACAGCCTGTGCAGTTAGTGTCACTTCAGAGGGTCTTTAAGTTCTGGCCTGGATGAATCAGTCATGGAGGGGGCTGTCTGCCACTCCAGGTAAATAGGGAAGTGGCAACTGAGAATCATTGGCTGCAAATCTTTGTCTTGGGGAAACAGAAGCTTGGTGAGATGGAGACCGTAGTTGGGAACTTAAAGTGGCCAGGGCACAGAAACATTGTCTTTACATATGCGCAGCAGCAGATACATGTGGCTATGATGTAGCCATGGTCGAGCATAGAAAAGACATCTATCTTGAACCGCCCCTTGAAAATCATCTTCCTTCAGCAAGAGTCAATATGGAAGGATTTAGGCTTCTTAAATCCCTCAGAATTGCAATTTCCAAACTCATTGGTGGTCAGCCTTGTACTCTACTTCCTTTGATTCCAGCTCTATAAAGCTTCTGTATAAGCATACCTTCTTCTGCATGTTTGATGTGACTCCACCACTGCAGTCATCGTCTTCTCAACTGGTACAGGATTGCAATTTCCTGGGCTCGTCTAAGTATCTCCTCTCTATATACATGATCCCACTTCAAAACCATTTTCTTTAAACTAAAAAACCAGGAAGATGAGCTTTTAACATCATAGATGGGAACAGTCTCCGCACCACTGTCTTAGAATTGCTGTGTTAGTGAGACCCGACGGACTGTGGAGATTGCAAAATCTGGAAAAGGGTTGCATTTAAAAAATGCTGGGCTGATACTCTACATACAGTATAAATACTTTGGCACTCCTAGTAGTACGACATGCAACTCTAAGGGGAAGAGGAATAAAATATTTTGCAGTAGAATTTATTTTTATGGTCACAGCCTTTTGGATAGCAATAGGAAACTGGCCACGCATGCCAACCAACCAGCAATAAAAATGTAATAATTTAAAAAGCAGATTACAGACCCACTGTAATAGTTATTTTGAATCTAAACTCCAATAACTTTTATATGTGGACTAGTTCCAACAGAGAGAGAACATTTCTCCTGATATATTTTTTAAAAGACATTATTGAGTATTGAAAATAGTCATTACAGATCATACACAGCATGAGAGATTTCAAAGGAACACAATGAAATCTGTTTTCTCAACAGAGAATGTCTTTTCCATCAAGTTTAGGCAGTAAGTCTTGTGCTCTCATTGGGCCTCTGTGTAATTGCTCATTTAGAACGTGAAGTGCATCTGTGTCCCCATTATATGCTGGGTGAAATTCTCCAGCCTGCATTATGCAGGAGGTCAGATAAGATTATCATAATGGCCCTTTCTGGCCTTAAAATCTATGAATCTGTGTCCCCCCCTGAAAAGAGCACTCTGGCCCGATAAGATAAAACTACAGTCACCAGAGTAGTAGGATGATGAATGCGAACACACATCTTGTTTGACGTACATGAACTGGCTTCAGGTTCTGGTGTGATACCTGCCTAACTGGTCGTAGATCGATGCACTGAGCCATGAGGAACTTGGGAATATGCCTGTCTCCATGGGGCAAACCTGAAGACACCATGTCTAGGAATCCCATTGAAAAAAGAGTGCATGAATCCCTATGAAAATGCAGTCTGGCAAATGTTGCAGGCATTGGAGATTTCATGCATGTGTCCCAGTACGTGAGCCATCATCGGCGTGTGTTGAATCAGCAAATCCTTCTGACCATGTAGGCTGGATTTAGAATCAAGATTGCCTTCTCTCTCAGGCTACTGTTTGGGAGCTAGCTTAGTGTTGCTGGCACTCAGGTGTCTTTCAGCAAATGTAATGATACCTATTAGGCTCTGTTTAGAATGTAATGGAAACTGATCTAAAGTCATGGAGAATATTTGCTTTTGCTTGTGTATCAGAAAAGGTGTTTGGGGAAAAAACAGACTCGCCCATGAAAAACAAACAAACAAACAAACAAAAAATTGGAGGAAGGTGGCCACCTTAGAGCAGAATAGACTGGTGCCTTCCTTAAGAGATGCAGCTAGAGAGGAAATCCTGAATGGCTGTGTAAATGTAATGGTAATCTGTATACGATAGGAAACATAGTAGCATTACTATTTATAAAACAAAATAGTGTTGCTGTGCCTTGTCATTTGGCAGCTGCATTACCCACTGGTGGTGATTGAATTGACTCATATGTATAGTTTGTAAATCAGTTTTGGAAAGACTAAGGACTGCAAGAATCCCTGGATTAAAAAATGCTATATAAATAATTATTATTCATGAGAAAATTTCAAAGGCAGCTTGTGTCCCATCTAATTCTATGACATAAAGTTATACTTCATCTGTCATTAGAACTAAAATTGCTCACCATCTACAATATTTCTAGTTATATATTTGCCCTCAAGACCAAACTGTGTGGAAAATGAAACAAAGCTATTTCTTGTTGGTTTATACTCTATCTGCTGCTCTTATTACAGACCCAAATTTACCTCCCTCGCACACAAACCTGTTGTTCTCACTCTTTAGTACTGTAAATTATTTACATTGGAAATACAGAATCGTGAAATGAAATGTGTGGAACACTGGAGATGTTTGGGGAACGATAGACCTGTTATGTGAAGAATTTCAATGTTTTGAAATTTTGATTTTGTTCTCCACCCGAATGAAAACAGAACATTTCAGAAGTTGTTGCAAAATGCAATTGTGTTGAAAAGTCTGTTTTCAAATGGTAAAGATCAGGTTTTGATTTGGGTGTCTCTTATCTCTGAAAAGGATCAGAGACTCCATCTTGGACCTCAGAAGCCTTTCCATTGAAAACTTCATTGAATTTGATACTTTTTGGCAAAATGTTTTGATTTCTATTAAATGTTATTTTCCAATGGAAAAAATGTTTTGTCAAAAAAAAATTCCAACCAACTCCATAGAAAATAAAAAAAAAATCTATAGATTTTTTTTTCTCTGTCAGTATGAGCCGCTAGGATGTAGCCAGAAAAAGTCTAATTCTGTTTCCACTGAAGACAAAGGTAAGACTTCCATTGACTTCAGTGGGCGTCCAATCAACCTTCAAGTTCGTATGCATTTCACTTGCACCTGTGAAAAGAATAAGATTCTTAATCATACAATCATTTCATTCATCTTTGCATATGAGAGTTTTGTGGGTGCATACTGTAAATGGACGTGCTTCTGCTTCCATTAAAACCAACTCTAAAATTCCCTTTATTTCAATTGGTGCAGGAGCCTGTGCTTAAAAATGTTGCCCTGATAGTTTCACTGCCACTTGTCTAACTGTTACAGAACCTGGGCTGAGAGAATCCAGAAGTAACAGATAAATGCATGTCACCAATAACAGGGAAACAGCATAGAAAATAGTTAAATGTTTTAAGAATACAGATACTGTATGAGCCCCCCAAAAGGAGCAAACAATATTTTGAAGATGAGCAACTTTTATTAGTTAGAGTCTATAGCCTTTAACTACAGATATTGTGATTTTTTTAAAAAAATGGTTTTTACATTGGTCAGATTTTGTAAACCAGCAGAGAACAGCAGCAAGCTTCTGGCTTAGTGTAGGAAGTAAAACGTTTCATTAGTTTGACTGAGCTTATGCCACAGAGCTTATCTTGTTTTGATCAGATGATGGAAATTGGTTTTCAGTGAGGCCTCATGTTTCATGGCCTGAACGTTGTGGTTTTCTGCCCCTACACAGTGTCCTAGCAAAACAGTGGTGATGAGGAAAAAGAATATCCTATCAATTGGAGCTTAATTACTTGTTCTTTTCAGTTGGAACTTAATTACTTGTTCTGAGAGGATCTATTTTTTTTCTTATTCTTTAGGCCTTCATAGCAGATGAAGGGTTTTTATTCCATTCATTTTATCATGCATTAAACAAAAACGTCCTTAATCAATATTTTACACTCTTTATCCTAGTCACTTTATTCAGAGCAAGACATCCTGCCATATTATCTGTTTTACAGAAACCAAAAGAAAAATTAGTATACTCTGGAATTCTATTCAGTCTCAATATTGGAAAGTAAGGATCAGTGCTCTTGGGGCCTGATCCAAAGTCCATTGAAATAGATGCTGTCACATGAAATACAAGTTCCATTATTATATTACTTTACTGAGTCAAAGGACACTTAGAGTCTGTGGTCAGTTCCTAGTAATATCCTAGGACAGTATGAAGATTTAAGAGGCTCCTTTGTCTCTCCAGTTAGAAGGAAAAGGGTAAATGTGAGGCACGTAGGGATTTATAATTTCCTATATGATGCCTCATACAATCATGCTGTGATATTACGCTGTAATATGAACAACTTCATAGTTTAGAATTATGATATAGTAGAATAACTGACTGTCATTCCAAAGCAATTTGTTGTAACACGAGGAATAAAATGAAAATGCCTACTATAGTATTTTTGTACTTGTGCATGCAGTACATTTCAAATATCATGTAGTATATATGTAACTAAATAGACATAGGTCATTGTTTCAAAGAAGCAGGCTTTTTATTCTTAGCCTAGCTCTATTCTTAGCTATAATCTGTTATTAATGAGGTACAGATTGTATTTGTGGATAATTTTGTTGCATTACATCAAGGATCTGATTTGCAGTTTCCTGAAAGGACTACCAGCAGAGCCAGTGATTAATCAGAACATAATGTAAGTTGCACTGGGAGCATCATCTTAAGGAACTAGCTGAATGTTTTCCATTGAGTGTGCATTGGGATGAAGGAATAGTTCCTTGGTTTCCATCTGGCCAGTGGCACTCAGAGCATCATAAATCTATCAGACGTGAAAACATCTACTGCAATAGCCAGTCCTGTGCCTGCTGAGCATACAGTGATTGAAACACTCCAGATGGTAATGGAGCCAACGAGCAATGAGCGATTACAGAGCTCAAAAATCCAGTGGCAATAAAAGAATATGGATTCCTACTCTCTCTTTGCAATGGGCTGCTCTCTCCCAGTCAGGGACTGTGTACAAATGATACTTAATGCAGGTTTGTTCTGTAACAATCACGAGGATATGTTCACTGTACTATGACTGTCCTGAAGGTTTGATTACAGCAGGGCTTTCAAGATATGTGGCTAGTCCCCTTTTGAAGTGACTACCGAATTAATATAAAACCCTACATTCTTCATGGACGTCTCTGCATTGGTAGACCATTCACCAAAGAGGTTGTAGGGCAGAGTACTGTTTCTTGGTCTAGTAACGATTAAATCAGGCTAACCAAATAGAAGGATTGAACTACTGCAATATTGTCATGTATTTTAGCTGCCATTGAGAAATCTAAGCTCCACAGATACTGCACAGGTTGACAGCAGCTAGACAAATTTTCTTTTTTACTGCATTTTACAAAATCCAATAAAGCTGAGCTGCTCTACAGATCAGCCGGTGAGTTGCCTTGTTTGCTGAGAGTAGCAAAATGTTTGAAACAGAGGAGTTGCTGGCAATAATGTTGTATGTGCTGAGTTCCATATTGATTCATTTCTCAGCTAAAAATATCTTAATTAGGCATATCTTATTCTTGACATAAATCACCTGCTGCTGTGTAACAAATTCCCTGTTGCAACAAATTCTGTACATTTTTATGAGTTTTCCTCCCTGGTTAATACCATTGGTTGTGATCTATAAATGACTGGTGTACAGAACTTTTTGTCCCCTTTTCCCTCTTCTGTGCTCAGCCGAGCACCCTAATTGATTCCATATTTTGTTCCTACATTCCAGGAAGAGAAAACAAAATCCAACCTGTTTTGTCACATTTCACTAGGAGTTCAGTTGCTAAAAGATTCATTTTTCCTCAGGAAATGTGTACTGCGTGCTGTCATTAAGATTTAATCCATAGAAATTTCATGCCACAAAGTACTAAATTTCTCCTCAAAATGTATTACAGTACTTCTAGTAGGTCTATCTGTGCTAATCCACCATTGCAACGTAACTCACTCCTTTGACCTTTTTAAATAATATTAAGCAGCTCTTTTTTTAAAGTAACTGATGTGGGATCCACATTGCATCTAGCACCTAACTCCTGTTCAGTGAGAGCAATTATTCCATCCTTTTATTTACTGCTATCTGTGATCAGTTTCTTCTGTCTCTGTTCTCATTTTAGGGCCTGATCCTGCATGCACCCATACACGTGGAAAACTTACCTCACGTGTACAACAGTCCCATTGACTTCAGTGATCCTGCTTATGAGAATAAAGTTACTCCTGGATGTGTGTGCAGAATGGGGCTTTTCATTATAGATTCGACAGGGCTGTTGTGCCTAATTCTCCTTTCACGTATCCTGTTGTTAATCAGAAGTAACTCCATGGAAATCAAGAGAATCCCACTGATATAAAGCCAGCATGAATAAGAATCAGGCCCCCTTTAGCCCTGTGAAGGCTTACACACATCTGTGACTCTGTAGAAATAAGTAGTAATGTAAGAAAATTACCTGTTTTTTGAAGAGTGTAACTAGAGCAGGGGGGAGAGGATGGCATCTTTCACGTGGATTTGCTCACACACTGCACGTGTAATTTAAAATGTACAAAATGGAAAGTGTATGTCGCTGAACACTGGCCTGTCAGCTGGGATGATGTGAGATTTATGTGAGGAAAATGAATTTGGGAAAGAGGCTCTATTTGGCATTCCCAGAGAAGGGGTGAGAACCCTGTAACTAGCTATAACCATTTTTCTTAATCCTACAGCAATAACCTCTCCTTTGTTGCAATCCCCCAGGAATGACCAGGGACATCAGCCAGACAGTCTGTAATCTTTTGTGCCTGCCTTCTCCTGGACCGTTAAGCTGTGTTCTTGTTTTTTAAAAAAGGTGGACATGGAAAAGAAGGAAAAATCAGATCAGACACTGGCTTTCGTGACCTAATCCTGGGCCCCAGCGTGTGTACAGACTCACTAGCCTGTGTGACAGGATTCTTTCCACAGGGACCAGGGGAGTAAAGAATCCCCCCTCTCCTCTTCTAGGCTGCCATGCAGCTGTAGTAATATAGCCCCCATGCAAAAAGTGCTGCTCCTTCATCTGGAGAATGGCTTTATAATCAGCTGGCCACCAGTCTTCCCTAGCATACCCTGTATACTGAAGCCCTCTGCCTGGGGACACAGAAAGTTATGCAGAGCTCTGTGGTCCACAGAGGCAGTAGATCAAAGTCTCCAAGTTCTGTCCCCTTCCTTTCTGGAGCTGATCCCGCCAGAGGAGGGATGAGGGGGGGCTGCTGAGGAGACAGCAGAATTTTGCCCCCCCCTAAAGTTTAACAAAGGACCAATCAATAGCTCCTCCCAGCAGACACCCCAGCTTTAGTCCAGATTGACTTTTGGGCTGTGAGAAATGACCTTGAATGCTTGTGGGAATGAAAGGGGGGCAAGGTCAGAGCTATGCAACATCCAGTGGTTTTGCTTCACGTGGGTTTGTGTGAACATGTTTCTTGTTTGGATTTATGAGGAGTCTGCTACCCCTAAGCTTTGCAATTCCCCCCAAATCAAACACAATCTCAACTGCCCATCTTCATATTTTTCCCGTCAAAGCCAGGTGAAGTGACGAGTTTCATCATTTTTCACTGCAAAACCGCAAGTTGGCCATGGTTTGCCCAAAGGCTTTGCAAATCTCCCTAGAGAGTCTGATCTGAGTTTAGAGTTGCCAATGAAATCCCAAATGGGGTGAATTTTGGATAGTTGGGGGGTTTGTTACAATCATTTCCTACAGCTGTAGTTAATATTCAGTGCCTCGTTATGAGTGAGGCTGAATGGTGGCATTGCATGCTTGGCAGTGCTGTTTTTTGCCTGTTGCAGGACCAGTGTTATTTACTCATCTATGCCTTTTCTGCATTAGTAAAAATGGGACCTTAATTGTTTATTGGTGCAGCTCCACCCGTAGAAGTTTGGACTCAGATGGCTTTAGGCATTTGTACCGATGGTTGTCTGATCCTGTTCAGTTGATCCTAGCTTCTACTGTGAGAGAGACATGAGACTTGGAATATCAAAGGGGGAAATGGTGACTCAGCCCAATAGGATAGGAGAAAGTCCTGTTGCATTCTTCCCTGCCTTGTGAGTAATCTGCAAAGGTTAGGGAGGTTAAGTACAATATGTGTTTTTTACTGACTAGTAAAGGAAATTGGGGGATGAGCCCAGCCTTACCTTTTTGGGAATGTAGATTATGCCTCCCCAGATGCACAGTAACTAAAGCACCATCATCTTGAGGGGGAAAGGAATGAAAATTGTAGATCTTTTCTGGTAGCCCTCTCCCTTCCAATCTTTCTTTCCCAGATGACTGTGAGGGCAGTGCAAAAGGGATCAGGGATTGGGACAGAAGATGAGAGCAGGTTAAAAGAGAACCTGTCATGTCCTGACATTTTAGAATTGCTTCCTTTTGTCAATAACTTTGGTGGGGGTGGGAGGAAAGTATTTTCTTTTTGTACTTTGTGCTAGAGCCAATGAATTCAGAGTCGGGGCGGTTTTAGTTAATTCATCTAAACCTAATCCCTAGAAAAAGTTTGGAGCCTGATTTTTTCCAAAGGGCTTACCATCCCACATCCCATCCTCTTGAAGTCAATGGGTTTGCGGGTATTCAGCACCTGTGAGTATCAGGCCCACTCCCCTTTTCTATACAGAAACTGACAGAATTATATATTTATTGTGTATGCATGCATGCTTGGGTGCATATATAATATGCCTATAGCTATATCGTCTTTCACACAATTTTCATCCAGCTCTCCACTTCTTCATAAAGTGTTGCATAATTATATTTTATTCTTGTTTTAAAATTTGCTTAGTGATTGCTGCTGATTTTTTAGGTTTAGATCCATGCATTTTTATCTTTAGATGATCTGCCTTGACTTGACCCATGTATCTGGGGGAAAAAATTAGACACTTTAAAATTTTTCGTTCAATGAAAGATAAAACAAAAGCCGTTGTTTGATTTTTTTTGTTCCCTAGGTTGTTTGTCTTAGCTTGTTGCAATGAAGCATGGCTTAGTTTATTTTCTTGTTTCCATAGGGTGACAACACAGCTTTACTGACATATTTTGACTCGGCAGTTAGCCAGTTTAATGTTCAGCAGATGCTGGAGAAGGATGGCATCATATTGGTAGTACAGTTCATACATCACACCAGGCATTCCTTGCTCAATGACATCATGCCCCAGAGCAGTAAACAGGGTTTGGGAGCTCCCTTGCCAATAGACAGATTCTTTTTCTTAATCCATTTCTTGCTGAAAGTGTACCTGATTCATTCCAGATGTACTCGGATTTAATGATTCAGGAAACTAGTCTCTTAAAATGAGACTTAAACACAATCTTCTGTTGCATTTCTGATGAAGGTCTGAATTCCTGTCAGCTTTGAACCACTGGGGATTTTCGAAAAGTTCAGTAAGGCTGTGAATTTGATGTTGGTGCTGTAATCCGTGATCAATTAGTGCTCTCTTAAAAATCAGTTTTTTCTCTTCTATGGAGGAATATATTGTGAAAGATTTGTGGTTAATTTAACATCTCCACAAATGCCTTCATTCAGATATAACTCACTGTGACAGATAATGGTATTGTGGAACGTGGTAACGTTATTCTGACGTGCAGTACTTATTTATTGCTACTGCCTGTGTCTTTAATTTTTTTATTAAAAAATCATTCTGAACAAATAATGGCAACTTCTAGACATACTAATGATTAGCGAGCATTGCAGCTAGCACGTCCTTCACTTGATGAATCCTTTGTTAGTTTTCATCACTTGCTAAAGCAACACATACACCCAGATTTTACTAAGGGACCTTAGTCTGCAAGCTGTTAATCTAGTTTTTTTTAAGTGAATGCAAAAACTGTGATTTTGAACTTATTGGGAAATAATTCACATTAATGACATTTTATTTTTTTTTCTGTGTACCTGTAATTACTAGATGATCCTAGTAGTTTGCCATTTCTGTCTTGGTAGGAGAATTTGTTTGCTTCTCAATTGTAAGTGTTCAAGATTGCAGTGTTTGGACTCCTGAATTCAATTCCTACTTGGGCAGAAGTTCCATTGACTTCAGTGGGAGTTTTACTGATGTAAAAATTACAAGATTTGACTCTAATTGTTTTGACATTTTAGTGCCAAATTTTTAGTGGGGTCCCAGCCGGGCTCCCTTCCATGTGGACAAAATTTTGCAAAAATTGAGCCTTTTTTTGTTTGCATCCATAATTGTGAGAGCAAATCATACCATTTAGAAGGTTATGTACTTGCAAGTCTGTTACTTAGCCATGTCAGTGGTGGGATTTGTGCCTGCAATTAATTGCAGCCTCAAAAATGCAGGCACAGTTTTAGCAGTTTGTACTAAAACAGTGAGAAGCTGTCATTTGAAATATGGGCATTAATTTTAGAATGTGGTGAGCAAATAAAGATTATAAACAAAATGGGCGAAGAAGATAAATGCACTAGAAAAACCTCTTTATTTTGTGGAAAAGTCCTGCAGAATTGACAATGATGAATTCATAAGGATCAACTTTAAAGAAGGTGTCTAGAATATTTTATCCCAAATTTACTGCTCAGTCACAAATTCCCCAAACCACTTTGGGGAACTTGTGATATAACTATGGATTCCAGATTCTACATTCTTTGTTAGCTGCAGATGGGTGAAGCATAGAGTGTCTATTTCTAATGTTAGCTTGTGTTACCACTTCAATACCATTTACCAGGAGAGCCTGTTCCTAGCAGCTTGTCATGTACGGAAATCAGCTTGAGGTCAGCATGTGGCTCTGTGTACAAGGCTGGCTCCAGGCACCAGTGCTTCAAGTGCGTGCCTGGGGCGGCAAGCCGTGTGGGGCAGCTGGCATTTCGGCGGGAGGTCCACAGCTGTGGCAGATTCGGTGTCATTTCAGTGCTGGGGATGACGAGGACGCGGGACCCGGGGACGTCCTGCAGAAATGCTGCTGAATCCGCGGCAGCTGCGGATCTCCAGCAGGGGTGCCACAGAATTTCCATGTTTGGGGCGGCAAAAACCATAAAGCCGCCCCTGTCTGTGTAGTACATTGAAAGAATTGGGCTCTTAAACAGAAGTGGGCTAACGTCAGAAGTGAAGATGCAAAATCACATTAGATAAACCCACTCATGTAAATTAGTTGTTTTCAAGGGTTTCATTCTGAGTTGGGATTGAGGAAAGCAGAACATGCAAACATAAGACCCGTGTAAGTCCCAGGCACAGTGGTTCCTTGGTAGAAATCCTAGTAGACGCCATAGGAATTTTTATCATTTAAATTATTTTCAGTGTTGAAATGCTGCTTGGTCAGACAGAAGACTTCCCGATGATACTGTGTGCGTGTATCTCCTGCTATGGGCATTGGTGCATGTTAAATTAATGGTGGAAGGATGTTTTTGACTTTGCTGATTGCACCTCGTGAAATTCCTTGTTGGCACTTTCTCCTGACATGCTACTAAAAGGATCTTTTCTGAGCCCCCACACAACTCCTTCCCAATGACGTCCTCCATCTTTTCCAAGGTAACTAAAGGCATGGCTACACTACAGGGACTGTAGCAGCATAGCTACAGTGCCATAGCTATGAAGGCATAATGCTGTAGTGTGACAGCCTATGCTGACAGAAGGGGTTTTTCTGTCTCTGTAGGCACACCCCCTTCCCAGCAACAGTAGCTAGGTTGACAGAAGCATTCTTCGATCAACCTAGCTGTGTCTATGCTGAGGGTTAAGTCAGTCTAGCTACATCACTCAAGGGTGTGGATGTTTCATACCCCTGATCCATGTAGCTATGTTGACCTAAATTTTAAAGAGTAAACCAGGCCTAAGTGGAACTGGATTCCTTTTACACAAATGATCAATTCCAGATTGGTTATGTTCAGGCTGCTTTGGCACCTCTGTTTATTTTCTAACTTGCCTTCAACGTACAACCTTTTACTTCACTCCATTTAACTCCTAGTACTATGTTTTTGGGTGTGTTAACATTTTATCTGATGCTTATTTATGAACTTTTCAGAGTCTAGAATGCCAGATTGCCTAAATGTACTGCAAATACCTAGTGACTGTATGTGTGTGTGTGTGTGTGTGTGTGAGAGAGAGAGAGAGAGAAATAATGTGGGGTAGTATCGGGTGCCCAAACAGCAAATGTGAAAAATCGGGACAGAGATAGAGAATAATAGGAGCATATATAAGAGAGAGACCCAAAAATCAGGACTATCCCTATAAAATCGGGACATCTGGTCACCTTGGATAGCTGTATTACAAGTGTGTTGGGAAAGACAGATTTAGGATAAATTGATATGTAGGTATATATGTATTTTCATTGTGTTAGCATCTAGGAGTCCCACATCCTGCTAGTTCCTTCACAAACACAGACCAAAAAGACAATCCTTGCCCCAAAGAACTTCCAGTCTAATTATTATTTAGTGGATAGTTATAACTTCCTAAAATTCCTTTTCAGCATATAGTTGCTTTCTAGATGTTGACTAGCGCTCTTTGGTTTTGTCATTTTCAGCAGAGGCTCAAAGAAAGAATAATTTCAGAAAGTTACTATACAGACGCTCTCTGAGTTACGTAAACCCGACGTATACAAATCTGAGCTTACAGAAAAAGTTCTGTAAGGTAGAAGTAGGAGGGTTTTTTTTTTTGCGCTTAATAGTCGGAGATACGTTTTCAACTTATGCAAAATGCGAGTTATGCAAAGCGTTCCGAACGGAACGCTTGCATAAGTTGGGGAGCGTCTGTAATGTTAAAATAACCTTCAGTTTTTAGGAAAGAAAATAGAAGAGCATTTATCTTTGAATATTACTATAAGAATACTTAGCTCCTATGTAGCACTTTATCGTCAAAGCCCTGTATAAATCATAACTATTTAATCCTCACAATAGCTCTGTGATGGTATAGCAAGTTAAAATAAGTATCTCAGTTTTGCAAAGAATGGTTAGGTGACTTGCCTGGGGCCACAAGATAGCCAGTGTCAGAGCCAGGATTAGAATTCAGATATTGGTGGCACCCAGTCCTATGCTGGTACCATTACGTACACATCTCACATGTGATATGCATTTTAATATTGACTTTGGTCACAAACAGTTGAAGGTGGAAGGAAGAAAGTGGGTAAGTAGCAAGGCACTGATTTGTGTGTTCATTTTTGATTACAGTGTTGATGAGAAAACCCCCTATCTGGCACTGGGAGCAGTAAAGAACATTTCACTTAATATCTCCATCTCTAACATTGGGGACGATGCCTATGATACCAACGTGTTCTTCAACTTTTCCAGGGAGCTCTTCTTTATCAAAATGTGGCAAAAGGTAAGAAAGGACAATTTCCCTGAGGGCAGACTTTGTAATGTTACTGCTAACATACCTAACGGTCCTCTGGATAAATGGAGACCCACTATTAAATAGCCACATCTTCAAGGAATTCTGTGAGGTTGTACCTGCTTATCTTAGGTCTTTACTTAAGCTATGTGTTTTGTGAGTTTAATCGGTGCTGATGATGGACTTTGGATTTCTACACATCATATTGGACGGTTGTGTTGCTGGTGCTGAGAAGGCCATGGGAATGAAAAAGAAAAGTGGTTGTTTAGAAAGAGGCTGGTTGTTTTAGAATTCACAGTAGAATGTTTGGGACTGAAAAACAGTCTGAGCTTTGACTTCATGTTTGTCTGAGCTTTCTTCATGTTTAGATTTACATCTTTCAGATTTCTCCTGGGCATAATCTGATGTAGGAACTAAGTTCTTTAAAAATAATCATTTTAATAATCTTTTAACATAGAGGTATTCCAGAGATGGTTCTGAATGGAAGTAACACATGTTAAAGAAGTTATGAAGAGCAGACACTATAAAATATAAGGGGAATTTTTATCATTTGCTTTTATCCTAAATGGCTTTCACAATTGTTCCCTCTTTGCTGAAGCTCTGCTATTGCTTGTTGGTCACATCACTCTGAGCTAACATAGAGCAGTTAAAAGCTACAGTTCAGGTGGGGCAAAAATATGTAGGTGAAATCCTGACCCCAGTGGAGTCATGGGGCCAGAACTTCACCCATATATTTTAAAGACTGATAGCTTTTAGTTATAAGGAAAACTCTTCCACTCTAGGGTGGGGGAACACTTCTAATGGACAGAAATTCTCTTAGCCTTCAGTTTTGAGCATTCTATCCCATTTTCAATTACTTTTATGAACTTCAGATCAATAGTTTTGTATTATAATGCTCCGCATCAGACAATGCACATGACATGTATTTTGTAGTTCTTTGTCTAAACAAACAGAAATAATGGCTGCCAGTACACACTGTGATGTTAATGGGAGTTTTTACATGTAGATTTCTAGGGCCTGTCGTGGCTGCCATTGGAGTGTTTCCATTGACTTCAGTGGGAACAGGACCAGGACTCAATATATGTGCTTTGAACAGTCCTATAGTTTTGTTCTGTACCCAGGATTGAATATCTTTTACACATGGATTACTTGGAACAAATGAGGTGCCTCTAGTGGTCTTTTTGGCAAGTACAGTCTGGGAACAAGCTAAAGATGATACTCTGTTGCCATCGATGCTCTAGCTTGCACTTGTGCCTAACACAGTCTGGAGATAAATGTGAGGAAGCAATTTCTGGAAGCAAATGAGAGATTGCTTTAAGGTTTATCTCACTCTTCAGTGAATCTTTCTAATATAAATTAGCAAATTGTTAAGAAAATGCGCACCACAGATCAAGTCTTATGTTTTCAAAATCCCTGTGCTGTCTAATAATGATAGAGTGACAGGAGTGCCATTGTGCAGTTTTACTCTGTGGCAGTCTCTTTCACTCAGCTCTCATTAGGATAAAATACTCTGCCTTTGGCCTCTAAGTTTATCCAGATGGGAACTGGATTATAGCTGTGCAGAGACTGCATCAGTACCCATGTTACTTTCTCACTAGCTTCGGTGAATATAATTTGTTTGAAATAGTCTTAATCACAAATTCCACAGTCCACTCCCATCTTCTGACATCTATGCTCATTACATATTGTAATACTTTTTTAAAAATACATATTTTGTTCCTAGTTGAAAATTGGCTAGGCAAAAATCTAGACATAAAATACCAAATAAAAATGATGACTCACAAGAATGCCCCCAGTGCAGCAGTTTCTGCGTGAAAGAATCTATTGTTGCACAGAAACTTTTAGCAACAATTGCCATTTAATGATTATCACCCATGTGGAGGGGGACCAACTACATGATATTCTTTCTCAGCAGAGGGGAACTTTAGGATAAAAAACATATGGCTAGCATGATGGGCTTTAATAATCTGCTTCTGATATTCTTCTTGATGTACTTGTTCAGTGTCTCTCTGGTTTGTTTTCAATGTGTCTCCAGAGGAATGCTTCATAGATTTAAATTCAATGAACATGCATGTGTGGTGGTTATAACTAAAAATGAGAGGACAATAGTTTGAGACTTTTAAAAAAGCCATCTTCTTATACAGAACAAAATTGGTGTCAAGGGACATTGAGACAGAATGTCTAAGATTATGGCTTAAGGAAAATGTTGGCCTAACTCCGTAATTATTAAAGTAATATTTACTTAAACAAATGTGTTATTGTTGCTGCCTTTTTTTCATGTGGAAGCTGAGCATGCGTGAACTATGACAGTGACATTACTTGGCAGAGCTAGTGCTGCTTCTCATGGTGTGAAAAAGAGTACACTGACCGATACTGAAAAGACCTCATTTATTCTCCTGTCTGTTTTTCTCTGTTTGCTCTACAGCCAGTTGTCCTTTGTGCCATGGATGAAAGGCCAGAGTTTTCTTTACATAGCCTCTGACAGTCAGTCCTTTAATTGGCAGACACATTAAGCAGAAGCTACTATAAGGGTTTGGCTTTTCAAACTTGTACACTTATTATTTTATTGAATCTCAAACTCGTTGCTTCTCAGAGTTATTAAGCAGACTCAACACTGATTGTCAGCTTTGCTGATCCCTTGATACACATTTTTCAAAATATGAAAAAATGTTCAAATATAGACTGTAGTCAGTCTGCAAAACAAAATAAAAATTTAAAGTTGCATAGATATTTTATAACTGAGACTTTTATATATATATATACACACACACACACACTTTAAAATTCGTCTCTATATCGCTGCCTGTTAAGGTTCTCTGGTCCTTCTCATGGTTTCAGTTGCTTATAGCTTTGCCAGATTTTAACCATTTGGGCTGAAATTTTTCATTCTCATGATCTGTCTCCAACTGAATATTGTAGGAAAATTTGAGCCAAAAGGGTTTAGCCATCTAACCTGGGAACTGGGCTCATCACCTCCAAGCTGAGTTACATTGACAGGACATTGCCCAGGTGCACCTCTTCTGAGAATAATTAGGACATCAGTCCCCAAGGGCTGTCAAACTAGTAAAATGAAACTTTGCAATTCTGAATTTTTAAACTGGAATGTTCTATGAAGGGGTTTTTGGTTGGTTGGGTTTTTATTTATTTTTGTCTGTTTTGAAGTTTGACATAAAATTTAGGTTTCAAGGACCTCTCCCCCCTCTCCCCCTCCAGCCCAGCTGCCTCTGCTGAAGTGCATCTCCAGGGCTTGGAGTGCAGTGTGCTCCAGCATCCCCTAGGATTCCTTATCTCTGCCCCTACTGCAGCCTGGGAGGCAGGGGGGAAGTTTTGGGGCTGGCTTTCACTCACTGTCATCACAGTGCATACTGCCCGGGCACTTCTGCACACAGCCTCAGGGAGGGCAGAGGGGCCTGGGAGCAAGGGACAGAGAGCAGAGCAGGAGCAAACGGCTGCCCTGTAGCGAAGGTGAGTGGCAGAGCTCCCAGATCAGCACTGCCCGGGGAGGGATGATGCCCAGCATGCTGGCAACTGAGAGCTGTCATGCACCTGTCAGGTTGTCTCCTTGCTCTGGGCAAGCTCCACACAGCTGCGAGGAGCAGCTGGAGCACGACGTGGGGAGTGCCTTTGGTCAGGCAGTAATGGTGCTTCCAGTCACTGTGCTGGCTGCTTGCAGAATGCTCCTCTGTCAGGAGCTCTGAGATACATCCGCAGGATTTCCAGGACCAAAGTCAAGTTAGAGCCATGTGCACACAGGAAAGCAGTAGGGCTGGACCCCTTCAGCTCTGCAGTGTCCTGGGACCCTAGGTCTGAGCCCTAGGTTAGCACAATTGGTGTGTGGGCGCAAGGGGCATTAGAGTTGAGCTTAGGCTCAAACCTGGGCTTACGTTGCTGTTAGACAAGCACTATGAGGCCGACACTTGGCATGGAAAATTTGAGTCCAAACAATTAAAGTTTGGCTAAGTTATGAGCAACTGAAAACTTGGTCTTATAATGAGAAATCGCAGGAAACCTTAATAAGAATTGGAGCGTCCAACCCCAACTATACTGAAATTTCAGAGGCAGGTGATCATTTATCCGATAGCCCTTTCAGAAACTCGAAAACAGGAAATTATCTGTTTCCTGTAGGTAGGATAATACCTAACATTTTTATAGCACCTTTTGTCCAGGATCTCAAGGTTATACATAGGGAAATTATTATTTATACAGTTCCACAAGGATGCCTAGCATGGCCCTTCATAGGCAAATAACTCTCCTGCCCCAAGGTATTCACTCTCTCAGGACTAGATTGAAGTCTTTGCTCCTAAATCCTGAGTAAGGTGTGAAGGATAGCTGTGATCACTCAGAGAGACCTGGCAATGGAATGGTGACTCATGCTTATTATTCATTTTCATTTTCATTACAGTGGCACTTAGGGGCCTTATCTGAGATCCAGGCTTCCCTTGTGCTGGGCAGTGCACACACACAATAAGAGACAGCTCCTGTATGGAACAGACAACACATAGTGTGGGTGAAAGGAAGTATGATGATCCCCATTTTATAGATGGGCAAGTGAGGTGCAGAGATTAAGTGACTTGTTCAAGGTCACACATGATATCTGTGGCAGTGCCATGGGAATTTAACTTAGATCTCCAGAGTCGTGCTCCAGTGCCTTGACCACAAGACTAGACTTCCTTTCCATCCCACATCCCTTGGTATCTATTTCATCCGTCTTTCTCCTCTTCTCTTTCCTATAGCCCCACCTTCTCCTGCAGAGAAATAATATTCAGCAATCCTTTATTAGATACAGCTTACTTTCCTACCTTGCATGAGCTATATTATTCACTTCCATAATGTCTTTCCTCCAAGTGTGTGGAAGCACATTAACTCGTTAAACCTTACACCACCCCTATGTGAAAGGTATTTTACAGATGGAGAACTGAGGCCCAGAAGGGTTAAAGAGCTTGTTCAAAGCTACCGTACTGTGTAAGAGGTAGAACCAGGAACAGAACTCAGGAATCCTAGCTCTCTGATACATGAGACCATACAGCTTTACAGGTGTTCATGGGTGTGAGAGAGCATGTCTTCGCATTGATGAATAAATCATACATATTAAAATGCATCAACAGATGAAATAATTCAGTGTGAGGATTAAACTTGTCTTCATTAAAAAATCACCTCTTCATTAAGAATGGTATTTGTTACTGTTTTTGACAAAGAGATTTCTTTGACCCCTTTTCTGTGTCACTTCAGATCATGAACTAACCTCCCATTTCCATAAAACTAAAAGTAGGGAATTAAAAGAGCTATATTTTATTATCCAGTGTTCTTAGTTATGTTTCAGAGAAAACATTATTATTCCAAGATTGAAAAATCCTCATAACAGTGGTGATCAGAAAGCTTTCACTGGCACATGTGTGTGTATGGGACAGAATACTGATCAATTTCTGCGTAATTTTTCAAACTGTCATGTGAGCTGATGCAGTATGCTCCTTGAATCTGTCCACAAGAGGAGAACAACATTTGTTGATGATGGTTGTCAACAGCAAGCATTTCTCTAACCACTCCTCAGCTGGTGTTGAAAATGTTTATCTGCTGATGTAGAAAAGATAAAAATGTTTTCAACAAAGGTACAGTAAGAGAATCCTGAGTCACCATGCCATAGTTTCTCTAGCAGTGTTGGAAACACACACTCAAAAGTAGTGATAATAATAATGCTTCATTCTTACATAGCACCCCCAGATCTCAGTTTTTTATAATGAGAGGTAGGAATCTAGGACCCTAAGCCCTTTGCAACACTAGATGTGGGGAGAAGAGGTCAGGGGAAGCCCATTGCTGACAATCATTTCCCACTATGGGTCATTTCTTCATTTTAGCCATACCCCATAAGTTCATAGTCAGCCACCTCTAATGCTTCTGTTGTTTCTCATAGGTTTCCCAAGCAACAGCTGAATGAAATTAACAAGCCTCTGGCCTAGAGCAGAGCGAATATATTGTGAATAATTTATTTGAGAAGTTTAGCCTGTTTTTTCCAAAAGAAGACTATGATTTCCTCAGTTTTCTTCATTGTTCATATTCATTTAGGGAACAGTGAACTGATTTTTTTTATACTGATTGTGAATATTCTAAATTCAAGCCATGTTTCTTAGTTCTGGTTGGTCAGATAAGTTACATGATATTGTTTCTGTTCCCTGGTTAGCTGAGAGCCCAAACATTTCTGGTGTGAATACTGAAATTCTCTCTCTATGAACATTAGAGGCAGTAAATTTGATGACTCACAGGTGTATGGAATGAGAACACAAAAGGGAAGCAGAGGTTGGTAAATCAAATTATTTCAGTATTGATGGAAATGTTCTCATGTTAATTTCCCAGATTTACTCTGGCTATTCATGCTATGTAGGCATCAGTTAAACTGTCAAGAATCAGGTCAATTCCACTCTGCTGCTGTTTGGGAAAAGCTCTGAGCAGCAAAAGCAAGGAACAGGAGTTATTCATGGAGGAGGAGGGCATAAGAACGAGAGACTGGGATAAAGGAAGGTGAGAAATCCTTTTCCTTAATAGTAGCCAGAGGGCAGTTCTGGGGGCTTCAAATTTATCATCACTTATTAGCCAGAGACTGAAATGACAGGAGGACTATCTGTTGCTTAAAGACATAACTCTTGGTTATCAAATGCAAATCTACAGTTGGTTATCAAACTTTAAACCACCAGGCACAGGCACCCGACTTTCATTTTTTCTTGGAGGGTGCTTCACCTTCACTCCGCCCCCTCTCCTAGCGCACCCTGCCCTCGCTCCACCTCTTCCTGCCTCCCTCCTCCCCCCATTGCCTCCCACCTGCCGAACAGCTGATCAGCGGGTGGCTGGTGGGCGCTGAGCACCCACTATTTTTTTCCCATGTGTGTTCCAGCCCCGGAGCACCCACAGAGTCGGCGCCTATGCCACTATGTTTAATTCTGCAAATTCTTTTCTTTTAAACCACCACTTCTCATTTACATCTTATTTTGGTTAACTTCACTCAAAATATATACAGAGAGAAGGTTTCTGCCATTAGAAAAGCTCTCTGTTGTCCTGATTCTATGTATCCTCTGAAAAAGAATTTAATAAATGTCCAATGTAAAGTTTTGTTATTCTTTTATAGCTGAGTTTAATTTGAAATTTAAACCCCACTTAAAGGGGGTTAAAGTAGGGCATAGGATATCTACTGGCCCCCTACACAGCAGTGAATTTCACCTATTTATATATTTTCCCCATTACTTTTAGAAAAATATTTTCCTCCCATCGGCCAGTGCTGACATGTAACATTGAAACCAGTGCATATCCACTGAAGAGAGTAGATCTCTTCGCTTCTCGGTTCTTTTGAGCTAAGATCATGTATAAGCTCAGTTCATTTGATCACAGTTGTCTTTACACAATCAGTCCTCCAGGGGACAGATCATTGTGCCCTGTCTTTGTGGGGAGCAGTTTACTCCCATTCTTCTAATTCTTCTTCTTGCACTGATTAAACAATGTTTTTCTAGGTCTCTTCTCCCAATACCCCATTCATTAAGTGCCTTCTAAACAGCATAAGTTCAGTATGGGCAGCTTAGATGGCTTTATGATTATACATTTCATGCATTTTCAAATGTAATAATAGGCCCATAAAGACACAGAAATGGTTAAAGTGAGAGGAAGGGGAGGAACTAAGATCATTACAGTTTTTTCTTTTATGAGCAAATATACATTTATTTTGCAAAATGCTTAAGTAATATCTCTTCTCCCACCCCCATTTAAATTCCTGGTTCTGCTCTTAGCTGGCACTGGTTTTAACACTGAGGTTTAGCAATTATATAATAGCATTCAGAGTGACAAACCTTTTGGAACAAAACCTGTCCCCTGTCTCTTTTAGGAGTGTGGTTTACCAGATTAAACCCAATTTAATGACCTTCCTTGAGGCCATTAAGTAACAGTCAGCTTTCAATGGCTTATTCTTTATAGCACCAGGCAGTTGGTTCTTTGCTTGTTTTACTTGTAACTTGAATCTAGAAGTTTATCAGCCTTTGCTCCAAAAGGTCAGTTCCGTTCTCTTAGGAGTTTCTTTTGCTCACTTTTAAGACAGGCAGCTCAAGATGGTGCCAGGAGATAAATGGCATCCCGAACCAAAATTCCAATAGAATTGTAACCTTATATTTGTTTAAGTGGTGCTTGCCGTATGGCACATTGTATATCACTGCTCTATGGCAGGAACTGATGGTAATTATTTGCTTTCATCTACTTGCTCAAATATCTCCTGTGGTGTTAATAGGATCTATAAATAAACTGAATCCCACTTATTTAATATTTTTTATTAACATAAGGAGTGCTCCTACAGTCCTTTTGCAAGCAAAACTCCGAAGTCAATGCATGTTTTGTCTGCATAATGGCTGAAGAACCAGGGTACACCATGTAAAGATGTTCTGAATATTGCAAAGAGCTTTCATAAATATATGGATTCCTGAAGTTTTAGGTGGGAAAGATCTAGTCTGACATCCTGTATATCACTAACCCATAAAATTCACCCTATTACCCCTGTATTGTGTGCAAAAGTGAGCTTTTAGGTGCAAGTTGAACAAAAAGGGGGTAGTGTTATTCAGAATACTGTAAATGATTTGCTTTCCTTTTGTTTTATTCCGATGCACCAGAGCATTGATGCTGCTGCCTTCAACTTCCTGACTAGTGCCAGTGAGAGAGAAACTTCACTATGCTTGGGTCCAGAATGTATGTTTCTTTCTTTCTCCCTCCTCTGTTCTGTCTTACTCAAATTCTCCTCCCTCACTTTGAGAGTGAAATGAAATGCTCTCAAAGGTGCCTTCATTTTTCCTGGAAATTAAATAATGCACAAATCTCTTCTCTCCTTCCTCCTTCCTCTGCAATAACCTTTCACCTTCAGAAGGGGTTCAAACAAGATCCAGGTAAATTCATGTTATCAGAGCTCTAGGTATGCTTACCTCTAACATAAAGGAGGTTTCTGACAGGCTGACAACACTGCATAAGTCTGGTAATCTGTTCTTTCAGTACAGAAAAGAGCAGGAGCGGGAGAAAAGACTTCCCATGACATTTCATAATGCATGGAGGAGCAAAGAGTACAGATGGAAGTTTCAAAATATTACTCCATTAAAATGCATTGTTAGGTTTTTTGGGGTGTTTTTTTCAGTGCTTGATCCTGAATTGATAGTTGTGAGTAGGCAACATTCTTTCATAGTAATGTCAACAGAGCCATAACAACCAAGCTGTGTGAAGTTTTAAACTAGGCTAATTCCTGGTCCACAGGAGTTTTGCAGAGCAGCTTTTCTGTGGGAGGAGTGCAGGAGACCTGTTGTATGACTTTTGACTACAGCCATCTGCAAAATAGTAATCGAGTAATCAACACTTTGCAGGGGGAAAAGAGAGTCTGTGCTACAAAGCTCTTCCATAAAACAATGCAGCACCTCTTAAAAATAAAACCTTACAAGTAAACTGCTAAGCTTTTATTTTTAAAAAAATCAAACCTTCAAGATCCCAATTCAGTAAGTAATGGATTATATATTTAGACTTCAATATTGCCATTAGTTTATGCAGTTTTCATTACATACTATACTCTCTCCATACACTGTTTTAGGGATTGGCCATGTCCTCAGTTGTTGCTGTGCAAAACCTGGTGATGTGTCTTGAGTTCAGGATTCTGTAGCTGGAGGAGCTGAAGTAAATGAATGTGTCTGTAAAACGCATTTCCTGGAGATTAACAATTGACTTGGAGAGACTTGCAGCTCTAGGTTGATTTAAAATTAATTAATCCCCAGGAAATGATCTGTGCCAAAGTCTTTATTGCTATTCTAAGCTAAATATTATTTTTTACACTTTAAAAATTTCCTTTGAGGGCTTTTTTGTGGTTATTTTCTATCATATTCTGCTTCCATTGAAAGTTTTAAAAGGTTTTTCAGTTACAGGGTTTTCTATTACATTATTTTGCAGTACATGTAAGAACTGATACAACTATATTTGCTTATGGTATTCAATATCTTCCTTTTGAAATTAAGCAGCAGTGAATTTGCAGTGTTTAAAGTTTGAATACCATATTGTTAGTGTTCGTGAATCACTCTTGTATGTACGTTTGGGCAGCTTAGAGTATGAAAACACAGTGGAAAATTAACATGTTTTTTGTTATTCTTTTATGAAATTAATATAGATTCTTGCATTTTATTTTTGTCATTTTGAATTTTTTTCTGCTTTTAATTTTTAAAAATGACATTGATGGGGGCCCCTTGTTTCTCTGGTGCAGGCACCTTAGTCTTTCAGGCAGGAGAGAGATGGGGACCTGGGTCCTCCCATTCCACCAGTTCCTAGCCCAGGGTCCTGTATGAGTTGACCCCTGACCAGGGGGCACTCCGAGCAGGGAGTCTAAGTACTTGCCTGTACTTACAAGCTTACAACAGTACTGATACAGCTGTGCTGCCATAAGAATGCTTGTGTGGCTGCATTATGCTGTCAGGGGAGAGCTCTCCTGTTATCACAATAAAACCTATTCAACAAGTGGTGGTAGCCATGTTGGCAGAAGAACATCTCTCAATGACATAGCATTGTGCACATGAACACTTATGCTGGCAAAACTTATGTTGCCCCGCGGGATGTTTTTTTCAAACACTGAGTGACGAAAGTTTTGCTGACAAAAGTCTCCCTTGGCTGAGAGAGTACGCTCTGGCGTTCACTAGTGGCTGCCTTGGCTGGCAGGCTAGTGATCCTTCCCTTCATGTAGGATGGTATCTAGCTCCTGCCTCTTTGCCAGTCAGCTCTCTCCTTTTTCCCCTCCTCCAGGCCTGGCATTGGCTTCAGATATAATAGGTTGGGACAAGCTGGGCCCAAAGGCTCTTCTTAACTCTGCCAGGCCTGTGGGCAGTTTCTCCCCTTTATCACACGGATGTATTATTTTAACTTTTATTACAAAGCATATTGGAAAGCACTAATCCACAAAGCTGGAGGGCGTACAGTTTGGGGTGGGGAGGGAAATCTAGTCATGCATGATTTCTCTGTACAAAGCTGTTATTCAAATATGATGCTCTGTTAATCGAATGTTAAAGGTATTTTGATTTGAATTGTAATAGTACGAAAATAATCCTAGGACATACCAACATATAATTCTGAGCATGTCTTTTTGGACCCACAAAGCTTGATTTCCTGTCTGAATATTCTTATTCCTGCCCGTCAGGCATTCAGTTCTATGAAGTCTGTAGTTTTGCAGATTTGTAAGAGTTATTAAGTCCAGCAGTGGCCTAAGACATATTCTGCTGCCTGACTGCGTTAACTGGATTCATTTGTGTCTCCATTCATTTTTGTGTAAGATTTTCAAAGTTTCCTTTTTTTATGAATCAACATAACGCTGTTGGAGACAGGAATTTCTCTCTCCCTCTTTCTCTCTCTCCTTTTTTCCCCTTTCTTTACTAATTTCACCACACTTTTGTTATGCAGAAGTATGCAGAGCCTAGCTGAGGGTATGGAAGCTGCATGCCATTGACTTAGACACCATGTAAGAGAAAGTATGAAAAAGATGGAGTTTACTAAAGACGTAGAACTATTCAAGAGCTACAGCATCACATTTCTGTGAGCAAAGGATGCATCTTGGTTTTCAAACTTCTTCTTATAGGAGCTTCTAAAAAAATACAAGTATTATAGACACTTATAGGAGTATCTATAACACTTGTATTTTGGCAGAATATAGTTTGGATTGGTTGCTGATTTTTCTTTAAATTTTCATTTTTTTCGTGAGGGGTCTGTGATTTAACTTAAAAATTTTACAGCAATTTATGATTTCTTAGGTCTTGAGGGTTTAAGGTCCTATATACTACCGTACATTCTGTAACTGGTTGCAGATTTCCTGGGTTAACCTAAGCCTTATCCTTTTAACAGGACACAGAGCTTAAACTCATTTATCTTAAATGTAACTTTTTTTTAAAATGCCACTTTTCCAGAGTTTAGTCTTTCTTGACTTTGCCTCTCAGCTGTTCCAGTATCCTTAGAGCAGTGGTTCTCAACCAAGGTTGTGCAGCAATCTGCCAGAGGGTATGTCAACTCATCTAGATCTGTTTCTCGACCCCCAGGGAGGTCATAGGATGGATTCAGGGGGTTCACAAGTGCAGGGTTGGCATTAAGCAGTAGCAAGCAGCGCATTTGTCTGGGGCCCCACGCCATAGAGGACCCTGCAAAGCTAAATTAGATTGTTCAGCCATGGGTGACAGGGCTTCGGGTTTGAGACTCATAAAACGGGTACAGTAGTTTCTCCTGGGGAAATTCTGTGCAACTGTGGCTCAGCAGAGAAATGCCTACTCTTCCCGTCCCCGAGAAGCTCTTTGCTTTCTTGCAGAAAATGGTTTCTGTGAGGAAGCAAAGAGAAACTGCACCAGTGCTCACTCACCCCTCCCAGCAACTCAGCAGCTCATAGGTATTCAGGGGGCCAGGGGAAGAGGGGTCTGGGGATGGATGTTAGTTCCAGCTTGGAGCGGGGATGGAGAGAGAGTTTCTCCTCTCCCTTCCCTGCACAGACAGCTGGGGCTGGTCAGATCAAGCCCCAGAAACGTCCCCTTGGTGCAGGAAGCATTGCACAGTGGTGGGGGGAGGATCTGTGTGTGTGTGTGTGTGAGGGGGTGAGGTTCAGTGGGCAGGGGGGATGGTTAGGGGGGCAGATGCACAGGGGCTGGGTGAACAGGGGAAGCAGCTCCCTGTACAGTGACTCCTCCACCCCCCCCACATCTCGAATGCCCCCCCACCCAAGCCCTCTCCATATGAGGAGCCCCCTATATCAGGAGCCCCCCCATACCTGGACCCACACCCCACTGAGTCCCAACCAGCTGCACCCTGACCCCCACCCCACCATGCCTGACTCCTCCTCCACTGAGCCCTACCCACCTTCACCTCTCTCCCCATTGCAGAGTCCCATTCCCCCTGCACCCAGAACCCCAAACCCAGCCCCTGTGCATGCAGATTCCCCCTGAACCCAGACCTCCTACTGTGAGCTGTCCACGCCCAGATTGTGCCACACAGAACCCTGGTACTCTTGAGAGAATTCTGCACAGAAAGATTAAAAATTTAAAATAGTTCTGCAGATTTTAATCAAAATAACACAGAAACTCAATAACAATAGACTCACACCATTTTCAGTTATTTTGGTAATTTATTTCAAAATACTTGTCAGCATATAGTTGAAAATGGTGTGATTCTATTGTGTTGTTTTCCCAAATAAAATATGCAGAATTTTGCAGAATTTTAAAATATTGTGCATAGAGTACTTAATTTTGGCGCAGAATTCCCACAGGGTAATACAGTAGTCTGGAAAGGTTGAGAACCACTGTGTTAGATCATTTATGAGTGGGGTGTGCGCTGTCTTGTAGAGCAGCATGATCTATGAGAAAAAGGTTGAGGGCTAGTACTAACTTAGAGATATGTGGAGGAGATGACCTGCAGATCTGGACTGGGGTAAGGGTCAGACTTGCATTCAGTAGCAATAAAATCTCGTGATCTGCTCTTCAGAGAATGGCAAAAATCTTACAAGTTCAGCTGATTCTGTGAAATTTCCAACTGTATCCAGTTACTCCTCAAGAAATCGGTGATTGGGCTTCTATGCTAGAGAGGACACTGGACCCTAATGCCCTGAAACAGGTCTCTGGTTAGGGTGCCCAGACAGCAAGTGTGAAAAATCGGGACAGGGTGTGTGTGTGTGGCAGGGGCAGGGGGGTGTAATAGGAGCCAATATAAGGAAAAGATCCAAATATCGGGACTGTCCCTATAAAATCAGGACATTGGTCACCCTGTCTCTGGTGTGTCTGGAAGGTGGTGAGCAGTTAGAGTGTGACTGGCTGGCCTGCTATTCTCCCCAGCTATTATGATCCTGCTACCTGGAGACTGCTTCCTGGCCAGGTATTTGCATCTTCTACCCACATGCTGCCACATGGTGACCTCTAAGGGCTGCTAAGCTGAGCTCTGAAAAAAATCTCTGGATTCCTTGCAGGAAATGCAGCAGCACAGTTCAAGTGGTTCTAGCCAAGAGTACATTTTCTCATGTGGGCAGTTAATGGAACCATTGGGAAAAGGAGCTGGAAAACCCAACTGGACTGAGGACAGGTCTACACTTAAAACGCTGCGGTGGCACAGTTGCGCTGCTATAGTGCTTCGGTAAAGATGCAAAGATGCTGACGGGAGAGCTTCTCCCACTGGTGTAGCTACCACCTCTCGCAGACGTGGATTAACTATGTCGATGATAGAAGCCCTCCGGTTGACATAGTACTGTCTGCACTGGAGGTTAGACCCTGAGCGCTGTAGTTATACCGGTGTAAGTTTGTAGTGTAGACTTGGCCTCAGATATGCCACATTTTCCCACCATCTATCTGGCAACTAAAGCTAGATCTTTTATTCCACATGTTCAATTCCAAGGGATTTTTGAAAAGATGAAAAATATTTGATGAATGGTGAATAACTTCTACAAATGAATGAATCTTAAAATAGTTTTGTACAGTATACACTAATTTAACAAGGCCCTACAGGCATTTACCAATTTTGATTACACTCACTGTTAATTTATTTTTATTTGTAAAAGAATGTGGTAGTAGAAACAACACTGTGATTAGAGTTCACATTAGGAACTATGGTACAGTCCCTTTCCATACTAGAGGGGAAAATTGTACTAAAGTGAATTGCTATGACCAAACTTATAAATAGACTCCGCAAATGTAGTTCCACTTTTGTCAATAGTGAAATGTGCACATGGCTGGCTTTTCTCTGGACTTTAATATTCACTAGTGGTTATAACCTACATCCTACAAAGTACTGCAATAAGAGGCTGTATTCTGACCATTTGCAGCATGTGAGATATATTAGTTTTGGTTCTAGGAAATGAGGTTTCTTTTGCTTAGCTGCAGGTACACAGTTGTCTTTTTATTTTGCCCCACTAATGAATGGGGCGGTGTGTGTGTGTAACAAAGGGGCAGTGTGTTCTTAAAACCTCCCCAATATGAATAGATGTACGATATAAAATTTCCCTCTCTGATTGACAACGAGCTAAAATTTCCTTGTTGTTCATAACGATTCTTTCCACTGAAGGAAGATTATTCTAACTGTTGTTTTCTTACATGGTGATCTCTTTTGATGTGTCCATTAATACTTTTGCATGCCATTTCGGTAGGTGGCCAAGGAGTAATGAAGGTAGTAATGTATGAATTTCTCTGTGGTCCTGTGGCTTGCAACAACAAGACTGATGCATCTCTGTCTGCTCAATAATGGTGACTGCAGAGTACATCACAGAAACAACAAGCTAAGCTGGGTGGCATTATCAATATCCTCCTATAGATTGGTAACTAGCTCCTGTCTGGAAGGAAGTTTGTGTAAGATTGCTGGATAGCAGAGCAGAATACTTGGAAGAGGAGAGAGAATACAGTTGGATTAAACCAAAAATAACTGTATAAATGTTCTCCCATTGAAGTCAGTGTATACTTACGTGTGCTCAGCATCTCTGAAAATCAGACTACTAATCTCCCCATTCACCTTAGTTCTTGATGTAGGGTGAGAAATCTTAGTTCATGGGATAATTTATAAGCCAGTAAACCAATGAATGCTGTTTGAAATTAATCTTGATTTTTCATCAATATTTACCTTAGAAACATGCATACCTGCTGATTTTTGTTTATAGGCCAATGAGTTTAGAGGTGAAGGTGACAGATGTTTTGGAAGTATCCAGGATGAATAGATTGCTCTATACACGTGACTATACGAAGAGCGTACATTCTGTATGTGTGATATTTAAATTCCTTTATCTAGGAAATCTCAGCATCTCATTTCCAGTCATGATGTACTTTTTACCTGTTTCTCCGCTGTGCTGACTGAATTACAAGGTAATAAAAGTTACTTGGTCAAGGTAATGAAGTGAGCCAGTAAAAATCAGGGTACTATTGGTTCCCTAACTCTCCTAGAGAGCGGCGTGTACAGAGGGCTAAGTAATAGACCTCAAATGAAACTTGGTTTTATTTTATTCAGTGACTGCACATAGTTTCTGCATGTGAAGGGTTTTGAAATGTTGGATGCAAAGCACAACTCTGAACAATGGACTTGTTTATTGTTTTGGCTTGCATTCTTTTCTCTGTATGGGTCCGTTCTAGCACATAATGACTCTTCTGTGTCAAGAAGTACTTGCAACATGCAAGAAGTTCGTAAAGTGCCTTAATGAAGTTACGAGTCAGGGTGTTTAATGAGTTAGCTTTAAATGGACAAGTAAAAGCTGCGCACAAAAAAATCACTGGACATTATTAATAGCCTGATTCTACAGGCTGAGAAAGATTTTTCTTTTGGTAAATAAAGCTTATGAAACTGACCTGTATTTTTTTTTTTATCAATTTACACTGATGGGAGTTAGGTTAACTTTTCTTTAAGTTTTCAACAATGTATTTTGGTGCTTTGACTGAATGACAAAAAGCAAAAAAATGCACTACCCTTCACTGCTTTGTTAGAGCTTTGTTACATGAAATCATCTAAATAGTACATGGTCTCATCTGTTCATTAAAGATGATACGATAACAGTGAACAATAAGTGCAACCTTATAAAAGGAAGTACAACTTGACCTTATTTTTATGATGTCATCCTATTAACATTATTTTTTTCATAGCTTGGGATTCTTTAAAAAAAAAAGAGAAAAGAAAAGACAGCCAAAATGGATTTCAAAAGAGAGAGAATAAAAATGAATCCAAGTGCAAGCAGTGCTTTCTGCCAGGACCTGCTTAAGAGTCTCTGTTAAAATACCATGAAGGCTAGAGGATTCCAGCTCAACCTTTCCTGTGAAGGGGAACAGTCTTTTCCTTTTTTGGTAGAAAATGAACGAACTGACATTTGTGCTGATGATAATCTTACTTCAACATTTCCCAGAGCTTTCTTCTCCAAGATGTAGGCACATGGAACTCTAGAGGTAACCCCAGCATGAGTGTTAAAGACAATTAGATAGTGATGAGCGAACGTTGGAAGGCTTTGGTAGTTTGATTCGGATAAGTTCTCAGACATTCGGTTGATTATCCAGACATTATCCAAAGCCTTAGATTTGCAAAATTGGTCTGGAAAGTGCATGAGAACAGGCTTCCTTTTGAAATGTCCGGTACTTCCTGCTTCCAGAGAGGCGGGACATATTTCTCATGCAAGCCTCTCTTGTAGCGATTGATTATAGACCCAGCTGGAACTAGGAAGTGGTAGACGTGCAAGGAAATGAAGGAAGGGAAAACAGTCATTTGAACTTTTTGACACTTCAAAAACCAAACTTTTTTGTTGTTGTTCTGGTCAAGATTTAGACAGCAATTCAAGAGTTGGATATTATTCTGACTAGTTTGATTTCTCCTATGTGTAGTTCACACAGGGCTGGACCAGGATTTGGCCCTTAGTGAGTAAACAAAATAATTAGCTATATTACCTTGTCTCCTTCTGATTGTTGAACCAGTATTAACCCAGGTTAGGGGTTTAGGAATGGGTTGGTGTGTGACCTCTGACACTGAGCTTCCACACTGATCGTATCGCAAATGATGTCACTTTTCAGATGCTCATCACTACTAGCAGGTGCCTTATAAATGCTAACTGTAATTTAAAGCTTGATTCCAACACAGAGTTTCAGTTTATATATGGCAAGAAGCATTTCTCATTCTGCGAACTTTCACACTACTGCGTATAGTGAAATAGGCAGAAACCGTAACTTTTATTGGGTATGTTAGAGATGTCACCAATAATCTGAGCCGAAGACCAAGTGAGATTATGACAAAACATTGAATCTTGAGCAACTGAGGGGGTAGAGGATTTTTATCAGTTAAAAAAAATTAAGACCTGTTTAATTCAAACTCCTCCTGGGAGAAATGCTGATTTAATAAAATAATGAATACCCCTGTCCCTTCAGTTTGTGGGCTAACATTTCCTCTCCCCCCATGACCACCAGTTCTCCACTGCTCCAACAAACACTGGGAAGGTGAAGACTTGGCATACCTAATATTTTAAAGGCAAAAAATCAAGCAGAAGTAAATCTAATTGGTTTGTTCAGCTAAAACAGCAGCAAAGCAGGAGAAGAGGAGGTCTGGTAGCAAAGCAGTTAAACTTCCTCAAAATGGGAGTGCTGTGGTTTAAATAACAGAAGTGTCCCCCTTCACACTACACCCACTCCCCCACACTTGTGTCTGGAGAGAGAGAGAGTTACAGAAAAGCTGTCGTGTTTTGTAAGCCTGTTCCTGAAACTCTTGGTTTGGGTCAAATGCTAATGATTTTTTTAAAGATGTTCTAACTCTCTCTCCATCCCCATTTAAGTTTTTTTAGTTGCTGTATTTGAATTTGGAATTGCTGCAGTTAAAAATACACTTACAGAAGAGAGAAGGGAAGAATAAGTAAGATTTAAACATCCAATAAATAGAGGGTTGTTTTTAAATATATATTTCTCTCCCTCTTCACTCAGAGACTTCCTGTGTAGGTCAAGATCTGTGATCTCATGATCTATAAATAGCCTCAATTAGGGAGGAGGGAGAAAATTTAATTGATGACATAGAAATAGTCACTTTCCCAAAATAAGCAGAGAATCCAAGCTGCGGAGCCAGGGTTACTGGAAGTTGGGGGTGGGGTGTGTCCACAACATTTACTAATGAGATCATGGAATAGGACAGGAAATCTACATCTAATGCCAAAGAAAACTTTTTTTTTTATAAAACAACTGTTGAGATTTTTTTCCTCCAACATACTTTTAAATAGAAAAAAAAGGGGCCGATTCATTCATGTGTAATCCTGCAGATATTTACACGTACAAATAATTTCATGCATGAACATGCGTGTTTAAAGTTACTTGTGCAAGAGCATGTTTTTAGGTTTGGGATCTTGTTGAAAGAAGAAGTTATCATTTAAAATACAACTATGAACTGGTTTCAGTTGATTGTGGAAATATGTACATCTCTAATGAGTAAAGGGACCGTGCCAATTCCCTTAACATCCTTTTAAGAAAAGCTTCTCTAAGCCAAAAAGTATATTTATTACATCCCACTGTTCTTTACATCTACTACTTGATTTGATTCCCAAGTGGAAAATAGTCTTCAGTCCAACTGCATCAAAAAACATAAGTAGATGTTGAAACTTTAATCATGAAAACATCTTATTTACAGGTATTTCCCTGTGGTGATATTTCTCCTAATGAGTTATGATTAACAGGTCAATTTGCACACTTTCAGTAATTTATCCTCACAACAGTGGGTATTCTCATTATGATATCACTCATGTTTCTCATCTTAGTCCCTTGAAGTGTGTCTGCACTGCACTGAGTCTGAGCCTGGGTCAACTCGTGGAGCTAAAAATGGCTCTGGTCAGGCTCTGAAACCAGAAGTGGAGGGAGGGGTCTCAGAGCTCAGGCTTCAGCCTAAGCAGGAATGTCTACTCTGCTATTTTTAGTCCTGTAGCATGAGCCCAAGTCAGGGCTCTGAGACTCACTGCTGCGTAATTGGTTTTTTTTCCCCACAGTGTAGATGTGCCTGTGCTTACCTATATTCCACACAAATTTGGTGTCCCCTCACTTTTATTGTTGGAAATTATTTACACCAGCCATAAAAATCATTAAGTTGAGGTTATAGAGAGCATTTTTACGCCTATGGAAACCAAGACCTTTTCACTTTAAGTTTCCTATATGGGTAAATTTTTGTCCCTCATACTAGGTCTTTGTCATGCATTTTGATCTTGGCAGTTGAGAACTGTGCACAGTGTTTCCAAATGGTGAAACAAAAGCAGTGTTTCCTTGAGGCTACTGAGTAAACTTGGTGCCAGTGAGTGGATTAGAATGGAGGTGATCTTTGCTTCCAGTTGTTTGCTCAAACTAGAAGTCTGCATCTAGTTCACTGAAATTCATTGAAATGCATATGAGAATTTTTCTTGGACCTTGCATTGCTTTTAAAGTTATAACTTAAATGGACCACCCTAACTCATCTGCAAAACTGTTACTGTCCTGCAACTATTGGTAAGAAGATTCCTTGTTTCTCCCAGTCCACTGTATATATCGGAAGCAAGAGATTCATCCTATGTCCTCTCATGTTGCTGATATGTTCCGCATGCCTGCTGTAATGTCAGCAACTGTGGCTTCATGAAAGAATCTTGTGATTAGGTGGGAGTGTTTCTAACACTTCATGTTTTCCCCCTCATAATACGACAGAACTCTTTCAGCCAGCAATTAGTGGATGGAATGGAAAATTGGATGTTAACAGTACAAACAGCTTGGGTATAGGTGTTTTTCTCGCTCATGTGTTTCTTGATTTAAGAATGAAAAACTTATTTTATCAGGGCTATGGCCCTCATCCTATCGGGTGCTGAGTCCCTCGCATGAGCTGCTTGTTGAATGCTCTCAACTTCCAATGAAATCAAAAGGACTTGAGGGAAATCAGCAGCTGGCAGGATCAGGCCTGTGGACATAAAGGAAATATTAACTATCTGTCCAGAAACTAAACAATGCTGTTGATGAGGGGAGGAAAAAAGCAGACATTCAGCTTCCAAATTGTAAGTAGAGAAGAGAGAAAGAGAACAGCATTCAGGGTGACAAACTAGACCATGTTGAAGATGCACTTTCATTTCAAGTTGGATTATTGTACAAAGCAGACAGGAATTCTTGTTTATAAATACTGCCAATTATCTTTTAATTCTTGTAGGGTTGTTTTCTTTTTAAAAGCCCATACTGCACAAAAATGTAACACCCAGATAATTGTGCATTGAAAATAGTTCTGTTTTATGAGAGCGGGCCTCGAAGATTAAATAACTCTGTGTTTCACTTGCTCTGAGTATAGGTACTCAGCCCAGGTTGTTCGATTTATAAAAGCTTTGCAGAATTACAGCATTTTCAGTTGCTCTCTTGATGTAAAGTGTGAGTTCCAGTGACTGAAGTTCTTCAGTGACTTTTGTTTGGTGTTACATGGAAGAAAGCCAGATAATATTCCCTAGTGGTGTCTGTAAGCCATATTAAATGAACTTGAAACTGCCAACATCCAAGACATTTCAATGAAAACATTATGAAGAGTGTGGGGTAAAGAGAGTTAAAGATGGAATTAAAGCAAAAATCATCCCCTTAAAATCCTAGGAAAACCACAGTTAGGGAGGCTGTTGATCAGCATGGTTGGAAGGCCGAGGCAAGAGTAGAAAGAATAATTAAAAAACCCCAAACCCTCAAATATCATCCGAGTTGAGACTTTCTTTTAAGGTAGTGTAATGGGAGGCACTTGCCTAGCCCATGTATATAGTGGCTAAGGGCTTAGTAAATTGTTCTGCTTGCTGTAAACACATTTTCAGGGACACTGTACAGAAGACTGAGGCTATTAATATTAACTACAGATCTAAATAATTGACCTGATTGTTGGAGAAAGGTGTTCATGTCAGACCTGAGTCAGGGTGACATCCCTGTTCAGCACAGCACAAGTTGAAGTCAATGACTATTAAGCACATGCTTAAAGTTAAGCGTGTACCATGTACCTAAGTGCAGTATGGACCATATTGTGCAAATCTAGCAATTAATACTTACTATTATTTTCTTTAGTATGCCCGGCCATACTGTGGCCTCTGCAGTGAGAATGCACAACTGATGCCAATTCTGAAGGATTGCTGTGCTGTGTGAGGGAGGACCTGTTCAGCAGGGATTGGCCTGAGACCACAAACACACTGCATTTCACATAGGCCCATAGTTAATCTACCTTGAGAACTCATTTTTCTCAAAGGTGATTTTTTTTTCTAATAAAATTCTTCCAAAGGAATTAATCAGCAGTTTGTAGTTTATCAGATATAGTCAGTCATGAGTATAAAATACACCTACAACGTAATAATAAACTGGTTCATACTTAACTGTTTCATTATAGTAACAGAGTTGCAAAAAATATTCAGATTAGATGCTACAGCTTTGTGTTTTTCAGTCCTGGTCATGGTCAAAGTATGGTTACTAACCTAGGTCCCAGTCCTGCAAGCTCTTAGGCATGAATATAAGGGGTTGTCTACACAAGAGGGGTGCAAATTCTAGTGAGGATTAGTGTGATGCACACTAACTGGCCAGTGTGGAGCCAACTGGCATGCCCTAAAAATTCCCTGTATAGTAGTGTTTAATAAAGGACTACATCAGTGCACATTATGGAACTTTTAGTGCATGCCTGAAGGGTCTAGTCAGGCCAGTTAGTGAGCAACATACTAGTGTGCAGTAGAATTTACACTCCTCTAGCGCAGACAAGCCCTAAGTGATTGCAGGATGAGGACCTTCAAACTGACTAAGCAGAAACAAAACTTTAAAAAGAAGATTATAGTTGTTCATTTCCTTTCCTCATGTTTGTTTTATAAATAGTGTTTTAGGGACCCACTTCCACAATGTGAAAGGACTACAGCAGCGATGTCCAATAGAAATTTGGTGCCAACCACACTGTTTGCCACACTTGTGGTTTTGAATTTTTCTTATTAGCCATATTATAAAAAAGCCACATTAAGCCACATTATAAAAACGCCACATGCATTAGCCATAATTCAATAGCTTATTAGCCACTAGTGTCTAGTGGCAAACGTATTGGACACTACTGGACTGCAGTGTCCGTTCTAAGCTGCAATGTCTTGGGTAGGGATATGGGCACAGCCAGTGACCCATGTGTTAAAGGTTTCAGGATCAGGGCCTAGCTTATTCAGACTGAAAGAATATTAAAATATCAACTTTGATTTTCACCAGTGGGAACAATAAAAGTGGACTAAACAAGTTCACTGTTACTTGTGCCCAGTCTTACTTTCTGATCTGCATGCAGAAGTATCGTGCTGTTATGTTAGGGTTCACGATGATACACAGGAGGGGTATTGTTGATTTAAAAAAAAATCAAGCACACGTGTCTGTGAATTATATTCAGATTGTTTTATTCGTATGCTCAAACAATAGATGACACATGACCAGCAAAGCAACAAAACTACATTCTGGTAATATGTGCCCGAATTTTTAACATGTTGCTTCGGTCACTGTCCTTTTGTACATTTTGGAAGGAGTGGAGCATTATTACAAAGCCTAACAAGTTAAACAACCTCTAAACATCACCCAAGCATGACGTTCTGCCAATATTTCGTTCAGGGGTTTCCAGAATTTTTCCCTCTGTGCCAGGGTGTGTGTGTGTGTGTGAGAGAGAGAGAGACTGGGAATCTGTTAATTTGGTTTTTTCCCATATAAACAATAATGTTTTATTTAATCATAATCAAAGGAGGAGACAGTACCACTGGACAAACAAATTTCTGTTAAGTGCACTTTCTAGAAATGTTTGTATTTTGTTCCTGAAAAATAAACTGAGCATATTGGTAGTACAGTACAGTCCTCAGTTTGTATAATTTGAAGGCTGTGTGTGAGAGTTGGTGGAATAAAAACTTCATAGGGATATTCAGGCATCTCCCTCCCATGGGATCTTGTATTTGGTACAGTTTGATCAATTCAAAAGACAAAATATTTGCTCATCAGAAGAATTTTTGAGAAAGTTAAGTCATTCCTGCCAGGGACGATTTACTAGTATCCAGAGAGGTGGTTAATTTAATCAGAGGCGAGGAAATAAGCCAAACTCTCCCTTCAGTTGAGTGGTGTAATTTTAACAAGGAGTCCCTAAGAGTTCTATCCAGCACCTGACTACCTCAGCACCTAAAACCCATGTATTGCCCATATTTGGCTTCTTGAAAAATCTAAAAGATGTGTGTCTTCTAGTAGCTGCTCTCATTGAAATGGAGCGAGCCAGCCGGGCACAAATGGAAGCGGAGGATAACTTGGCTATATTTCTGAGTGCAGAGCATACCACAGTGTCATATGAGTAATTCTAATTCCTACACATGTACAATATTGCCCATTGTCTTAACCTCCCATATGGTGCTGCATCAGTCAGAAATCAAGCAAAGAGTGTCGTATTTCCACCTTCTGCTGAGCGCATTGCAGCTGACGTTGTGAAACATGAACACAGCTCAGAGCAATGGTCCATCAATAGGACGTGTGCAGGGCTGGCTCCAGGCACCAGCCAAGGAAGCATGTGCCTTTGGCAGCACATTGTAAGGGGCGGCATTCCGGTAAATCTTGGGGTGGCAGTTTGGGCGGCTTTTTTGGAGGGGAGGCGCGGGGCGCAAAAGAGGTAGAGGCGGCCCTGGACATGTGGGTATATGACAAGGATGATGCTGGATAATGGGTGTGTCCAGTGTTCTCCTGAACAATAACTTTGGTCTGCATCAAAACATCTTTCACCTTAGGGCAATATCAGATGCAATATGCAAGGCAGTCAACACCATTGCTTTTCTTCAACAAGTGTCTGGTGCAGACAGGGAGCTTTGCTGGGATAAAATGCATGGATGGTTTCCCCTCTTGTCTTCTGACTGAGCGTAACATGACACTGTCCTTCATGTAGGTCCATATTGCCACTCTTTGATCTCTTATGGATTTTACCCTCATTTCTTTCCTTTATCTTCTTTTCTTTCCCTCCCCGCCACCCCCCGATCTAAGTTTTGGGTGTAAACTGAATTGAAAATTATCCCTATATTGGTGGCAGGGAGGAAGGAAGAAAGAGAGAAGATAATCTTATAACTGATGTATATTTCAGAGGAAGGAGGGCAAATTGAAACTCTTTGTGCAGGGTTTGTTCGAGTGATGATATCCTCCAACATCTACCTAATATACATCAGCACAGTGATTCACATGGCACAGCTCCAATTTCATATAACCAGAGCATGTCCATTAAATACTCCAAGTGCCAAAGTCTGTGCGGTGAGAGGCTGATTTGGTGGGACCTGTTGTAATGCTGGACAGCAATTTGCTTAATGCTAACCTACTTTATATTGCCTGAAAATCCTCCTGTTTTACTGCAGTTCAGTTATGGTGCACTTTGACTGGAAAAGAACAAAATCGGAATTGTTCTATCTGTATACCTGGGTGATGACTTGGGTGTAGTCAGCAAAGCAGTATTGCTCTAATGCTCTTCCATTACTTCCTCCTAAACCTCTACTGTGGCACGGCAGATAATAATTCCACAACCTGACACCTCCTTTTCCTGTATAATTAAGCTATAGTTAAAATGAGCTGATTTCCTACTGAAATTCTCTGTAAACCCAATAAACTGCATGTGTGTACATTGTATGTGGTAGGGTAGTTTGTAGCAACTAACTGTTGCACTCTAACCTACTTAGTCTCCTCTGGTACTCATCCTGAGTTGTTAGGAACAGTAAAGGCTAGTTTGTGTCTGTGTAGGAGTTGGGGAAGGAGATTTTACCTCCCCACTCTGTATGAAAACCAGGGTACAGTCACTGTCAAAGTTTAGGGAAACTGCACTGGTCTCTCTCAGTGGTCATGCCAGGGAGCTCCCTTTAAGAACCTGGCTTCTTAGTCATCACCTCCCTTGGGACCTGTGCCTCTCTCGCTTCTGAATGTGAGAGAGGCCTACACTGTGTTATTCCTAGCAAGCAGCAGCGTCTGCATTTTTCTTTCCAGAGTCTATAAACAGTGAAATTGTTCACAGTTAAGTTACCACACAGCGCTTTCTAAGCAAGCACTTTTATTCTTAGGGTGAAAGCATATTAAAAACAAGAACCTATGCACACACTAATAAACTTACCAAAGGCTTTTTCCTCTGGTGACAAGTTCATGATAGGTTTTGCTCAGAACAAGAACAACCAAGAATCATTTTTTCATTTTTACAGCTTGGGCCTTTGATCTTGTCCTCATGTAACAGGAGATTAGCAGATAAACGTTCTTTCCTCAGAGTGTAGCTTCAAAAGATTGGGTCTGGAGGTGGGAATTTGCATTCGACCCTCCTCCCCAGCGCAAAAAAAAAAATAAAAAAAGTCTGGAGTGGAGTCTGCCACCCTAAGAATGGCCGGAATGCCACCCCCTGCCAGGTGCCGCCCCAAGCAGAAGCTTCCTAGGCTGGTGCCTAGAGCAAGCCCTGACAGTCAGCAGCCATTCCCTTTCACTGCCCTTGGGGGCACATACTACCCAAATTGGTGTGAGAAAGAGATAGACCATGGACCCACACCAGCCTGTAGTGTTTGCCAAGAGGAATAGGTTCCAAGTGTAGGAAAAAGACAGGTAGATTAGGGAAGAGCATGAGTGTAATGTGTGGCATTTTCCTCCCTTCTCAAGCCTTCACTAGGCAAATACAAGATCCTCAGATAACTTCCGCTGTCGTACTATGTTAAGGTGGTTATCTGAACTGCTGGATCCACTAAGCAGTGGTTTGCAACCTTTTTTCATTTGTGAACCTCTAAAAAAATTCAAATAGACATAGTCTGTAGACCCCCAGTGATCCACGGGCCACAGGTTAAAAACCACTGAGCTAAAGCAACTAATCAGTTGCTGTACTTCTAAACAAACACTCTCTGTCAGGACAGAGCCCAGACTCAGCCATCACATTGGTTCTGTAACAATTGTCAGCAATTTTTTTGATGCTTCAAGAAAAAAAAATGCTGATGTCACCTGGTGAAAAACAACACTCTGGAAACAGAGCCTATCCTATCGCGAGCCAACCTGAGGACAGTGTTTCTCCCAGCAAGCACTACATATAACATCATAACAGAAGAGAGATTTGCTGCCCCAGGAATATGACATGCCATGGAGCATTTTAGAAGGAAAACAAAGTTTTCCAGCCTATGCTCCTTCACCATCCAGCTGGACTGAAAACTTCAGTCATGTTAGATTGTACGTTTTAAGCAGCTCCAACAATTCTACAACATAGTCTCATGTAATGGGCCAGATTCTTATCTTGTATAAATTGTCGTAGCTTCCTTGAAGTCAAGGGAGCTATGCCCCTTTAGCTGGTCCAGTGTGTTTGTTTGAATATACAGGTAATCAAGGTCTTCACTGTTTTCTCTTTTTTATTTAACAGCTCTTTCCAAAATGTATACAAAATTAAATGTAAAATAATGCTGAGTAATGCCTAGAGTGTGAGATTTTTAAATCCATAAATATCAGGTAATATAAAATTATACTTCCTACAGCAATTGTAAGCAAATGGTATTCCCAAATATTAAGGCATAAGAAGTAACACCCTGTATTGTGTATTGTGCATGTTCACCAACATTTTCAAATGAGATTGCTTAATATTAGCCCCCAGCACCCGTAATTAAACATTGAAGTGCAAATAACCTGATTTTCAGAAATGGTGAGTACCTTCAATTCATGGACCTGCCCTGGGAGTTAATCAGGGTTCAGTAGTGATAAAAGCTGTTGTCTGTAGGATCTTTGCCGCGTTTGTTGTGGAAGTTGGAAGGTGTGTAGTGAACAAAGCAGGGGCCAGTGGGAAGAGGAAAGGTCACATGATTCAGGCAGAGGAATGCTGCCCTGGATAAATGGATTCTATCCTTGCCTCTGCCACTGAACTCCTAGGTCTGCTAGGAGTCACTTAAACCAAACGTTTCATAGGTGGTCACTAACTGTGTGTTCCTCATTTTCTGGGTGCCCAACTTGATACCCTGGAGTCTGAATATAGAAGCGCAGATCACCCACACCTGCAACTGAAGGCAATGGAGCCAGACTTTGAATATAAAGTGCTATATAATGCAAAGCACTCTGAAAAACCAGGTCCTAGTCATCTCGAATGGGAGTCCCAAAAATTAGTGGAAGCTTGATCTTAATCACTGTGTGCCTCAGTTACTCATCTGTAATATGGGGATAATGCCATTCCCTTACCTGCCAGGGGTGTTAAGAAGATACATTAATGTTTTTTGAAGCACTTAGACGCAGTAGTGAGGAAGATCGTAGAAAAGCCCATGAGGAAATTAATAATTCTACCTTCACAGCAGGATTTGAATAGTGGGCAGTGAAAATGGCCTGGGGCCACCCACTGAAGAATGATGAGAAAACAAAAGGTTGAACAGCTGTTCATGAAGTGAGCAATATCCATCTTGTGCACTGAATTAGGAAATGCTCCTGTGGAAAAATAGCATGTGATCATGTAATTAAAAAGTATGCCTTAATGCATACACACAAGGGAGCTGAATGAAGATTGCACAGATAACCATCATCCTGGTGTTTTCTAACTTCTGAGTGCATTACTTTGTGACCCAAATAATGTTTTTTTATTGTAGTGTTTTATGTGCAATATTAACTAGAGTGGTATGCTGATTAAGTAAAGGTGTCTTCCAAAGCAAATATGCAACATATACTGAAAGAGTTTAAAATAAAACAAACATTTGCCAGTGCAACATAATTCATCATTTCCTTAACAGGCTGTTCTAAACAACTGGGATCTGGACACTAGTTGTCAATAAACAAAAGGCCTGGAAGAATAGGCAGCAGCCAGCTAGCAAGACAAAGAGGTGCCTGGATTTTTGCCATTATCAGATCATGGAGTCCTCTTGGTTATCTTGTTTCTGAGGTCTCTAGTGATAAGACCTCTGAAGTAATATTTGAGGAGAAAAGGCAGCCTCTTTGGTCTTTCTGTGCACTGTCACCAGCAGACAGCTATGTAAATAAAAGTCTTTCTTTAGCCACTGGAAGCTGGCAGATTAAGGGAGTTTATATGTTAATGAAGTTGGATAGCAAGTGAAATTCCAACAATGCAGAAATGAAAATGTTCCCTGCTGAAAGGTCTGAAATTTTCTCTTGGTTATCCAGCTGTTTTTTGGTTGTTTTTTTTTCACTTGCATTCTTTTGATCACCAACATAAACTTCAGATTATTCACACAACTTCCCAGCCTCCAAATGTTGATGAATGGAGGGAATGCTTCACTAAAACTACCTGTGCTGTAAGTGTTCTGGTAATAAATAATTAACTGTAGTAGTTAAATTTGACGCAGCATTTGAGTAGTGACGGATTAGCTACTGGGTCAGTGAGGCCCATGCCTAGGGACACTGGCCAATTGGGGAAAAATGGGCATCCCCACGCCCTGACCCATTCTGCCCGCTCAGCACTCCTGCTGGGGAATGGGGCTGAGGCACAAGGGCTTTCCCCACTCTGCCCACTCGGCGCTCCTGCCGCGGAACAGGGGACGCTCCGGACCCCACTTTCTGGCTTGCAGGATGGGGCACCGGGGAAGTGGAAGCCCCTGTGCACTGATCCTATTTCCCCAGCAGGAGTGATTGGGGGGGACGGGGGCAGACTGCAGGTGGAAGAGGTGGGACAGGGCCCCCTTTACTGTGGCCTTGGGTCCCACAAACCCCTAATCTGTCTCTGCTTCTGAGCATGCTGTCTTTGCACAATGTAAGGTAAATAGATCATCTGCTGTGCTACATAGCGTTCATGGGAAAGATACATATTGAGAATTACAAGTAAAACAATCAGTTAAAAAATTAACCTTTAGGGCACAGTTCCGATGTAAGTTTCACTGATATAGTCCTGGAGTAATTCCAGTGACAGTGACATCTCAGAAGTATTCCAGTGTTTCCTTTTGTGTGAAATCCGTGATCGTGCGTTTGAGTCATCTAGACAAGAAAGATAATATTTTGCCTGTTTTTGGTATTATTTTGTATTGGTATATTTTGCTGTGTCTGTGATACCAGAGGTGATGATCTGACCTTCAATTATCACAAAAAACAGCTGAAGAATTAACAGCCTGTATGGTGTCCGATTGATAGAAACAATAATGATGATTCTTGAGCACCGATTATGTCCTCAGCTCAAGACATGATCCTTCTCAGAGGAGCTTACAATCTAAGGCCCCAATTCAGAAAAGAACTTAAGCACGTGCTTAAGTGCATCCTTCTTTGGGACAACGCTTACGCTAATTTTCAGCACATGCTTTAGACTTATTGGCTTTTGTACCCTTTCTGAATAGAGATGGTTTCTGAATTGGGCCCTACCACCAATCCAACAAAACCCTTAAATAGTGCTTAAGTTTTGTTAACTGAAATTAGTGAGACAACTCACATACTTAAAGGTAAGTGATTTGGAGGCGCATGGGCTAGGTAGAGAGACAGTGACTGGATACAGAACTGCTCTCTAAAATCTAGAGGATGGTGCTGTCTTAGGGCCAAATTCTGGTCCTAATAAAATCAACAATAAAAAGTCCATTGATTTTAGTGGGATCAGTATTTGGCCATTGTAGGGCTCCCTCCACCCTTTTCACCTACATGATTGTAGTTTGTTTGTTTTTTCATTAGTACCGAGGAAAGTATTTACTTCTGTAATTTTCCTGTAGTGCTGTCTGATCACTGAAGAGAATTGTTGCTTCTATAAAGTATCCTAGGCCATATTAGTGGTACTTTTTTTGTAACCAAAGAGGATGTTGGGGAGAGCCAAAAGACTGGATGATCTAAGAGAGAGGAGGTGGGTGAGGTAATATCTTTTATTGGGCCAACTCCTGTTGGTGGAAGGGGCTATCTTTTGAGCTTCATGGAGCTCTTCCTCAGGTCTTGGGAAGATAACCAGAGAGTGGCAGCTAAATGCCAGGTGGGGCAGATTGTTAAGTGTAAGGGGTTCACATTTCCTGTAGGAGAGCACTTAAAGTGGACAATTAACATTTTTGCAGGCCCAGGTCAAAGGAGGGTAGTAGGCAGTCGGGTGTGTTTATAAATTGTTGTAATACTAATGAGCCATAAAACTAGTGACTCTCTTAAGTCCATGGTTTTTAACGTCCAGCAGAGTTATCAGTTTAAGTTCGCATGCTCATCTTTTGAAGGAGTTGTGCAGGTTTCCTTTGAGAATGAGGACTGAGAGGTCAGATATAGAGTGATCCCTTTTTGAAAAGTGTTCTCTCACAGGTGATGTGGTGTGTTTCTTTTATCACTTTTCTGTGCAAGTTCATTTGCGATCATAGAGCATGTTTGGTTTTACCCATGTAGTAGTTGTTGTTGGAATATTTGATGCATTGGTTTAAATACACCACATGTTGTGATAGGCATGTGTAGGAGCATGTGTGATAGGCACATGTTGGAGGGAGTTTGTTGATCAGAATAACATTGGCAATATGTCTACAGGTTTTGCTTCTGAATTCTGGCAGACTCTGGTGCCGCTTAAAGTTGGTATGGCCTGGTGTGTGGAGAGCTTGCTTCTGATAATGAGGTTGGCAAGGTCTGAAGGCCAAAATATCTTAACACTGTTGGCTGCTGATAGTCCCCTGACTCTAATTTGTTTCCTTCTCTGGAATATGGAGTTTCCCCTTTGTCTTTCTTCACGAGCAATTGTAAGATTGTTACTTTTTTCTTGCACTTACTAACAATATCTGAGGTTCACAGACACTCTTATGACGTGCTGTGCTGTATATTTCCTTTTGTCTTGACCCTTAACCTTCTGGGAACTGTGTGTGCAGCTAGGGGTGCCAAAGGCTTCCCACACTCCCTGTGTTTTGTTTCTTTTCATCAGGATTGTTCCTTGTAATCTGTCACCTCTTTCCAGCAACATCCGTTCACCCGCATTTTGTTTTTTCCCCCCCCTTCCTCCAGGAAGAGCTGGGCATTGCCTGTGAACTGCTGGAGTCAGACTTCCTCAAGTGCAGCGTGGGATTTCCTTTCATGAGATCGAAGTCCAGGGTAATGTGCTGACTGACTTTCACTTCAAGGAGGATAGCTCATGAGACTCTCTGTGCCAAGAGAAGGTGCAGGAGTAGACCTCCAAGGGAAAGGCGTTATGGTTCTGTTGACACTCACCACTGAGTTTTCACAGCTCTCCCAAAGGGATGCTGTGGCTGCCTTTCGTAACTGCTGTAAGGTTGGGCTCTTTGTCCCACTGAACAAGGTCAGCAGCAGTGCCATGCCCATTGGAACATGTGTGCAGGACTAATGGAAGTTGACTGGTGCTTTGCAGCTGCCAGAAAATGAATGTGCAATGCTCCCTTAGCAGAAGATTAGAAGAGGGGTCTCCACCCAGTCTGTTTTTATTGCATGGCTTTGTTTTTATTTTGTGTCTTCTCATGCTATGAAAAGTACTTTAAAGGGCAACTATGTTTAGATCAGTGTGTACAACAATGACATCACGAATTTCCATATTGTCTCCCAGTGACAGTTTAATAGAATTTTGCTCATTAGCTGGCGGGTCAGACGACAAACTGGGATCTGAAAATCCAGTTGTGTTCTTTCTGCTCTGACATCGCCAACAACAACAGAAAAATGATTGCAGTCAAAACTTAGCTTACAGTTTTATTGCTCACGGAGAAGACAGAATGGTGAAAGCTGCCTCATCTGGGGAACATCTGACCCTATGACTGTTGGCTAATGCCCTAATAGGTTAGGTCATCCTTAATGCACTGACAAATGTATGGCAACTAATATTAAATATATAAAAATAGAATCTCTGTGCTCAAGTGAAGGGAGTGGGAAGGACATGAAATTCTAGATTAGGAAAAGCAATCTATAATACTCACTAAATGCCACTTTTTCTTTTCGTAGTATGAGTTCAGTGTGATCTTTGATACAAGTCACTTGTCTGGGGAAGAGGAGTTACTTACATTCCTTGTCACGGCCCAAAGGTAAGGGTCCCTTTTCTGGCCATATTTCTTGGTGGAATGTGCAGACTCTTGGCCAAAATATACGCTATGAAATACACATGTTGCATAATGTATAATAAAAAACTGAAATTTAATTATTAGGACCAAATTAATATATTCTGGTGGCATAAAGGGACCATAAAGCCTGCTTAGCCAGCATGCCAATTATCCTGTGTAAGTGGTTAAACCTGAGACAAGGAGGTGTGTTAGGATTCTTTTTGCACTCCTGCTGCCAATGGGTGTAAATTAGAGCCGTTTTAGTGTGCTCTAAATTGTACTGGAGGACAAATCAGCCCTTAGCTGACTCCAGGATCAGGAAATCACAGTGTGGCATGAATCCACCTTTCACCACTCATCCCTTTGAGTCTTGCACCAAGCACAACTCAGCTGCATGTGAGCATTTGTTCCAGTGCTTGAGTGAAATAAGGATTGGACCAAAGTCAAAAAGCAATCTGAATTCCTTAGATGATAGATGGCCAGGGTTCTTTAGCCTGTTGAAAAGTTGAGCACACATTTTTTTCTCCTTCTGATCTTTTGTGTGGTGTGACTGGATGTATGAGACAGCTGAGTAGCTGTCTGCCCAAAGAAGTTATGAAGGGAGTTAGGCTGAATGTAACTTTGAATACAGAATTCTTAGAAATGTGTCCATAGGGATTTTATCTTATAATCAGTGAAAACCATAAAATGCCCTGTCTGCTTTCTAAGATGGTCTGTCATAAAGAAACAAAATCTAGCTCTGATTAGGTCACAGGAACTCTCTGGATTCATATAGGAATTGATGATAGTGCAGCTTTATTAACCCTTGCTCCTAATGCTGCCACTGCTGAAACGTGATTAGTTAGGGCTTTCACTTTCTGTGCTGTTGGGTGGGACAGATGCATGAAGAGCCGCATTTTGGATCCTTCCATGTCAAGATGAACATAATCACTCTTAATCCCCCCATCCCCACTTTCATGATGAAACCCCCACTCCAGAACTCTTGGAGATGAGAGATGAATGCTAGCAGTTGCTCAGTGACTCTGTTCTCGTGAAGAGTGATCTCCCTCCCTCACCCCAAATGACAGGTGTGTGGAACAAGATCCTGTAGCATGTGCTGCTATGGAATACTATAAGAGAGCCTCCACATTAGAGGTCAAGACTGTTTGTGTCTAATACGTTAGAGAAATTTTATTATCCGTGAAAAGCAGTTCATCCCCCCTATAGCGATCTTATGTGTAAGTCATAGCTGTTGCATGAGCTTAGTTCCACGGAGGCTGCTTTAATTTCACCCAGTCTGTGTTTTCCAGAACTTATAAAACATAATGAAGAGGAAAGTACATATAAATTGTTCCCTTGGGCTCAGATCCATCTCTCAATATACTTAGTAAATTTTCCTTGGTGTCTACCCTTATTTTATGAGGAACCTAACATAACCTATGATGACCCTCCCATTAAGTCATGCATTCTGTACTCCACTTTGTTGTACAGCAGATAAGGAGCCTAACATGTCCTCCAAGTTAGTTTTCATTTTGTGTTTGTGAAAGGGTTTGTGCAAGGCTGGTTCAAGGAAACCCTTGTCCTCTTTCGCTACAAAGCATAGGTTTTGGTTTAGAAGTAAGGGGTTGTCTGTCCCTCTGGGGTGGGAAAAATCTGTAGTGCATCAAGAACTTAGATGTGCATGCCCATATATAGTATAGAGAATCAGGGTAATTTGAAGAAGGAGGGTTTTTTAAATAAAGGAGGAGGACAGAAAGGAGTCTTGTGACTAAGGACTTGGACTAAGTCTTCGAAGGTCTGGGTTCAGATCCTGTTTCTCTCACTTTATATATGTGATGGAGTAGTTAAGTAACTTAACCAGCAAGTCCTAGTTCCCCATCTACCAAAAAAGGATAATAATACTTCTCTGCCTCACACGGGGACGTTTGTTAGGCACTTATATGCTACAATAGTGAGAGCTATAGAGAAGCCAACGAATAAAGAAAAAAGAGAGGATGTGCCCCAGTCAGGCTGAGATGAAGAGGAACATCCTGTACTCACAGGGTTCTTAAGCCAGCACTGTAGAACTGTCTTAGCACAGAATGGTTCTTCCTTCTTTCCCACAGTGCTGAAAGTGAAGGAAGTACACATCTCTCTAGAAGTTAAACCTGTCCCTGGTAGTAGGGAGCCCCCAATGGGCTCATTGCAGCTGTAAGTTGGGCAGCGTAGTCTAAAACAGTCTAACAGCTGGATAGTCTAATATTTATTGTACAAACACAGGCACTTTTTGGGGAAGCACCTGGGGTCGCCAGAGCTAAATTCACCAAGCCTTTATCTCCTGTCATACCCTTTTCTGACAGAAATGTTGCTCCTTTTTCAGAGGGATAGACACACACATGTACCCCTTTGAATTCCACTCACTCACAGATGACTAGTTCCACTTGCAGGCACTGCCTCTCCCTTGGTATTTGTGACGTGCTACAAAATGACACTGTTTTGGAGGCTTAAAACCCATGCAAAAGGAAAGGCTGCTGTGAAATGTTTGTTGGATGGGGTGTGATATTTGGAATGCTCTTCTACCCTGTGCTTTTGTTTATTGGCAGTCAGATCAAAGAAGCCAATCACAGAAGGCTGTGCTGTATGCCGTCAGCAGCCTGTTTTTTTCACAGTCCTATTGAACTAATGTAGCCGCCTGCAAAGCCAACTTAGCACTTCATACAGGGAGTCCCTAGGCTGTCTGTTACAGCCTCAATAACACTGCCCCAAAATAAGAGAGGTTCGTTTGGCCAAACATTTAGATTTGTGAATGAATCTAATACCTTGGTAGCAGAAAGCTAAAACTGGTCCCTTAGATTATGCTGCTGAAATATGAAATCATACTTTTTAAAAGGCAGTTCAGAATTCTTTTTCCATCTTTTGGTGGCATTCAGGCTCACAATCAGATTATGTATCTTTGCAATTTTGACTTGCATGGGTTTGCTCAGAATATAGCATTCTCCACCAAGGCATAATGTAATACTTTAAATATGCAGGCATCATTTGTGAAAAGGGTCATTTTATATGCTAGTATTGATTTAATATAGCACCACCTTCAAGCTTTAAAGCATACTAAAGAATCACAAACTATGGAAAGGGGTCAGATTCTCAACATTTGGATCTAGATCCAAGCTGTTCTAAAAGTTCCCTTTTTGGCAACTTTGTCCATTTTCAGACACTCATCCACGCCACTTGAAATTTCAGTAAATGACATGTTTCTCACACAATGACATGAAGTCAGTGGTACCGATTTGTGTCATCTTCAAACCTGTGTGAAATAAATGGACGTAGTTGTGTACGTGAATGAGAGGTGCATGCTCATCTTTTTTGCTCCACATTTTGGAGCAGGCCATGGCCAGGCCATGTAATAGCACCTAATAAAAACCTATATCACTTTCAATCTGAGAAGTGACTGAATGTGGTATGGGATGTTTTAGCGTATACACCTCAATTAGTGTGCAGGGTTTTTAGGCACATAGTTTCTGTTAATTCTATTTTGAGCTGCTTAACTACAGCCTCATTTACTGATTTGTGAACAGTAGGACACAAAACTGTTCTAAGGTCTCCTTCCGAAGAGAGGCACAATCTAGCAGAAAAAGAGGGAGTAGTTAGTCCTGATTGTAAATGATTTTGATTATGTCTGGGATGTAAGATGGAGACTTTCCATTATTTTCCTACAGTAGTTTTCCATGTCAAGTGACTTTAGATGGATTCTCATCTTATGGGTACATTCTCATCGTATCTCTTACAGTGTATGTCTGCACTGCAGCTGGGGATGTGCTTCCCAGTGCACTCATGCTAGTGCACTAAAAATAGTGTAGCCGAGGTATGCAGGCAGCTGCCTGAGTACAAACCCTCCTGGACCCTCTTCAGGCGGCTAGCCCAAGATGGCCCCTGTGCTACATTGGCTACACTGCTATTTTAGCATGTAGAGCTAGTGCAAGTCTGTATACCTGCACTGGGAAGCATGTTCCCAGCTGCAGGGTAGACTTACCCAGACAGTACATGCACAAAGGCAGTGCATAAAAGACAAGCTTTGTGCCTATGCCCCCTCCAGGGCACAATTTACAAATGTAACCCTTGTTCTTTAAAAGTCTCTATAATGAGACATCACTCAAACACAGACGTTCAGAGTAAAAGGCAGCTATGAGATAGTAACTGCTGACTGCACCCATGTAATTTATTGCAAAGCCTGTAAGTTTACAGCATGCTTATTTGTCCTTTCTGACACAGTGGAAACCTAGAACACTCTGAATCACTACATGACAACATTCTCACCCTGTCTGTGCCCCTGATGCATGAAGTGGACTCATCTATCACTGGGTAAGTGACCTATTATCAAATGACAAAAAATACAAATAAAATCCTAAGAAGAACATGTGAATTTCATCCAACGGAAAATTACATTCTTCTCTTTGTTTACATGTGGCCAGAAATCTGCTCTCTTCTAGACTTGTTTCCCAGACTTTGAAAACAGACCATCATCGTTCATTATCTGGGATTTATTTATTGCGCTCCATCTCCACTTCCCACCCCCCCACGCCAGTAATATTAGACATTTTAGTCACTGATTTAAGTTGCTGTAATTCTGTGAATGTGATGGACTTTTTTTAAAAAAAAAGAGGTGAGCGGGAGACTAAATCTTATTCCAGAGGATGTGTCTAAAGATATGGCTGAGAATTGCCCGGCCAAAGGTTAGGGTCAAATGTTCTGGGATTCTCTGAACAATGGTGAGATCTAACTATTTGCCTTTCTGTTTAATTTCATAGTCAGAACTAGCTTGTGTTTATATTTTAACCCCCATTCTCCCTATTATGAAAGGAGTTTGAATTAAAATAGAGAGAATCATATCACTTTCAAGTCTGAAATACTTATAATATACTGGATGAATGTGTCTCTGTGGATAAATTCATGGAGGATACATCCATCAGTGGCTATTAGCCAAGATGGGCAGGGATGGTGTCCCTAGCCTCTGTTTGCCAGAAGCTGAGATTGGATGACAGGGGATGGGTCACTTGATGATTTCCTGTTCTGTTTGTTCCCGTGGGGGCACCTGGCATTGGCCACTTTGGAAGATAGGATACTGGGCTAGACGGATCTTTGGTCTGACCCAGTATGGCCATTCTTATGTTCCTCTCTAGTGGCTGGACCTCATGCTATTGTCTATAAACTAATGAATCTGGTCCTTTAGCTCTGCCATTTGAAGATAAACCTTTTCGATCCAGAGATTCTAGGTTCAATCCCAGCCGGTGACCCGAGCAGTAACTGACTCAGCATTAGGTGATCCAGACACTGACGAGGAATAATGACGTATCCTGGGTTAATGTGGCTTACGTGTACTGCCCACTTAGGAAAACACACCCTGAGCATCAGAGGTCTGCAGAACTTCAAGCCCTGTAATAGCTGCCATTTGTAACAACCTCCTGAGTGGATCAGTGGGGTGACTGAATCCATGCGGCATGAGCATCTATGGCCTGAGCTGAGGATGGTGGCATTACAATACCACTAGTAAAGGACAAAGCACACTTGGCCACTGGTACAAGTTGAGAAAATCAATACCTGTGCTTATTTGAATTCCATGTGTGAGTCAGCAGAGGATGTGGGTAAACCTTTGGATTCATGGCCAAGTCTGGGTTTGACCATTTAGGCCCTTGTTCCTGTCACACTACACAGGAATAAAGTCACATGACTCCCATTAGTGCACAGAGTTGTCATGCATGTGGAAGATGTGAGTGAGCCTATTCAGACAAAAGAGTGCCATCAAACCTCAACAGAAATCTCAATGTCTTTTGAGGCGTGAAAAAGTCTGGCGAACCTTTTTCATTTTTTAACATGTCTGCACTTACAAGCTTCAAACTGGGTTTTGTGCCAAAATACTACAAGAAAGACTGTCCCCATATTATTTCTGTCCCTATGGGAAGCAGGACATGGTGGAAATGTTGAGAGAGCCTGTTGTCACCATGTTTCTGGCCTAAGTTTTGCAGACCCCCAGTAGTTTGGACGTGTGTTTATTTGACCTGATCCTCTGAACTTGTTAAGATTTGCCCATGATTAACAAGTACAAAAATTTCCACATACTGAAAATACAATACTTAGCAGTACTGAAAAAAAACCCTTGTATTTAAAGAATGGAGTCAAATATGTCTGCATGGAAATCAGTCTACATTTAAACTTTAATCCAGTCAGCCCCTTGCTCCTTGGTGAAACTAATGATTCTCAAGCACAGAAAGGTTTCAGCTGTTATTCTAGGATCCCCGTATTCTCCCTGTTAGTGAGCGAAGATCCTCCTAATGTTACAGAAGAAAACATTCCAAAAAGTTTGATGCAACTTGGGCTTCTTTCCTTCCCTTCATAATATCTCATTTAAAAGACAAGTCTTGAAAACCCTTCCTATGATTTTATGGATTACTTTCTTCATTCAAATACATTTCGTGTAGCTAACTCCAGAGCATGGCAACACCTTATCTGGTTACCAGGACTGTGTTTACTGATGATTTCATAAGAAGAGATAAAGTTCCAAGGCACGATAACATTAGTGATGCCCTATTTTGGACACTATATTTTTAAAGAATATGTTCATTTATTATTAAGGATCTTGGTCCATGATAGAGATCCGTAGCCTTGCTTCTATGCTATGTAAAGGGATGGGGAGGCATAAATAGGTCCTAGAAGCTCCGTATCCAGCTGGGAGAGGACTCTCCTGACGTGGACACTATGGAAGACAGCAGTAAGGCTGCCTTCTGAAGACCCTCTCACGAGCCCCAGCATAGGAGGCATGCTGGGGCAGGAAGGGCATGTCACATGCAGCTTCTGGGAAATTCTGAGCACCGCTGCCACCCATATGGTAGCCTGAGGAGGCTGCTGTAACTTAAGTTCCCAGGGCTGTCTTAAATTACACCGGTAGCCTCTTCTGCCCCTGGAACATCCCAAATTAGGAGGGCACTTTGGGAGGATTAGCCTCGTTTTCCCCCTGGGTTGTGAGTTTTGTGTTGTGCCTCTTAGTCCTGCCGGTAAAACAGTGTTGTGTTTTACACTGTGGTGAGAACCTGACATTCAGGCTATCTGGCTTCTATTCCTAGCTCTGCCACTGATTTGCTATGTGACCATGGGAAAGTCACTACATCTTTCCTGTGCCTCATTCTCACAATCTGCAAAATGGAGATTTCATCCCCGTAGTTGTATGGGAAGTGTAATTAATTAATGTTCATAAAGTGCTGTGGAAACCAAAGACAGAAATCCATAAGTAAGTGAAAATTATTACTGTTATTTAAACAGTTTTCTCAGATTAATTTAACATTATCAATGATCCACCCCCTGCAAACCTAGTCAATGAAAACGTGCCTTGTTTTCAGCAAAGAATTAGAAAGGTGTGTAGGACTGGGATAATAGCAAGTGACATTTTTACCTAAGTTTTTTGTTGCCATTTTAACAATAAATACTAATTGTATTAAATGTTGATAAATAAAACTGAATGAGTAATTCATACCCAATAGTTGATCAGAGAATTTTAGGACCTCAGTGGAGATACACTGGCATAAAACTGTAGTAAAACAAAAGTGAAGCAGGCCCTTAGTCTCTTTTCCTGTTGCAAACTGCACGAGCGATTACTTTTATTTCTTCTGTGAATTTATTTTTTCTCTACAATATTATGCTGATTAGGACAGACCCACTCAATTGTTGTAAAGCCATATGGCTCTAGGATAGTCCGGGGAGTTATGCTGCGTTACACCAGTGGAAGATTTGGCCTATTGTATTTTTTTAAAAAATATTTGTGGGCCAAATGCAAAAAGTATTTGACACTCCAGCTTTGTAGGGGGATTGTGATTGGTCAGATAAGTCAGTTGGTGCTAGTTTTACTTTCCTCAATGGATGAGCATTTCTGACATGAACGCTTGTGTGAACAGATTTTGATTTCCACAGAAACTCATATGGCTTTGAAGTTTGCAGAAAGCTAAGGTTGCTACCTGTAAAACTTGATTCTATAAATGGTTACACAAAAAGAACACAGAACGGGAATGTGTGTTTAGGGTTGATCCAACTCTCACAGAAGTCAGTGGAAGTCTTTCCAATGGAACGTTTTTCAAGAGCAAGTTTGGTGCTCTGAGACTCTGGAAAGAAAGATTTCAGTTCCCAACATGAGAGGACCAGGACATGGACAAGAAGTTTCATCATAGGCATGGGGAAGAAGGGACAGATTTTAGATATGATGTTAAAGAAGTCTCACATTATGAGGATAGCAGAAAAAAGACCCAGTTCAGGATCCATTAAGGTTGTATTTGTCTGACTTACTGCTGATAAGGAAACTAAGTGTAGACAATAGGATGGGAAGGGAAGGGCTCCCTTGAGTCACCTCTCCTAAATCTCTGTACCAAGCTGTATGAACTCGGCACAGTGCTTTCAATCCACAAATGTATCTAATATTGAAGACAGATGGAGATGACTGAATTCATCTTAACCTTTCAGAACCGTCTCCCCGACTTCCTTTTTCTATGGAGGGTCTGTGGAAGCATCCAACTTTGTTCAGCTGGAGAATTATGAATGTCTTTTTCAACCTCTCAACTTCACTCTTCAGGTAAAATTGATCCACTTTTTCAGCTTCTTCTCTTGACAGCACATCTTTTGTAGGGAGATTGTTGCTCATTTCCTTTTCTCAGAATGGGGTGTTATACATACTTTTTAGGATGTCATATTCATGGTGGACTAAAATAGTCTGCAGAGTTGGTGTTTTTCCTTATTTTAATATATTATTAAAAGATTCACAAATAGGGCATCACAGTTTTATGGGTTGGGAGCTGCCATTGTTGGGTCTGCTCTTTTTTCCCTTTCATCACATGTGGAGCGAACAGCTCTGTTCATTCAAGTGTCACACCTCAGATTCAGTTCCAAGTTTCCAAAGGGAAGAGCCATTATTTTCAGTGTCATTATGGTTAAACAGAAGGATGGGCAGCATTCATTCATGAGACCGAGCAAGTGCCCTCTCAAAAGAATAGTGCAAATAATGGGGCAGAACTGTGCAGCTTGTTTGTGTCTGTGTGAGAGTTTAACAACAACAGGGTAGAGGTGGGAAGGGTTCATTTCAAATATGTCACACATGATCTCAAAATGATCTGTGCAGGTCTATGGGATCCTCCTTTTCATGTGGATGACATAGGTTCCTGGTGCAGTGTAACTTGTGGGATGCATGTTTGAGCAAAATCTTTTGATGACATCAAAAGAAACTCATCTCACTACTGTCACTGTGTTTTATGGCTATCTTTACAAATCCTTTTTGACCACTAAATGGAAGTAGGGGATGACCAATCATACAGACGTGGGAGGGTGGGAGATCATTTATAGAATATTGAAAACAATAGCTTTTCATTTTCCCTTCTTTCCATTGTTCTCCTAGGCATGATGCTATTTAACTCATAATGGGTAACACTTGTCTCCATCTAGGGGCAGGCTATAGTCCAGAGCAATTAAACCCCTCCTCTCCTGCACTGCCCGTAGCTATTTATTAAAAAGGAGTAAAAAGCAGGGTGTTCAAACTGGGATTTCAGGATGTTAAAGCTCTTGTGAACCAGACTCCTTGTTCCTGTGACTCTGAATTCATTCTTGAGGATTTCCAGTTTTTCCATAGTCATTTATTAGTTAGAAAACAGATAAAGACCAGATGTATTGATGTTTTGACTAGATGATTACTTTCAATAAAAGAAAATTATTTAAAGTATAGGGATAGAATCCATACATTGATAATATATCCCTCCCTCCCTTCTGATCTCTCTCATGCAAACATAAGTTGCAATGTAAGAGAGTTTTCATATAGAAATTGAAAATGATACTATAACAAGTCACAGATCTGCCCTCCAGTAAACCTTAGACAGTGTATGTGTGTGTGTGTGAGAGAAGGGGGGTGGGAGGTAGGGTTCATAATGGGTAAAGCATGGTTTGTATCACAATTTGTTTAATTGTTTTTAATGATTTTCCTGCCGTTTATTAAACTTCTGCAGATGGAGAAAAGTAACATTTTCTCAACAGAAAAGAGACGAATTGCTAAAAATACATAGTGTTTTGGGTGATTTTTGTGTGTAAAGATCTGCAGTGAGTCAAATGTTTTGGTCTGTAATCCAAATACCTCTTATTCATGAACTGTTTTTCCTTATCATGGTGGGATTATCCATTTTTTAATTTCTAATTTGTTACATTAGGCTCACATTTCATGCAGTATTTGTTATGCTCCATTGTAGTTGTAGTCTCCTCTCCTTTCTTGTGCCTCAGGGCTTTTTTAAAGACTTGGCATTCTGCACCAGTCCTCTTTATCATTTATGCATTCCTTGAAATATATACAATGCCTCAAGAAAGAGGACTTGATATTTTAATATTTATAGTCCCTTGGACTCACAACAATGCTGGTGTGAATCACTATATATTTAGACAAAGACAGAGCTGAATGTTTTTAATTGAATTGTTTAATATTTTGATTATATAAACATTTCTATATGTGAATGTATTAGTGAAGGTCAGAAAATGTGTTTTCCCTCCCCATGAAAATTTAGATAAAACATTTTAAAAACTGAAATTTTTCCTGGATATGTTTTGAGTTTTGGGGGGAGGAAAAATGTTTTATGTGTTATGGCTGAAACTTTTCAAGTTGGGGCTGGAAACTCTTTGGTTTTACAATGAAAAGTCCACGTTTCCTTGAAAAATCTTGTTCTGTTGAAACCCTCCAAATCTTGAACTGAATTAAGGTTGCTCAAGTCCATTTCCTATCAACACAGTCAATAAACTCAGAATTCCAGTAGTCATGTTCATCATTCCATTTTGGTTTGTACTCTTTAAGAAAAACACACACAAAATGTAATGCAATGGTTACCATAATGGAAAAGAACAATATTGGTAGGAAAAGCAATGCTCTTTTCATTCTTCTAGACCTGGAGTGGGCATACCTTTTGGCCCGAGGGCCACATGGGGGTCGCAAAATTGTATGGAGGGCCAGGTAGGGAAGGCTGTGCCTCCCCATACAGCCTGGCCCTGCCCCCATCTGATCCCTCCTACTTTCCACCCCCTGACTGCCCCCCTCAGAATCTCCAACCCATCATACCCCACCCTGCTCCTTCTCCCCTGATCACCCCATCTGGAGACTCCAACCCCCGCCCCCCTCCAGGACCCAACATCCTATCTAAGCCTCCCTGCTCCATGTCCCCTGACTGCCCCCTCCTGAGACTACCCCCACACCCTAACTGCCCCCCCAAGACTATTCCCCTGACTGCCCCTGCCCCTAACCACCTCACCCCCCATCCAACCTGCCCTGCTCCTTGTCACCTGACCACCCCCTTCAGAGATCCCCTGTTCCTAACTGCCCCCAACCGGATCCTACCCCTATGTAAGCCCTGCCCCTTATCCAACCCCTGGCCCCAGCTCCCTTACCATGCTGCTCAGAGCAGCAACCCGGACAGAGCTGGATGCGCTGCTGCGCAGCCCTTTCCCCCACAGCGCTGCTCATGTGGTGGTATGGCTCTGGGGGAGGGCAGAAGGTGGGGTTGAGGGAGGGGCCGGTGGAGCTCAGGGGCCAGGCAGGATGAGCCCACAGGCCGGATGTGGCCCATGGGCTGTATTTTGCTCACCCCTGTTCTAGACAGTATTACTGAAGCATTCAAAATGTAGTCACTGACTGTGTCTCCACATAGTGGACAAAAGCCACGTGTCATTTATGTTGGTAACTGGCTTTTTAATTACTTGCCATTGTTTGTCAGTGCTGTTCACTGTATAGTGCACACTGTGGGTGAAAATACTAAATGTCAAAAGAGCAAAAATTAAACTAACCCCTGCTCCTGTATGTAACCCCATGCTTTATATAACCTTTTTTTTAGTGAAGACTGAAAAAATTAGGGACATGAATGTAATTTAGAAATATATCCATAATCCATGTTCACTCTGAGTAACTGTGTAATGCCAATGAAGAGAATTACAGTTCTGCACTGATATTTATTTCATGATCTTTTATATATGTACTTGTATTTATATGTATTTTAATATTCAAGGTTTACAACACTGGACCAAGCACACTCCCCGAATCTTTTGTTGACATTTTGTTTCCTAACCGCCTCTCTACCAATGGAGCTGAAACTTTTCACATTCAGCAGATGATGGTGAGTACTTTGTAATGTTTCATCAAATGGTGAAACTCCCAGCTTCTCTTATTTAAGTAAGATCCAGCGTTAACTGTATTCGGATTAAATAGTTTGCTCTCTAGTGGAGTCTGCTATAAAGCCAATCCATTTTATTTACATCTGTTTTCTATACAATCACCTTTAAGTAGGAAACTTAAAGATGAATGTAACATTTATATCATATTATACCTGATCATTAACACAAACAGGGTTTTTGACTGGTTGCTTACAAATGTTAGTAGCCTAACGATTACAAAAAAAATTCTGTGTCTACCACCAAGAAAACCATCCCACGCGGGTGTTCTGACAAAGGATTCGCTTTTGGGATTTGGGTTTTTTTAAGTTTGGGTTAATATGGTAAAATATCATGTTTTGTATTAATGAATTGTTGAAAGTAAGGGTTGGCTAGGGAGCTGAGTCACTCCTCCCCTATACAAATTCACAGTAATTGGATGTGTGTGGGAAACTGCAGAAAAGGAACAACCCAACATCCCAACTCACAGATAAGTCAGGAGGCTGCATTGTTCCCTTTTTGTGGCTACTTTTCTAGTCTTTTGTCTGGAAAAGTAGCTGCAGGTGTTTGTGTCACCGGATCCGTGCAAATATATATCTGATGACCTCTGATTTCACACACAACCAAGATCCCTGTACATGCCAATCAGTTTGTGGCTGGTGCAAAGCAATAGCAGGTGGAAAGGCCCACCTTGCATTGCTGCTTTGCTGGGGCCCCTTTCCCAGGCTTTTTGCCTTGAAGAGTTTGGCTATTCGTAGAAACAGGGAGGGAAGAATCAGCATCAAGGTACCTGTCAGATTTGCTCAGATTGATCCCATCCTCCAGCCCTTGCAGGATTTTTTTTACTTCCCAGGCCTTTTTAATGCTTTGTTCAGCCTAGTTTAAAATGCAGAAGACAGTCTAGACTCAGTGTCACGTTGCCCACTCAATGCAATGTGGCATTTGTCTTTTGGCATTTACAGACTTATGCCCATGAACTTTAATACTTGCTCCCCAAGGGACTGAGTTATGGGTGCCAGGGCTGATGGTAAGGACATAAGGCCTTTTAGAACAAAGTTACAGATTTAGGCGTAATCCTGAGAGGAGCTGAGTTCATGCAATTCTCATTGACCTCCTGACTTCTTAGGATTAGGCCCCAGGATGTGCTGAAAATGTAGGCACGTGTTTAACACTAACACTTGCTTTCTCCAGCTGTCCAGCAATGTCCGCTTCTGGGATTGTATGTCATGTTTTCACTGATACTGGTTTTCTCTATCTGTCTGTCTAAGAAGATTATGGTATGGGGTCCCCATCACTGTAGTATTTGAGCTTCTCATAAGCATTAATGAATTTATCATCACAAACTCTCGGGGAGGCAGGGAAGTGTTTTACAGAGGAAGAGCTGAAGCACAGAGAGATTAAGTGATTTGCCTGAGGTCATACAGGAAGTCTGTGTCAGAGCCAGGCATTGACTCTGTCTCCTAAATCTATGTTCAGTGCCTTAACTTAACTTAACAAGACCACCCTACCTTCTTGCCAGGGTTTTATTGACTGAAAAGGGAAAATTAAGCCACTGAACTTTTGAGGCATCATAATGCAGAACAAACATCCTTTTAAAAACAAATTATATCCAAAAGCAGAAGACTGGAATGAACTTTGGAAAATGGGTCAGAAGTAGCCCCTTGCAAAAAGACTTCTGTAAGCACATTTACTAACAGTTCCCATGTTTCTGATCAGTCTGTACTTCCTGTAGCACAAACATCAGCTGATGCAGTTGTGCAGAGGAATAGTGTCCCTTTCAGAACAGTGCATAGAAAAGTTACCTGAAAGTCATTCTTTTGCTTTCACATTCTTAGAAGTCAACATTATCAGACCTTTCAAAATGGATGGAGTTGCAATTATTAATAAGAATGTTTATAAAGTTGTATAAACAATGTGAATAATCAGTGGTTAATTGACAGGATTTACTCTTAAAATTCATTACATGGGCATCTTAACTTTTGATGTCATAACAATTTTTTCTTAAAACCATTTAATACTTGTGCCTGCCTGTCAAAGTTGATTTGACCCATTTGGTGTCCAGTACAGCATTGCAGTTTAATGGATGCAAGCACATAGAGTACCTATGATGCACATTTGCGTTCAGAATGCATATCGAGTATGATGTAATCTATATTGCGCCAAGAGCCAGTCATTCTATATTGGGTGGATTGGGTTCTTGTTCCATAATTCAGTCACAAAAATAATACAAAGAGAGTTGGATACAGCCCATTAGAACGGTCTGTGTCTGCTGGAGGCATTTGTAGACACTCTCTTTAAAACAGATAGCATGTGTCTCTTGTCGGCTGTTCTGAGCTTTTTGCTTGATTGCAGAAACTCTTCTAAAAGATTTTATTTCCCAGTAATGATCTCAGATACCAAAGAATGTTCTCTGCAGCTTTCTGCCTTTTACTTCCTGAATCAACCAAATAACACTACTCGTTTATCCTTGACCCCCTCCATTGTGCTCTTTTCTCCACCCACCCAGCAAGGAAGTGCTGGTAAGTGCTTCCTTCCTTATCAGCGAGTTAATTACTGACAACAGGGGAGGTGGATTATGCCCGAAGCACATCTTGGGCGAGGAGGAGCTTCCTAGCAGATAGGGAGGTGGGACTGGACCTGCTCCTCTCAAGAATCCTGACCTCCTACTTCACAGCAACTCAAAGCTCCTTTCTCCCTGGCAAGACACCCTTAGTAGACCCCTAAACCTGAGGAAATTAGCAGACCCAAAATGTCAGTATGCAGTGTTCTATTATAATAGTCTAAGTGTGCTATTACAAAAACTGCTGCAGAATTAGAATGGTCTTCCACTTCACTAGAGAGCTACAGCCGTTTGGAGATCCAAATACAGCAATAAGCAGAGGGGAAGGAGAGGAGCCTGCATTACGTGCTGTTCCTGTGTTTCTGGAAGAGGCAGATGAGTCGGTCATCATAACTAGTCTGTCCACTTTAGAGATGTTAATTTCCCTATCCCAGACTGTGCTAAATATATCTTTATTTCCAGTTACCATAACAAAAGGTTGTCCAAAGGTCATAAACCAAGTCTTCTGCACAGTGAATAAGCATTTGTGCAGAAGTCAGATGTTTGTTAAGAAACTGTGTCTTCTCTCACATGTGGTCACCAAGCCAGAGGATTATTGCTGATAGAACAAATAGACTTTTGCATCGTTTGTTTGAGACTACTATATAACCCCAGACAGAGATGCACTAATGAATGGGTTGCAGGAGAATTCCTCTTAGGCAAACATTTATGCATCTTATATTGCATTGCCTGTCTGCACAAAAAGACAATTCCGCATTCTGGTGGTCTTTAGGAAATTCTGAAAAACCTTCCTCTTCCAAAAGGCTTTTCTACAACTGGAATGGAGCTCTCAACATTCCTACTCCCCAAACCCCAAGCAATCAGCCTGAAATAAATCAACCTGAACAATAAAGCAAAAAAAAAAAATAATAAATAAAAAATCAAAACCTTGAATTATAACTGAGAAGAGTTTTTACCCCAAAAAGGGAGATGCACCAGAGATTTCCAGAAGTCCATTTGGGACTTTACTATTTCTATTTACTCTCTGTGGAAGGTGCACAGATACAACAGTGATGGATGGTAGTATAAAACCCCAAGGTAGATAAATAGGAAACATATTCAATAATACTTTGCACTTATTTTCTTTCTTTTAAAGATCTCAAAATAATTTGCAAACATTCAGTGTCTCAACTCCCCTGCGAGAGTGCATATGTATCCTAGGGGTGGCTACACACAGATAAAGAATAGCTTGTCCCAAATCATGCAGATTAGGGTAGAGTTAATAGAACTTTGGAATTTTGACTCCCAGTCCTTGGCTATAGCCACTAGATCACAGACTTTTCTACAAAAGAAAACACTACTTAATAAATATGTGGCTTTTGGTTTTAAACTGAAGTAATAAAGAGTTTCAACCGATTGGTCAACCCAATAAGCTGTTGTCTGTGTGGATGGTCAGCATGGGAGTCTGTACCAAATTAACCATAGGAATTCCTGAAGCTGTTGTTAAATTAACAGTCCTGGATTATTCTGATCAGGCAGTTCTAGGGAGCTGGATCACGTTTTAGTTTATTTATTTACTTTATTTTTAGGAAAAAGTATGTATGCTTATTAAAGTCAAGAGACTAACAGTTGGAAAATGAGTCTGTCTGTTTAAACTGGAAGCCAAATCTGGTGCAGGCAGAACCTTTATCCAGAGAGAGAATGCTTTGTAGGATTGCCAGATTTTTCAGTCTCCATTCAAGCGATTCCTAGAATCAAAGCAGAATTGTTTTAAACTGGAGTGAGCTGTATATATATTATTGGATTTCTGGGAAGAGCTAACTGTTAGGAGCAGCATGCAGGCCAACAAAATCATGTATTTAAAGAGCCTGTTTGGTTGGACTGAAATTATGACTATGAAAAGTACTATTATTGTTATTACTCAGATTGAAGCCCAGCTAAGTGTTAAACAGATATATATAGTAAGAGACAGTCCCTGCCCAAAGAGATTGTAATCTAAATAGACGAGACAGAGGGTGAGAAAAAGAAATTACTATGATCCCCAGTATACAAATAAGGAACTGAGATACAGAGACATTAAATGATTTACCCAAATGAACTGAACCCAGATCTCCTGAATCTGGGCCAGTGGCTTAACTGCAAGATTGTTCTTCCTCTCAGGTTCCTTACTCCTTTCTGATATGCAGCTCCTTGCCCTTCAACAGGAGCAGATAAAAAGCCCATACTGATTAAAAGAACAAAAGACAAATTACAAAAAACCTTGGAGCTGTTTCCCCGTGGTTGCAACTTCATTTCACAGAAGTCTTTGGAGTTCTGTGATTAGGTGAAATCTGTATCATACCATTAGAAGAAAATTGATGTATTTAGGGTTAAAAACACAGAACAAATTAATTGGAGGAAGAAATTAATAAATATCAAAAGGGAAACAAACAGATATTGTATTCCAAGGTAGCATATTAATATAGCAGCAAGAATGTTCCTTTCAGCATTACTCTCTTCATGGGAAGAGTGAAACACGAAAAGTCAAGTGGAATAAGTCCCAGGGTCACAGGTGTTTGTGAGTTGATGCCAGGTTACTTTTTAAAATCTTTTTATACAGTGTATTGCCTGCTTCCTTGCCTTTGTCAAGACCCAGAACATTCAAAAGGGAGGAGTTAAGTTTGTTCACTCATCCCATGAAGAGTCCCAAGCAGGTTCAGACTTTTCTTCACTTATGCAGTGAAAAGAAATTTTAGAATTCTAGAAACTTAAACACAGTCATGGTCTCTGATGTTGATCTTGGACTTGCTCCCATTCTGTGTCAAGGATCTAAGGTTTGGCAACCTCACCGCAGATGTTCAAAATCTCAAGTGATAGGAGAATATAGAGCATCTGAACTTAAAGTGGTTGTGCATATCTGAACGCCGCATTAGGAATGTGAATTGACTGTTAGGATATGTTAGTGGACAATGATAGAGTAACACAACTCTCTCGTATGATCCCCATGCAGAAAAAACTCTTGTTTGTTGGCAGCCAACTGAAGATTTGTTTAGTTTCTTTTGTTTAAAGTTTCAAGACTTGGCTCTGACTACATGCACACAGCAAGAGAATGCCAGGACATAAATGTCACTGATAATACTCTGTGCAGCTCATTGCCATCATGGCAGCTATTTACTCTGAAGCTACTGGACACCATTGAGAGGAGGCCTGTATATGGAAATTCCAGAATTAGACAAAGGATTTATTTGGTCCATTGTGCTGATCATCTCTTCTGCAGCTAGCTTATTGCAATTAATGCTGCAGATGCAGACACATGTTTGGCATTTGTCCTTCCTCTCTGGTTCCCCAAAATCCTCACAGGGGTCTATGTCCATAATGGAGGAGGTTATTCACTCAAGGGAATATATTGCACAATAGTTTGTTGACCCTCTTGCCTACTTTAATTTAGTTTAATTTAATTTTTTTGGAGACATAAGGCAGTTGGAAATTTTTTCCTTTTTGGAGCCACTCCACATCATCTTTTGAATCTCCCTTTGCCTCAGTAACCTTTAATCTAGTGAAGAAGTGCAGCATGCCTGCCCTGTTTAACCTGTTTTAGAGGGGCCAGGAGGGGTTCTGTGAGTGTATGCTGCTTGTACAGTCATCTCACAAGACAGGCATACTATGTCTTCCTCTGAGCTTGGCCCTTATGTGTTAGGGAGGAGGATCCCAAAGTTAACGCTGAAAGATCTCCCAGGATTGTGTTCCTACTGTCAGCATGATGGGCAGAAGCGTGTGTCAGTGAACAAGAACTTAGGCCACAATTCGGGAAAGTATCAACTATGCAGGCAAGGTGCTTACGTACATGCTCAAGTCCTTTCCTGGATCAAGGCCTTAAAGCAGACTCACACTGAACAAAATATTTCTTGTTTGCAGTGTTGTTGTAGCTGTGCTGGTTCCAGGATATTAGAGAGACAATATGGGTGAGGTCATATCTTTTATTGGGCCAACTTCTGTGGTAAAAGAGACAAGCTTTTGAGTTTATCCAGAGCTCTTCTTCAGGTCTGGGAAAGGTATACAGAGTGGAAGGTGGAACAGATAAGGTATTAACACATATTGTACAAGACCATTCATGGTTAGGTGGAAGGTTAACACCTCTATAGTCATAGATCAAAGGAAGATTAGTAGGTTTCATATTGTAATGAGCCATAAATCCAGTATCTTTACTGAGTCCATGATTTTTTGGTGTCAAGCAGAATTATGAATATAGATTCCCAAGCTCATCTTTTGAAGGTGTTGTGCAGATTTCTTTTGGGAATAAGGTCAGAGAGTTCAGATATGGAGTGATTTGTTTTGTGAAAAGTGTCCACACACCCATAGTTGATTATTTTTATCTTTTATCATTTTTCTGTCTGAATTCATCTAATAGTATAGTGATTGTCTCATTTCACCCACATAGTTATTGAGGTATTTACTGCACTGGATGAGGAACACTACATTTGTGGTACACATATATAGGATTGATGGATCTTAAAAGGTGGGTTGTGGAAGATATCATTCACTATAGCTGTGGAGATATGTCTGCAAATTTTGCATCTGTTGTTATGGAAGGATTTGATGTCTTTTTGCATTGTTGCATCCTGGTTTGTGTGGAGCTTGCTTCTAGTGATGAGTTTGGCAAGGTCGGGGGATTGTTTGAAGGCCAGAAGATGGACTTGGGAAAACATTTCTTTCAGTGTGTGGTCCCCAGTGAGTATGGGTTCTTACTGTGTAATTATACTCCATGTAGGTTTCAGTGTGAGGTGGTAGGTGACAACTAGTGGTGTGGAGTCAGAGGGTTGCCCCCCATCTCCTCTCCCAGATTGAAACAGGTTCTCTCAATGTATTTGGGTGGCCCATTCCCTGATGAGATCTACTTCCCTAGTGAAATGTCCTTTTTTGGTGAAGGCAGTTTTAAGTGTGCTAGAAGGCGTATTCTGAACTTTCTCCTTGCCGTATATTTTGTGATATCTGAGTGCCTGGCTGTAGATAACAGCTTTCTTGGAGTGGAGATATCTGGATCTGTGAAGGTAGATGGGGTGATCCATGGGTTTCTTGCAGAAACTTCTTACTTCTTACTTCTGTAAGGTTGCATTATGAAATTGATCGTGGTGTCCAGGAAGTTGATGCTGGTGTGGGAGTGTGCTAGAGAGAATTTGATGGATGGGTGGCAGTTGTTGAAATAGTGGTGGAAAGCTGGAGAGAGCAACACAGAGTTCCCACCTTCCCACTTATAATGGAATCCCAGGGCCTTGGTAAAGAGACCTGATTTGGTTCTTCTTGTGAGTGGATTTGGAATTCATTCAGAAAGAAACAAAAAGTCTTGTCAAGTGAGCTAAATGTATGCACCAGCCTTTCTGAGATGCATGAAGGAAACAGAAGACTGTGACTATATCATGACAATCAGGAATTTTACTGAGGCCTGGTGAGGAATGTACAATAGACTTTTGTAAGCTTCCTGGCCAGGAAATTCACCCTGAAGTATTACTAAATCACAGGAGCACAGAGTCAGCATTTTCTGTTTGTTTCAGGAAGTGTGAGAATAATATCCTTTTCCCCATTCTCCCATTGGTGGAGCTTTAACATGCCGAAAATAGTAGGGAAGGAAACTTGAAATGAATGATTAATTCTTTTAACATAAAAGTTTCCTGTAAGGTTTGATTTATGAGTCAGCCTTTTGTTTGCAAATAATTTGCTATAGTAGCATCTAGTTTGATGAGATTTGGGATAGATGTATGTTTTACAACATTGCAGGTTAGGAAGGATCATTTTTTTGTTCAATCTAGGCAGAAAGGTAGTATAACAAGTTATCAATTCCGTGAATACTGAGTCCAAGCCAGGACATAAAGAAACTCTGTATGGTGATAGTATGAACCATAGACTATGCTGCTTGGTCTGAAAGCTAGAGAGCTAGGAAGAGCTGCAGGGACTTACTCTCTGTCATGTAGCCTAAATAGAGTCCTTATCCTGGAGGTCTGTCTCTTCTCTGGTGAATGAAAATGCTCCAGGTAGATTTCTAGGTCTTTCAAGGAAAACCAGACCTGTTTAAATATAACTCAGCAACATTTGGTCCAGCTGCTCTGAAATCAGGAAGGCTACACAACAGAGACTCTCTTGGTTCTTGCAGAGTTCCTCCAGTTTATCAGATATTGATCTCTTCTTTCACAGCACTGCTAAAAGTTGCAGGATAGTGCTTGGAAACATTGTGAGGTGCTCTAAACCTTGGCAGATTGAGAGTTCTGAGTGTGCCCTAGAAGTGACCTTTTCAGACTCCATAAGGAAACCATTTTTTCTGCTTTGTTCTCAGAGCCTTTGGCTGATCACCCAGCCAAATAATATAACGTTAACACAGCAGGTTTAAAAAACACCATGGGCTTTTATGCCATGTAGGAAAGGCCTTGAAAAGAGCCTGATTCGAGTTGGGTAGGAACTGGGATGAAGGGGAGGGTATCAAAGAAAGATCAGCTCCTAATCTGCAGGTTATAGAAGAAGCTCTCTAAAATAAATATATCTTAAACTTTATTCAACATGTTATGGTTTCGGCTTCTTACAGTCCATAAGAGGAAGGAAGAACATAAATGTCAATCTTTCCTCCTGGATTTCAGCTGCTAAAGACTTGCGTATATATATATATACACACAGCATGTGAATACTAGGTGTAAACTGTCCTTTTGGTTGCCTTATATGGCATTGTTCAGTTGTAGGCCTAAACTTCGTGTGGGCAGTAAAAATAAATCAAACTAATGCTCGCTGCTGCTTCTCTCTGTTTATGTAATGATGCCCTCTGTCTCAGTAGGGAACCTTTCTCGTGTGAGAGTCACAGACTTTAAATCTGAATATTTTTGCTATTCTTGCTCAACTAGGCATGTGGCGCCAGTTCTTGGATTAAATACTTCTGTGGGTGGCTGCTCAGTATTTTCAAGTAAATGTCAGGGCCAAATCCTGCCCTGGCCAGAGCAGTGAGAGGCAGCAGAAAAGCTGCCCAGTGCCTCAGCTGCTACAGGATTCCTCAAAGTGGGTTGGGGGGACAGAGGTCCAGGTGTGCACTTCACTGCCACTCTGAGCAGGAGCGAACGTGTCCCCAGCAAGCACTTGCTGCTTGAGACTAACATGCCCCATAGTTAGCTGGGGATGGCTTGACTTGCTTCTTAACCAACAAGACCAATGTGACAGCAAAGCCCACCTCTTAGTACGGACTACCAACTGCATCTGTTCTAGTCAGAGCTGGGCAAATGTTTGCTGTCAGTTCAGGGAAGAAAAAATAGGTTCAGCTTGAACTGAATTAGATACCTCTGAAAAATTTCAGTGAACCAAAAATGTCAACAGAACTTCACTTTGGAGTCAAGCGAAACATTTTGTTGAACAGCCCATTTAGTGCCAGGATACTTGTTGACGTAAGAGGAAATGAAGGGTTGTATTAACAAAATACTTGAGGAGGAGTAGCGCAGTGGTTAGGGCACTCCCCAGAGATGTGGGTTCAGTTCTCCCTCTGAGGAAGGGATTTGAATGTGGGTCTCCCACATTGTAGGAGAGAGGCCCAACCTCTGTGTTATAAGGTAGTCTGTGGTGGGGTCTCACTCTTTCTTGTTGAAGCTATTCTGCTTTGCATACAGGGGCGGCTCCAGGCACCAGTGCAGCAAGGACGTGCCTGGGGTGGCTAGCTGCAGGGGGTGGCAGTCAGGCAGCCTTTGGCGATGTTACTGTGGGAGGTCTGCCGGTTCTGTGTATTCAGCAGTGGGTATGATGAAGCTGAGGGATCTCCCGCTGAAACGCCACCAAATCGGCAGGAGCAGTAGACCTCGTGTAGGCATGCTGCTGAAGGACACATGACTGCCGTGCTTACGTAGAACTGCCCCTTTTGCATAAAATACTTTAATAGTCATTGGATATCTCTCTCTCACACTCACACACACACACTAAACTAATGGCCTGAAAAAGTTTTGCTCAGATCTAGTTCTAACATTTACAGAGGATGGGTGGATTTAGCTCATAAAGAAGGGTGATTATGGTATAGTCAAAGGACATTAATTGCCAGCATCCATTTGTTTAGCCAGCTATTAACCAGTAAAGCGACTAAAACTGCAGGAACATTTCATTATGTGGGGTTGGGGAGAAGGGGCAAGGTATATCAATGGGATGTAATAATAGACTACATTGACTTTTATTTCAAATCCTATAACCTGTTATACACACTTCAATAGTTAGACCATAAAAATAATAGCCAGCTAATATAATTTGATGAAGTTTCATTGACTTCAGCTGCGGATTGGGCCACATTACTTTTGGCGATGTGTGGTGGAATGGATGAGTTTTTAGGACTCTCTGACTCTCTAACTAGTGGTCAAAAAGTTTAGTTGCATGCAATTTGAGCCAGCTGATGTATATCAGCATAACTCCACTGAATTTAGTGCCAGTATATGCCATTTGTGGATTTGATCCTTTAACTATTTTCTGAATAAGTAGTACACAAATTTACAATAGAATTTTACTATCATAATTCATTGTGTGTTTGTAGAATCTCAATATAGTAATTTAATTTTGCAACTTTTAATCACTCTTTAAAGACACTGCTTAAGTTCTTAAATTACACCTTTGTCTTTACTAACATCGCTGCTGTTGTGATGGTTGACTTCTTCCAGGGTTAATTTTTTTATCCTTTTCAGAGTTTCTTAATTTATTGCCAGAATCAACAGACTATTCTGATTCAAACATATTTCATTATCTATGAATATTAAACATTTTGGCACGTACAACAAGTGGTAAGATAACATATTTACTTAGCTTATTTTTCTACTATATATAGTCTGACCTGGTGTGGATTTTTTTTATACTCTTTAGAGCTGAACATGTATGACTTTTTAAATAACCACTCATATCAGTTAGTCTATATAAAATTAACACCAATAAAAGATGAGTTGGGACACTTCCATGAAACAATTTTCCCTGATACTAACATATACAACTTATGCTTTAATTTCAGACAAATGAAAGGGGATCTACTATTTCTTATTTCATTTGCAGACTTAAACCATTTGTTATGCACACATACATAACTTAACTTAAAACGGTAAAAAATAAAGGTACATAGCAGCTTTCTGGCAGCAATTTCAAGAGGGAAGGTGTGGCCCTAGTCACTGGAGCCAGGATACCCTGGAACTTATGAGGAAAGCATCCGTTTTAAGGATGAATAGTATTAACAGTTTTGTAAAACAACTGACCTATGTTCAAACCATATGTGTGTTTCCTGAGCCCTATAACTTGTCATTCAGGAAAGTTTTATGACTCTTGATGTTTCCCTGAACTTGCCAAACTATATTCCCCCACCATCACTCAAATGTAGATTTGGTTCCTTTATAGATATTCAAGGCCTGATTCTCTTTTCTGTGTTGGAGTGAAATGAAGAGGGGAGTCAGGGGGTTTTGATTTACCTCTTAGGTTTGATATAATGATGAATTTTTTTACAGGGACTGGAGGCTTTTCCCAGGATAAAAAAAATGGGCAGGAGATCTTTATTTGCTTGCCAGGTTTCGTTTGTAACATGTGTACACTAAGCATGGTATTAGTACTGAGCTGCTTATTTCTTATTAGCAGGAAGATCAGACTTAATCTTAGGTTGAAAATGGTGGCAGTCTTCTTCCTCTGTCCCATTCCCCCAGGGGCCTTTCCCCACATCCATACACTTGAGCTCCCACCCCCAAGTTAGAGCATCATTCCTGCTTCCCTACTTGTGATCCCTAGCTGATCTCAGCAACCTGCTTGGAAACTTGCACTTCATCTCCACCTCCTAGTGTGCCAGCCTATGCAAGGTAACCTTTATAATATACTGCTTTTAAAGCATGCTGATCTGTCTGATTTAAAGTCTAGCAGGGAGAGGAACTTTCAGATGACCAGTTTAGTTTGTGTTAAAGGCAGTGCAGCCTGGACTTTTAAATTGTCAGTTAGCGCATGTTAGCTAACACATGCTACCATCACACCTTTAAATCCTCGTCTAGGCAAGGCCAGCAACAGGTGAGGGGAAGAATGACTACATCGTGGGGGTGGGGAGGCATCACAGATAGGCGGAAGTGGATGTTGTGGGTATTCTGAGGTGAGAGGACCTGACTGTACAAAGTGAGGGTGCCAGATGAAGAGCCACATATTTTACTTCTCCTAGGCAAACCCAGGGCTCGACCCAGAATAGAAACCGGCTCTCTTCATATAGGAGCTACTTATTTAAAATGTCTGCAGTAGCAGTTCAAACTCTAATTTTGTTGTCTTTGTTACCCATTCTTGCCTTGCTAGATGTGGAATAATATTCACATTTCACTGGTACCATCTTTTACCATTCCAAGCACTTTCATAATCCCCAACATGTGTGGGAAACTTGGAAAGGATGAACCTCATTTAAGAAATTAAATCAGTGCACCAGTTCCACACAATTGTACTAAATATCCTCCATATTTTTTGAAGACTATGTTGTGTATATGCAGTGTATCTGAGCTGTTACATCCAGAACTGTTTGACCCCCATAAATGATTGTTTTTGTTAATTTGATATGACTAATATACATTTCTACTTTATGCCTTTGCCCCCTGCTCCATGAGACTGTTCAAGTATGCAAAGACTATTAAAGAAATCCTATGGGAATTTCTTCCTCTGTTGCAAATACAGCATTCTTGAAGAATGAAGTAATCCAAATTTTTTCTTCCATGGTTGCATTCTGTCTCTGAGGAGTTTTGTGGTTTGTGCTGACAACAACATGCTGGCAGAAATACCCACCGAATAAGCTGTCATTTAAATGTTGTCTATCAAACGTGTTTATGGACTCTTTATTGGAGAAGCCAGTTCTAATAAATTTACAAAGCTAGAGACTGACCTGTCATTCAGTGTGTGCCATTTATAAATGGAACTGCTGAAATTAGGGATGCTTGGCTTTTTTAGCTGCTTATTCATTATTAGTAGTAACAGAACTACTGTGGCATTGCCGCGAGGCTTCAGTCGAGCACCAGAATAATGCTAGGCACTATTTAAAGTCTGATAGAGTTTATGATATACATATTCACATATATGACCATGTGCGTGTCTGTAGTTACATATGTACAAAAATGTATACACACATACCTCCTAGTGAGTTTGATTGCTGCAGTTTGCAGTTTGCCCAAACTGAGATCCTTTGAAGGGGGTGATTTTCAGAAAGTGTTGAGTGCCCACTCTGAAAATCAGGCCTCTTTTGTATGTATTAATTTGAGCACTGCTCACTATTCCTGAAAATCTTGGAGAGGCATGCATGCGCATTGAAGGATGCCAGTGAGAGATGACCAACATTTGTAACGGTTTTCATCACTCTGCATTCACCCTTCACCTTATGGCTGAATAAACTTAAAAGCCCATTTGAAAATAAAATTGGGAAAGAATAACAGACACATTGCATTAGTCATAGTTCAAGTTTGCAGTTTAAGAAAATGTTTTTCTAGTGGTTAGCCATCACTTTTCTATGAGAACAAGTTGGCCAAAATAATCCTGTAATAAACCTCATGAAATTTTGGATCTTGTTGGAGAAAATATTTCTTTGTTCTTGGTCTCTGTCTCATTTTGAAAGAAATGTCCATTGTGGTAAATCAGATAAGTAGAGAAGGTTGGAAAATGATTTTTTTCCCTTAACATTTTTTGATGCAAATAATTTTTAGCTGTTGAAAATTTTCTTCAATTTTTTTCAGGTTTTAATTGGAAAAACAACATCTCACCCAACCAAAAAAAAATTCAGTTTAAAATTGAAAATCCAGAGCTGGAAATTTTGTGAAAATTTCCATTTCATGCCTCTCCCTCCTCCGCCAAAAAAAGTTTTGACAAACAATTTTCTAACTGCACGTAATACTCACTGCTGGGTAGCAGAGGTATGTGCAGTTCTAAATTGAAAGGTTTCATAATTCTGCCATTTGTCTGTCTCTGAAGACTATCTCCTATAGCTGCAGAAATAAGAAAATAGAGAAAACATGCATCACTGTACCCTTAAAATTTTCATCTTGTAGATGTAAGAAATTGTATCTAGCCATAAAGGAGTTTGAAATGGCCAAGATTGTTTTATATTCGAGAACAATTTGTCTCTGTGGAAATAGGATCATTAAATGAATTTATGATTATAATAATTCACTTAGAATAAAATGTTCAAAGAACCCTTTGAAAGTGTGAAAGGGGTATGTCAGCTTGTGCTTTTTCTCTGCCTTCAGAATGATGCCTATTGTTCAAAGATCTTTGGGTTGAAAATTAAACTTGTCCAAAGTGCACTTAAGGTTTGTGCAGATACAAATTTTAGATATGTTTTATGGCATAAGAGCCTTAATAAAGATCTTGAATGTGGAAAGGAGAGCAGCCAGGGCATCACTTGAGTGTTCTTGGACTCACCAGCAGTTGCCTGTTCCCTCCAGCCCCTTTCTCTTTGCAAAACAGTCCCCGTATTCTAGAGAGAAACAGAAGAAAGATAAAAAACTCATTAGTTCACTTTATAAAATGGGTCCCCAATCTTCAGCCTCTTTATACCTCCCCATCCTGACATGTACTGCAGACTCAGGCTCATGGCAACTATGAAAAACATCAATACATATCCTATAAGTAGGGCCCTACCAAATTCATGGCCATGAAAAACGCCTCATGGACCATGAAGTCTGGTCTCCCCTCCTCATGAAATCTGGACTTTTGTGTGTTTTACCCTATACTATACAGATTTAATGGGGGGGGACCAACGTTCCTCAAATTCAAAAGGGAGTTGCAGGGGGATCACAGTTACAGTGGAACCCCAGAACACTGCGATAGCGCAAATCCGCTTATAACGTGGGGCGCGCATGGCTCCCGACGGCGGCAGCGCACGGTATTTTGATGTCACGTGACCCCGCAGTACCGCGACCCCGCGTTTACCGCAGTCGATATTTTTGGACCCTGACCGTCATGGTATTGTGGGGTTCCGCTGTATTTTATGGGGGTTGAGGTATTGGCACTCTTACTGCTATGCTGCCTTCAGATCTGGGCAGCTGGAGAGCAGTGGCTATTGATTGGCCAGGCACCCAGCTCTGAAGGCAGCACCCCACCAACAGCAGCACAAAAGTAAAGGTGGCAATACCATATCATGCTGCCCTTATTTCTGCGCCTCTGCCTTCAGAGCTGGGTGGCCGGAGAGTGGCAGCTGCTGACTAAGAGCCCAGCTCTGCAGGCAGCAGTGCAGAAGTAAGGCTAGCAGTACTGTAACCTCCCCAGCCTCCTACAATAATCTTGCAACCCCACCCCCATCCCCCAATTCCTCTTTGGGTCAGGACCCCTACAGTTACAACACCCTGACATTTAAGATTTAAATAGCTGAAATCATGAACTTTACATTTTTAAAAATCCAAGGATGGTGAAATTGACCAAAATGGACCGTGAATTTGGTAGGGTCCTACCTATAAGTTACAGGCACTTGCCTTTCTCAGCACTGTCACCCAAATGTATTGAAGGTCATTGTGATATACAGTGGTCCTCCAGACCCTGGAGGGGGAGGGGGAGGGGGAGTTGGCAACAGGCGAGCAGCTCCCCTGTGTTGTATGGCACTGTATGAGGGCAGATTGTAGATTGCAGGACTCGTGCCAAACTGCAATCAGGACCGAGCAATCATTGGAAGAAACCAGTTGGAGTAGCTTAATATAAGGCATCTTTTGGCAGGTTTTTGCTACTGGTTCTGTGGCGCTGCATGACCTCATGATAGACCAGTTTTCAAAAACATGCTACTCATCCTGCAGTGCCATACCCTCTTCCAGCTGCATTTAACATATGTTAAAGAATGAATATGATTGAATACATGCCAATTGCTGTGCACTCCAGTGCTCGCAATGTATGCCAGACAAATGTATCGCACAATTAGGAAAAGGATGGGGATTTTACACCTTGTGATGAAGCATCTAGTATTAGCCTTTGTCTGATATAGGCTTTCAGATGAGGTGATCTATTTACCTGTTCCAGTATAGCAATTTCTGGATTTAAAGTAGACCCCCACTTTCCCCAGTATTTTAGAGAAGGAAGGATTGGACTTTTATGTTGCTTCAGATATCAAACCATCTCAAGTCAAATTATTATGTCACTTGTATGCACAAACACTTGGTCAGACTTTATAAGATATAAATGAATATGTATGTCATACCCCTGTTATCTCTGGGCACAGTCAAGTCCCAATCATGCCAGATCTTTCCTTTTTCTCTTTTTGATTACTTCTCCATTGGCAGATTTTCCCAAGTGCACACAAAGTTTTATCTGTGTGAAATGTAAAATGCTGAGATAGAACAGGCAAGAATGGACCCTGTTCTATCTCCAGTGTAAGAATTTCCTGACGTCTGCCCTACCTAATGGGAGTAAAAAGCAAGTGCTAATTCTTTGCTATTCCTGATTTAATACTGAAATTCTGGTTGATAGGGTTCTAATCCAAACATTAAAATTCAAAGACAACAAATGTCAACGTAATTTGTGAATCTCTTGTATATAATAAATCATTAAAACTAGTTCTGGTGGGACAGATGAGTACAGAGGACTATAGCCTTGATAGGCAAGTAATTACTAGGAGAAATGTCAACTATTTTGGTATCTATTTACTTCTGTGTTCATCTCCCCACATGTAATATCTGGAGAAGAATGGCTGGTTGGTCAGTGGGGCAAGAGGTCATACCTTATCAAGAAGCAGAGCAGGGAGCTGTCTGGAGGAGGAAGAGACAGGAAAGATTACTCTAAATCTGGAAAAACTTCTGTTAGTCTTTTTTTTTTTTTTTTTGGTGCAGTCAAGATTTCAGGCAGCTTAGGTGGAGTCTCCGGAGACAGAATGCATGCAGCAAGTGAAAAAGGCCACTGAGTAATTTTGTGTCTGTGGCAGATTTCCTGCACACCTCATATGTGATTTAGTCAAGGTGTTGGTGTGATGTGTTTATGTTCTCGTTCTGGCAAAATGGAGCAATCAGAGAGGTTAGCTGGGAAGCATATACTACAAGGATTCTGTTCACCAAAGTGGACATCTAACAGGCTCCCCCTCTATTCTTTTAAGAACAGTAGGGAGGGATTTGCTGATATTCTATGGGGTAGCAGATATTATTTCATTTCAATGCATTTTGTTCAAGGCTCTTCTGTGGGCTGCATAGAGTTAGCTGTGAAACCAGGGGCCTGACATAGCATGGCAAGCTTGGATGAAGATTTGGACTAACCTTCAACAAGCCTTGAAAAATTGCATTCATCCATCTGCTTGCATTAGCATCCAACTTTGTTGAACAAGCGAGTAAAATATTGTTACTTTATGTTATCATCATATTTGTTATTACTTATAATAAAGCTAGATGAACAGATTTTGTGGCTGAGCTGGTACATTTTTATGATTTTTCAAGGCCACGTTGACCGGAATCCCTACAAACTGTGAAACTATCAAGTTGATTGAAATACCTAATGATATGTAGGATCATACTATAGGGACACTGTGATGGTGCCCAGGATTCTGCGGCACCTTAGTATGAAGCAACGCCTCATGCCTGCTGTAGCTCATCTCACTGAAACCAACATCCTCCGGCCACACACAAGCACTGTCTTCCAGGTCTTTGCAGATCTTTCCCTCACTGTGCAGGCTAGTGATAGACACACACCAACTTCAGAGTCCTCGGAGCACACCCTGCAGTGTCCAGCCCCTGTCACTGACAGAAACTGCCATGTAAGCTGTCCCCAAACAGAGAGACAACTTGACTGGCACAACTCAGGATCAAGCCCTTTATAATATTACAGCACTGAAATCTATTTACAGTGAAATAATCATAAGTTTATTATCAAAGATTAGGTTTTAAGAGATAGTGGGTCAGGATAAGAAGTGGAAACAGAACTAGTTCCACATGTAAAAGATAAAACATAACCCTAGGTCTGCACTTACTAAGGGTTACCTTTCCTATGTTTTTCTGAGGTAACCCGCATGACCTTCCGGGGTTTCCTCTGTGAATGGATCCCAAAATGTCCTCCTGTTGTTTGTTCTTTGGAGTGCTGGCCCACGTGTTAATTTCACATCCTCATGTTGGTTTGCATTGCAAATGTAGCTCCCATTGTGTTTTGCTTAAAATGTTTAATTTGCATTAGAGACCGGGATAATGCTTTGTCTGGCAGAAAACTTGTTTGTCAACTCTGCCTTGTTTCTAGTTAAAAACATATATTGTTTCATAGTTTGTAGGGATTCGGGTCAATGTAGCCTTGAAAAATCATGAAAATGTGCCAGCCCAGGCACAAAATCTGTTCATCTAGCTTTATTATAAGTAATAACAAATATAATGATACCTTACATACCCTCTGTACACTTCTCACAATATCTATGATGGCCAGGGTGTCACTGGCTTTCCTTTGATACTGTACAAGACACTATGGATAAGAACCCTGAAAGTGGTGTTAAGTGCAATGAGTTTTTGAGGCCTAATAGCAGTTGCTGTTATAGAACAGTGAACCCTGTTCAGGTTGGCACTTGAAGTGTTTTAAGTTTCACAAGCACATATTATGCAATGTCATAAATGCTGTAAATTGATTCTAAACATGTCTTGATGATCTTTCTTGTGCTTTCAGGTTGCTCAGGAGAAAGGAAACTGCTCTTTTCAGAAAAACCCTAACCCATGTGTCATCCCTCAAGAAAATGAGAATATTTTTCATACGATATTTGCTTTTTTCACCAAGTCTGGTAGAAAAGTACTGGTAAGAAATTCCATATATGAATGAAATTTAAAAGGATCATGTATTATAAATGTGTTTGTAAGAGGAATGTGAAGAAGTCAACTAGTTTTTTTCTTTTCAGAGTAACTTTCATGTAATCTGAAATAAGAATTACATTTTATTTGTGTTGCGGTAGTCCTCAGAGATCTCAGTCCCTCACTCGAAGCTTTGACGCTACCAAAGTACAGACAGCAAAAATAACACAAGTATTAAAGGTTGAGTAATATCTTCTGATATTAAAAGAAAAAAGATTGATACATTTCAAAGAAATGCAGTGAGTGAGAACTTATATAAAATCAACCTAGCCAGCTAATGAGCTGATGCAAAATCCATTGATGTCATTGGGAGTCTTTTCATTGTTTTCTTTGGACTTTGCATCTGGTGCTAAATGCAGAACTTCAAAGAGAGTTTGCTGCTAGACTTGGAGCAATGTTATTTATATACAATAGAAATACATAGATTCTTGTTGAAAATGTTTTTCTGCAATAAATTTTTCTCTAATCCTTTTATCTCTGGGGAGGTATTCTGACCAGGAAGTGACAGATAGCAAGGTTTACTTGCCATGGCTGAAATTTATCCCCCATGCAGAGGCCTCATACAATGCATATTCTGTGTTCAATTTCACTTAAGTGCACTGACCCTCAGTTCAGGGATGAATTTCCTGTGACATGTTTTTATGAAGTTCTGGATTGGTTATGATTCTGCAGATTCTGAAAACAGACACTGTTTTGCATAAGGGAGATGTACAGTCAATTTTACTGATTCATCAAATGACTGTTTTCATTCAATCAGTAGGAATGTTTGGTATTGCTAGTTAGTATTAAAATGAATGATTTCCTCCCTTCCTAATATGTCTTACACCCTTTTACTTATTTCCCTTAGGACTGTGAAAGACCAGGCAGGTCCTGCTTAATTATACGCTGTAACTTAAGCTCACTAGCAAAAGCAGAATCCCGCAATATAGATGTTTACATGCTGCTGAATACAGAGATATTAAAGAAGGTAAGTCCTTCTGCCTGTTTTTAGCACGTATGCTAAATAGTAATTTACGTATACTTGTAAATTGAAATATACATAAATCATTGAGTATTGCCTCCATCTGTGTCTAGTAGAACTAGCTGGGATGATTTAGTTGGGTTGGTCCTGCTTTGAGCAGGGGATTGGACTAGATGACCTTCTGAGGTTCCTGCCTGATAATTCTATGATTCTATGAAATGTTTTCACTGAAAAGTTTTGAGTTTATCAATAAAAATTTCCATTTGAAATTTTCATTGTTGTCCACATTTTTCAAATTGTTTTTGTTGAAAACTGAAAATGTAAATTGAACATTGTGTTAACAATGTCAGATTTTGGTAAAATTGTCCAGGTTTATGTTTTCAACAGCCAATACTTTTTACTGAAGCCACAATTATTTACTGAAGTGAGTTTTGAAAATTTAAATTGTTTCAAGTTTTGAATTTTTCATTGAAAAAATAAATAAAAATGGCAGGAAATTTAGAAAAGAGTAGTTTTTATTTTAAATGTCCTATGAAAAATAACTGGCATTTTTCAACCAGTCTAATTGCTGTATATTTCACTATAAGATTGCTTTACTAAGCACATCATCCTAGACTGTGAATGAATAAGAATTTCATAGAGAAGCATAGGAGAAGCTTTTCAGTCTGAGCTGGGATTCAGATGAGAGTAAAGAACCTTTTATACTTTGAAAAGCTCCTTCCTTCACTTCAGAAGAATGGGATGTGTGTATGTGTGTGCACATGCGCAGGTGGAGTGCAGAGGGAAACCACAGGATTCATGGATCGTTCCCGGAAACTTTTATTTAAGGCCTTCATGCTTTTATGTTTTTAATCTGGATCACTGTACATTTTCTATTATTGCAATACTTGCAGTAGTTGACCCCATTTATTCTAATGCCCAGTTACTGCCAAAATGCAGATATTTAGAAATGAACTGATTTGGGGAACTCTGGCACACTTGGAAACTCTTTAGATTAACACATTATTTTAGGTAAAAGTTCAGTTGCAATGGCAGTGGCTGGAAAGTTCTAGAAGAAGGTAACTGAAAGTTGTCAATCCTGGACGGTGCTCCAAGGCCTCAACTCCCACTAAATTCGATGGGAGCTGAGGGTGCTAACCTCTTCAGTGGAGGCGCTCATCATATTGCAGGATCTGACCTTAAATCAAATCACCTGTGTGTTATAAACAATTATAAAATAAGACTGCAAGGTTTGTGAACAAATCTGGAGGTGTAATCCTAGCTATTCCTGACTTTTCTTAAGTACATTATGTGACGGAGTCAGACCAGAAGGATATAGGAGAGTGCTGGAAGGCAGGTATATTAGTCTCAGGATATGCAGGTCCCTGTTCCCTGGATAGCCAAACAAAGGCTACTCCAGGCCAACCAAGACACCTGGAGCCAATTAAGAACCTTCTAGAAAGGAGTAGAAACAGCTAGCCTGATTGGGACACCTGAAGCCAATCAGGGACTGGCTGAAACCAGATAAAAACCTCCCAGTCAGTCAGGTGGGCTGTGGGTGTCAGGAGCTGTGGAAGGAAGTTATGCTGTTGGTGAGACTGAGTGTAGGACAACATATCATACAGAAGGAAGGAGGCCCTGAGGTAAGGGTGAAGTGGGGTTTGAAGAAGCGGGGACTGCTGTGGGGAAGTAGCCCAGGGAATTGTATTGTGTTTTGTGGCTAAAAGGTCAGCCATCTTAGTTGATACTATTAGGGTCCCTGGGCTGGAGTCCAGAGTAGAGGGCGGGCCCGGGCTCCCCCCTTTTCCATCTTCCATACTGGCCTGTGATGAAGGTAACTCACTAGGTGGTGACTCTTGCCAATTATACTGAGAAAGGGAGGTCACTCTGGGGCCTAGATAAGTTTCTGAGGCCCCTAAATCTGTCAGGAAGCGCAGGACCCACAAGTACAGACTTGGAGCTTTGTCACAATTAAAAAATTAATTACATTTAGAAATGAATGCATTTAGAAATAGATTCAAACAAAAACAGCCACACGTGCAGTGTTAAAGTTATGATGTTTTTAAAACAGATAATGAGCAGAGTAGGTGTGCATAAACTATGAACTGTGCATTCTTTATCTATTTGTGATTGAGATACAGGGTTAGAATCCTGATAATTTCTTTAATCTGCTACTTCAATATTTGTTATACAAAGAAAAAAACATCATAGCCAACATAAGAAGCCTCAAGACAAGAATAAATATGACATTCATGGTGAGAAACATGATAGCAGGCTAAGCAATGTTCTATTCTGTCGTTGAATGAAATAACAAGATTAATAAACTTTAAAAAGATTTACTGCGCATCCACATATTTTGTAGATAAGCTTTTTTTTTTAGGATTTTTTTTAGTTTACAATTTAGCTACAACAAAGGTTTGTCAGATCATGATACTGTAAGGTAATCCGAGTAGGAGGATAATAAAATAAATCTGTTAGCTAAATCTGTTGGCGACAGCTGCTAGATTAAAAACAAAAATGGAGAAGTCTTTTCCTAAAGATTAGGTAGACACCAATTGATGTCTTCTTGGGCTTTCCAGCTGAAATCACCTTACATGCTGCTGTTTGTCTGTGTTCAAAGAAAGAACACATAGACGGAGCCAGATGTTTAAGCTGTGCTTGCATATAATACCTCCACATATGCAAGCAGGTAACTGAGTACACTAAACATGCATTTATGTACAGTCAGATTCAGCTCTGTGCAGAAGGTCTGCACCAGGCCCACGGGATGTCTGATGCAGATCCTCTGCATATGTATCTGTCACAGTTCTGGGCAACTACACCTGTATTTCCTCCTCTGTGGTCCCCAAAGGCACCCATTCTCAGGTTTCCAACTCCCCAGCTGTCACTTCTCTTGAGTGGAGACCTGGGTGTCACTTCTGACAAGGGTTTTTCTCAGGCTGCATAGTTCCCAGCCTGTTCCATGTATTCCCCTGCAATGCAGACTGTCTCAGCAGACTGCTTTGCTTTTCTTCTTTAGAGGCCATAAACAGCATGATCACCACAGTTAAGTTATCCCAGAACTCTTTCTAAGCAAGCACATTTATTCTTAACTTAAAAGCATTACAGAGAAAAAATATTAAAAGCAAAAAAATCTACATGCCTGCTAATAAACTTACCTAAGATCACCCCTACAAAGGCTGTTAGGTGAACAGCCTTTCAGACCCCACTGAAGGTTTTTTCCTGGTGGTCACAAGTTCATAATACTTATGGCTCAGAACAAACACAACCATGAATCTGAGAGTCACTGTTTTATCTAGTTTGGGTCTATGCTTTTGCAGAGACATGAACAGGTAATCAGACAGACAACTGGTTTCTCCCCAAAGCCTAGCTGCACAAGGTTAGGTCTGGAGCTGGGTAATTTTCATTGCCCTCCTTCCCATCTGTTTTCCAGGAGAACCCATTTTAAGTTTGTTTGTCCCAAAAATGTATTCTTGACTGGTCTGTTGTTCAGTTGTTTGAGGCTCCCAATGCTTCCCACCGTTTACATTAGCTATGACTGCTAGAGCAGTTACATACAATCCCACAATAACACGTGCACATTAATTCAAGAAAAATTGTCCAAGAAAATGCAGGAAATTGTCATATCTGTCATGGTGTCACCCACATAGAATAGTGAAATGCACACTTACATAGATACTTGTGTCCCCAACCACCACTTTATTCTTGCAGAGTAGATGCTAGTGTGGTAAAGAATTCATTAAACTCATTTGAGCTGTAATTATGAGAATACACCACTTTATTTGTTCATTAAGGGCCAGATTGTTGCCTCACCTTATGTGGGTACAAACTGAGAAGGGAGGGAGTTAAGAGTAGTCCTTCACAGTTGGGCAGCCCTGTTGCTTGGGAAGATGGCTGAGGTTGCACCTGAAATGCTTCCCCTTGGGAGCAACTTGCCAGAAAGGGAGTGGGGTTTAGGTGGAGCGCCCCACAACAGAGTGGGCTGCCTAGATTGGGGAGTGGTTGCATGATGCCCCTCAGTTCTCCACCTGGGCAAGATGACTGTGCCTCATCCTCAAAACATAGTAATGCCGCAATCTAGTCCTAAATCAAAAGAAACCTTAAATAAATATCTACTGTATAAGAGTAAACAATGTATTTAAAAAGGCAGCTGGTTGGAAACTTTGTGTTTAAACGTTCTGTATAAAGTACAAGGCAGCCACAATGATTAATGGAAATATAAATCAAATACTTAAGCTGTATGCAGTGTGCTGTGTCTGGAATTATTTTAAATAATTAAACATTTTTATCATACACCGTGTAGAAGTCTATCCCAGCTTCCAAATATCTGTTTCTGACTACTTGGGAGCCATTGTGGTTAAGATTTAGCTTGTCTATATAGATTGGCAATGTGCTGTGTTTTTCTGCTGTGTTGTGAGGTTGGGGTAGCCTTAAAAACAGCCCAAATCCAAATTAAAAAACGAAAAGTCCAGCGTTTTGTGGAATGGCTTTAATTTCAGTTGGAGATAATGCACTGTACTTTGTCCATCCATGTTCCCAACTCAATGTGCATGTGATTGCAGGCAGTATTAAGCAGTGTAGCACTGAATTGCCAATCTAGCTGTCCTGGAGCATAAGAATAGAATCTAATGTTATTAAATTGAAAAGGGTGGTTTAACTACTTCTGTTTTTAATTATCAGGACAGTTCGTCGGTCATCCAGTTTGTGACAAGGGCAAAGGTGAGGGTGGACACAACCCTCAGGATTGTGGAAGTGTCTCATGGGAATCCTGAAGATGCAACAGTAAGTGACTGAGTCTGAAAAGAAAGGTCCCCATGTCCCATTAGTATGGAATGCATTAAGGAAGCTAGGCAACTGGAATTTGTGGATTTGGCCAACAAAAATGAACGAGTCTGACTTCCTTTGAATGCATTAGCAACAGTACGTCATAGTGCTTCTGTGGGTTGACTTGCCGTGATACCTGTGCCATCATAGCAAATGATATTATGTGGCGCCGTATACTCTGTGGTGTTGCTAGTCAAAGTTGTAAAGGACTTTGGGATATCTTCGCCAGCATTAAGTTAGGCTTCTCACTGTGAGGTTGATGTCAGCTTTAAACTAATTCAGATTTTTCTTGAAACTCCAGTGTGGTTTTTCCTCAGCAAAATCTTCTCAGATATGACAATTTGAAATATGTAAATATTCTAATAATAATTTGTAGTCAAAGACGATAACCAAAAATGTATGAAATTTATAGACAAGACCAGCACCTTTTTCTTTATCTCCACCTTTTATGTCTAGCTATTGCAGTTTGGATGCAAAGACTGTATATCAACCCTTGATGGTGAGAGAGGAGTACTGCTCCCTTTTTGTTTAGCCCCAGCAACCTGAAAGTTTGCATCTTCAGAGAAGCCCTCCTTAGCGGGAAGAAATATTAATTGTATAGTATTTGAAAATAGGTGGTAGGATTTTCAAAGTACTTAAGTGACTTAGGAGCACACGTTCAATTGAAAGTTGCTGGCACTTCTGTTCCTAATGCACTTACGCACTTTTGAAAATCCCATCCAGAGTATTTAATTATCACTGATACTGCTGAGCCTAATTCTAATGGTTCCATCTTGCTTAAAAGCTATCCATGTTCATGATACAAGCAGTTTGGGAGCCCTGTGTTTAAAGACTGTTTACAGCTTTATCTAATTTGCTTAATACTGGGTTAATGATGATAAAAAAGCCTTTAGGCTGAGATTTTCAAATCCTCCTAGTGGATTTAGACACTTAATTCCCATTATGTTTTATGGGAGTTGTGCATTTAAGTCCCCAAAGACAGCTTTGTAAACTTCAGCCTTAATGTTTAATATACCATGTACATAAAGTAGCTAGGCCCAAATGTATAGCCAGGCTTCAGACCAGATTTTTGCAGGTGCATACCTGTTATGCAGAATATGCTAATAGTGTTCTGATTAAGCAGCAGTAATTGTTCTTCATTATCATTAGGCTAAATCAGTCTCGAGGGTATGCTCCCATATAGCAGTCATCCTAATTCAATGTGTCCCAATTAGAAACAGTAATATTATTTTTACATTTATATAACACCTTGCATCCGCACTCCCCTTACCAATGAAATACATAATATATACTAAGCATGGTGGAGGGTGGCAATATGGTCATTAGCGGAAAGATGTGGATTTAATGCTGTGCAACAGTTATTCTTTTAGACCTGGAATCAACAAGGCAAGGAGTCCCATTGACATATTCGTGCCTTACTGACCAGAATTTTGAACATTTCATTGCACCTGAATTCTTCTAAAACAAAATTCCACTCGTCATGCAGAATCTGACCTATTGAAAGCATGCACCTTAAACATGCCATGGATTTTTCTTACATTTATACCAGTCAGCATGAAAGTGATTTATTTTGTCCTTGAAGCATAATTGGGTTTCCTGAAAAATGTACACAGTTATTATTTATTATTACTTGTATTGGTGTAGCACCAAAGAGCGCAGTTGTTGACCCAACCTCCACTGTGCTAGGTGCTGTATAAACACAGAAGAAGGCTGTGCCTGTCCCCAAATGAACTAAATTTTGGACGTATTTCAGAAACAGAAGTAGATGTTTGAGTAGTAATGGAAAAAAGAAGGAAATTCTCATTCTGTAGAATATCTCAGTTCTTATTGCATGGGTCAAATCATGAGATACTCAATTTTTACCTCTCAGTCCTTATCCAAGCAAAACTGCTTGTGGCTCAGTAGGAATTTTGGCTGAATAAGGACTTCAAAATTTAGTTATATCAAAATAGGGCTCATAACATTGGTTAGTCAGTCACATTTCCCCAAACCTCTCTGCCAATGCACTCCCATAACTGGCCTGCAGCACTTCCTTTTTGGCCTACCTCTAAGTCTCTCTTTAATTCAGGTGGATAGCACTGAGCAATTCTTGCATTTCTGTGGCTGCACTTAATTTATTAGTGGTGCAATACTTGAGATGAAATCCTGGTCCCATTGAAATTTATGGAATTTCACCCCTGTATGTTACAATCTGTAAAGGTTTTGGGGATCTTTCCCAATGCCTGGCTCTTTGTGAACTGTAGGGGGTTATTATTATTTAGTGCTCAAAATTTAGAAATGATTTAATCACAATGTGAGGTTGGCTATATTTAATTCTTATCAAACGCTTGGAAAAAAATATTTTCCGTTTCCTGTCCCTGGAAGGCCTTGGGTTGCAGTGATTACAGAGTTCATTGTACATGCTCTGAAAAGACATGAATCTTTAAACAAAAGGTTGCTGCTGGTTTCTGAGAAGATGAAACTGAAGGAGAGCATGCTTGGCATATTTTAGTAGTGTAAATCAATTTGTGATTTAATTCTTTTCTAATGTGAATGCTATTTTCTCTCTCTCTTTTGCTATTTCCATATGTCTGTTGCTTTCTCCACTGTCGTATGTTTTGGATAGGGTCGTGTTGAGAGAAAAATTTAAGACATGTGGTTTGGCTCAAGGTATTCATATTTTTTCTTCCTTCTCCTGGTGGAGTGCAGATGAGAACAATACTTGTTGCAAACCACAGTTATTTAACTGTAACCAGGGGCCAGGGTGGGGGGTATATAATTTCTTTCTCCATTCCTCTCACTCCCTTCTTCTAAAAAATCCCTTTCTCCCTCTCTTTTTGTTGTTGTTGATGATCACTGAATGCTGTACCATATCCATTTGGCCACTGGCTCCATCTGAGCTGCTGCTCATGGACATGCTTTGAGTCAGCTGACAGAGTTGGTATCTACCAGTGAAAGCAGAATTTCCTCAGACACTCTATTATGCTAATTTCCATAAAGCCAATAAGACTTGTTAGCTAAGACTGATTATGACAGTGCTGCTGACTTGCTGTCCTGCTTTCATTGGGGTTTTTTGCAGTTTAGCACCCAATTTCACAGCTCAAGCAATTTTAAACAGGAACACCATGAAACAGGGAGTGAGAGGGTTCCAAATTAGTGTACTAAATATTTATGAAAACAAGTGCATTAATGTGGTTTCAAACACTCATAGATTCTCTGCAAGGGACATGTAAAACCCTACATAAAGGCCAGTGAAATAGGAAGAGACTCCCCTTTGGAAAATATTACTGAATGGATGGGATATCCCCTTTTTTAGAACAGTTGCATTAATTTAGTAGATATCAATTATAAAGGCAGTATCAGGAGTTTCTCTGAGTTTTGTTGTCTCCCTCCAATGTGTTCTCACTCTGATGTCAATAGGTCAAATCCTGCTCACTTTGTTCACAAAAGTAGCCCTGTCCCATCATGTGAATAAGGTGAACTTAGTGCCTGCAGGTGACTTAGTGCCTGCAATGATAAGACTCGTGTAATTTCATAGTGGCTAAAATTGATGTTTAGAACTAGTAGTTTTGCAGAGGTCAGACTTGCAGTCTTTGAAGCCATGTGGTGCAAGTAAATGAGACTCTCTTTTCCTTTGTAAGTCTCTCTCAGAACAATAATTTTAGTCCTAGGAGACTGTAGTGGTTGTCTTGTCAGATCCAGTGACAGTGTCATGCAACTGCTTCAAGGAATTCCACTATCTTTACTATAATCCTGTTCTCTTATGCTAAGTATCCCATAACACTTGGCATTTGTTGAAGTCAGCTTTGGTTTAAGTAGATTAGGAAACTATCAGGATCAAGATATACAAATATTTTAGTCTGATACAAACCTAAGAAGTGTCTTCATGCTCTTGGGACCTGAAAAGGCTATATTATGAACAAAGCTATAAGGGGGCACGCCATGAAAAACCAGATAGTTGATTCATTACATCTAGATTCAGATGATGTACCTTTTACTTATAAATGGGAAAGGTATAAAAAGATGGATTTTAGGGGAGTAACTTTGGGAGCACACCTTCTGTGTAAGGTGAATATACTATTGCTGCATGAGATGGCTTTCCAGAGACTGGTACCATATTGAGCCTTTTTCATGCACTATATTATTATTGGCTTAGAGCAGTGGTTCCAAAACTGGGGTTTGCGAAATGTTACAGGGGGTTCTTGAGAAAAAATTCCCTAATGGTGGACAGAGCTGTCCCTAGGGATCCTGGGCAGCATGGGGCCAGCAACTCGGAGTCTCTGGACTTTCAAGAGCTGTGCAGATCAAAGCACTGAGGAAATTTAAACTTCAAAATTCCTTATAAGAAATGGAAAGTGAGATGGATATATTTTGCTGTTTTTAAAATTAAATAGGCAGCTAGTGTTGTTTTTAAAATGATTGTGAGGAAGAAGTTAAAGCTTTGTAGTAATGTGCGTTGTTTCCTTGGACTCCTGCTTGTGTAGGAGGACCTCTTTGATTTGGCTTCTTAAATACCTTCATAATGTTTCACATCTGATACTCCCTGATGAAACATAGGAGCCTTGTTTTATAACAGGCTTATTCAAAGTAATACAAGCTATGAAAGTGAGATCTTGGAAGAGTGTTGCCATTTTCATAATATAATGATAAATAATAAATAGTATGTAAAAACTCCAAATTTTATATTTCCAAGATCATGGCTTTTATAGTTTATACTCCGGTAAAGGAAAAAATCCCTGAAAATATTTATTTTTAGGAAGGGGTTGACGAGACTTGACATTTAGTGAAAGGGGGGTTCACAGGTTGTTAAAGTTTGGGAACCACTGGCTTAGAGCAATAAATCTGACTGATATTGGTCGTTTGATCGATTGACTATATTTCTTAAAGAACCAAAGTGTGGTCAAGCAGTTGAAATATACAGTTAATCAGTAAAGCAAAAAGAAACGCTGCAAGAAGAATCTGGATTGAGGGAAGGGTAGGCTGAATTTCATCTCATTCAGACCAATGCAATAATTGTTAATCCCTCTCTTGAGAAAGTGAGAGCACACTGGCTGGATGAATGAAGGAGAACCCAAGCTGACATGCGTGAAGCTTCTGCAGCAAAACACCCCAAAAAGTAGGGTTGGTCCTGAGAAAGAAATTGGCAAATCCCGTGGAGGTGAACAGGTAGTGAAATATCTCAACCCAAGCACTGCCCATAAATGTCTCCTGTACATTCGGTCTTTCAGATGGGTCTCTCAGTGTGTGATACTTAAACCTCCTGTGCGAATGACATCTCTACTGGAACTCCCCAAAAATGGTACTCAAAAGAACAAGTTGTTCAATTTGCTAGTACTATTATTTTAAATAAGTACTGCAGTGGTCCAAAACATTCCATATCACAGGTGTTTACTGTAGAATACAATATTATTTTTAATAGTGTGTGTGTCCGCAAATATAGAACAATGTATGCTACTCAGAATGTATTGTGCTTCTCTGTTTGGAATATGGGTAAAAAGGAATGCAGTCAAGGCAGGACTACTGGATATTTGACAATTACGCATTTGAAATCAGTTTTCATTGGATTATCCTCCTCATTCTTATAGGTCATGATTCATTAGTCCATTCCTATTCAGCAAAGAATTTAAATACAAACTTAATTTCAAGCACATGCTTAAAAACCATTAAAACCTATGGGATTTAAGAACATGTTAAAATACTTTGTTGAATTGTGGCAGTAAAGAATAAGCTTTTTAAAAGCAACTGGTTTCTGTAGTCCCCTTTTTGTTCCCAAAGATAGTCAGAAACATAAAACACTAATTTGGTAAAGCAAAATGTTGAGCTGATAAAAGCGTCCTTGGTCAGAAGAGTTCAGAGTTTCAGAGAGCAATGAAATTGTGCAATTCCACATTACTTTAAAGGGTGAGGATGAAATTGCTCTTTAGGAACAAGAGCACTTTCTGCAAGGCATCCATGCACACTGGGTTCAGTATACAGTATGGACAATGAAAAAGAGTATTTCAGCTTAGAAGTTTCCTCCTCCTCATGATTTAAAATGCTACTTTGAGACTCCATAAGCACAATGTGAAATTTAAAAGATAAATATAAAGGTAGAAGTCCTGATACATTCTAGAGAATACCCAGTTTTTCATTGCATTTCCTTGGCATTTGTTCGGAGCTCACAAGTAAATCTTTAATTCTCTCCATATTTTATGACCATTTCACGTTATTTTCAGATCAAATCTGTCCCTGCCCCCAAAACATCCTTGTCTCCTGTACAAATAATGTAGGCTTCCAGACTGTGTAGGAAGTTTCTCAGATTTGAGACAGCATTACATTACTCTTCATGTTAGTTGTCCTAAAGAAGTTGTACTATTAAGCTGGACTGGAATGGGAAGTACAAGATTAGTTCTCTGACAGAGTTTTCGGTTGTAAGCATTTCAAAGCAGGGAGGCAAGTTGGCACAGTAAAGTCATTGCCTGCTCCAAACTCTCTTTAGAGATGAATAGCTTCTTTTTCTCCCAGTTTCCCACAGCTCAGTTTTATTTCCTCTTGCTGCTAAGGATTCTGATATATGATGTATTGATTATTTGTTTTTGTTTCTTCTTCACTAGAACTCTCATGGCCATGAATGCGATAATTATAGTCTTTATCATTGTTGTGCCTATAGATTGGTTGTGGTTAGTATTTGAGGGTTTCAGAGGTATAAGTAATTAAGATATACAACTTCTGCACTCCTCTCCAAACCACAAACCATAAAGAAGATAGTCATAGGTTTTTATTTTTAGTATTTATTGTTGATTTAGTGCTGGAAGACACCAGATAATGAGTAAAACAGTTCTTATCTCCCCACCCACTGAGCAAGCATAGCCTCGGCCATGACTGTGAAGGCTTCTCCCAATTATCCCAGCCTCAGACCTGAACTAAAGAGTTCTATCTCCAGAGAGGAAATCATATAATCCATTCTCTGTCTCCATTAAGTGGTCTCTATCTGTTGACAAAGGACCTATTCTGACCGTGATTTTTATGACATGGACATTTATACAATAGGAAGGGGCTAGAGAATATCACCTGATTTTGCATACAGTCACCACTGAAAAGTCAGCATTTGCCAGAGTTCCTGTCCAGCAGCATATGAGAAAGCAAAGTTTTTTTCCCCTTTAGTTACAATGGGAAATAACTGTGGTATCGGTCTTTTGAGCAACAGTCGTCTGGTTTATACTGCTAGAGAGCAGAAGCACATTGTAGCCACCAATAGATACCAGCTGCCTCTGACACATCGTATCATCTTTCCAAACTGACACATTGATACAAAGAAAGGTTAAAAATTAAATGTTCGGTTTCTCAGGGTGCCATTTTCCTAACACCAGTTTTTATAAAGCCCAAACGCAACAGGAAACTCTCCATCCATCCAGACATCTCAAAGTACTTTACACACGCTTTGTACTAATGTTTAACGCTAAAGCGTATCTACCCCTAAGGTGAAATGTAATTACCACAGAGCACAGACATCTCATTATTATTATAATTCACGATTTGTGTTACCATAGCACAGGAGCCCCAGCCGTGGACCAGGACTCCATTGTGCTGGGTGCTGTACAAAAACAGAACAAAAAAAGACAGTCCCTGCCCCAAATAGCTTACAGTTTAAGTATGAGATAAGAGAAAACACGTTGATGTAGACAGAGTACACAGAAACAAGCCAGGACAGCTACAGAGTGTCATAGGCGAAGGCCGAACAATGTGATTGTGGCAAATGTCATGTTAGTGCCATGATGTTTGTGGGGAGGGAATAACTTAGAACAGGATGGGCCAACTGCAGCCTGCAGGCCAGATCTGACCCCTCAGGGCTTTGGATACAGCCGACAGGATTGCCATCCCTGTGGCACTGCACTGTTCCCGAAAGCGGCCGACACCACATCACTGTAGCCCCGGCAGGGAAGAGGGGAGAGGTCCATACTCACTTGTGGGTTCCACACCATAAGCTTCCATTGACCATTCCACACTCCAACCCCCTGCTCTGAGCCCCCTCCTACACCCCAACCCTGAGCCCCCTCGCACACCTCGCACTCTTCCTCTGCCCCAACTCCTTGCCCTGAGCCCCCTCCCACACTCCACACTCCCTCCCAATCCCCTGTTCCAGCCCTACATTCATGGCCCTGCAAGCAATTTCCCCACCCAGATGTGGCCCTCGGGCCAAAAAGTTTGCCCACCCCTGGCTTAGGAGGTGATCAGCTCAGAACATCTTTAAATCTTTCTAATAGTTCTGTGCGTAGCAAAAAGAAGGGTTTGTGGAAATTCATCCTTCAGGGCTTATTCTGAGAATTCAAATTCATAACCGCACACAATCAAACCCATCTGAAAACTTTAAATTTGGGACTAGCTATTCTTATGCTCTTCTCAAAGGAGGGAGGAACAGTGTATGATACCTGCTGATTCACATTGATTTATTTTCCTTTAAAGGAAACATTTTCTTGAATTTGGATTATTTTTTTGTTAAAGTATAATATTCTACCATATCCTCTGCAACATCAGGACATACCCCTCCATTCTGTGGATGTATTTTATTGTTCCTGCTTTAACAATGAGAAGCCAAAGAAGTTAACAGTGCACTAAAATTTCTGCAATATATGAAAGAAACTAAGCCACAAAGAATTGTAAATGTAACCACTGCTTCTCTAAGACGACTGGCATTAGAGAACTTCTCACTTCAAAGTGATATTAGTAGGTTGGAATTTTTTAAATACAAAGTGGCATTTATGTGTTGTTGATTTTATTTTATTGGTCATTTCGTTGTTTCCCTTTTAATCAATGAAAAATAAGAAATCTCACATTTAGAGAGAATCAGTTAGTCAAACCCATTTCCCTCACATTCTCATGGAGCAAACTGTATTCAAAATAAAGGTCTGCATTTTGCTTGTCTGGTGTATGCAGCAGTGAGATGTATGGTTTCATGGATCAAAGTTCCAGACTGTACTTGAATTCTCTTCCCAGTAGTTGCATTCTGAGGAAAGGGGTAGCCTTGAACTGCTGTTTGAACAATGCAGGCATGGGAGGAATGGGCCTTGCTGATGATTATAGAACTCTGTGTGGGTTCTGGTGCAATTGGCTGTGGGAAAATATTTTGAAAATGGCAGCCATCGATTAATATGTTTCAGCTTTCCTTACACATTTGCTGCTGTTCATGCTACATTCAGATAAGACATCTGGTGGATAGATAGAATTACCAACTGTTACGAAAACTGTTTGCATGGAGAGAGAAGAAATGTGTGTAAGTTTAGCTGTATTCTTATCATTCTTCCACGAATGGTACAGTACAGTCTCATCAATATCAGCCTGTGGAAAGCTGGAGTGCTGTAATGAGGAGTTATTTAGCAGGGCACTATCAAAAGTGGAAGGCCCCAAATTTTAACTTTCTTTTACTTGTGTATTTAATTACGACAGATAATTTCTGTAGCCGTATATGTACATTTGTATGATATCACCCCCCCGACACCGTCCTCCCACACACACCATTGCTGTGTCATAAGTGGTGCTGTTTCAAAGACAAGCAGTAGAAGGGATGGGAGGGAAAGGAGGAGTTGGAAAAGCACCACTTTGCCCAACCCATGAATATTTCACAGATGGCAGCATGCCATTTATATTCTCTCCCCACAGAAATATCTCAAAGTCGTGAGGGTTATTAATTCTAGCCCTCTGTTTTCAGTCACTTATAATTTATAAAAAAATTTCCTTTCTGGCTAAAATGTTCCGTCAACAATTCCCAACCAAATGTGGATTTTTGAAAAAGCTTGAGCACAAATGGGTAGGCTTGGGTTGGAGGAGGAACATTCTCTTTTCCCCTTTTAAAAAACAGTCTTAGCTGGTTGAGGTTGAGGTTAATATGATGAAATTTGACAGGGAAATGGCCTCCCTGGAAGAGAATCACTTCTGAGTTTTCCAGTGAAAATTGGTTTTGAATTGACTGAATTATAAGCCTTTGAAATTGACACACAGTGTAAGAGCAATACATTTTGCTCACCTAAATGCTCAGCTAAGGAAGGCCATACATAGGACTTGTGCGTTGTTGACATTGCAACACGGGGAAGTATATGTGGGGGAAAGTGCACAGTGAATGAGGTCAGGGATCCTCATGAGTTCTTTCCTCATTCACTGTGCATCTGTTAAAGTGCAAAGGGAATAGGTCTGGAATGACGAGGAACCCACTGAAACCTTAGCTTCGCTCAAACTGCATATCTTGTGAAGTAGGGCAGTGAATGAAGCAAGGAGGAATGTTCTGCTTCCAGTGAAAATAGTTTATGTATTCAGCATATGCGGTTTTCCATATGAAGTATCTGGGAGTTTGGCACCATTAAAAATTGATAAATGACCTGCAAAATGTTTTCAATGTCATGGGAATTTGTACCAACAGGAGGATAAAGTGTTCCTTGCAAACCTCTGTTCACTTTTGAAGGCAGGTACTGAAGCAAGATCAGTATCTGGAGGAAAATGACAAAGCAGGTATTTGTTGAATGATATTTACTGAAACTCAAATCCAATTTTTAAGGAAATCTTTGTGAAAAATAGTCTGAAAGCACAAAATTGAGGACACATTCCCTGCTTGTCACAGTTATGTACATTTCATCTCAACGTTTGTTTACATTAGAAATACGATCAGTGAAACTAAACTGCTGTGTATTTAATAAGATCAGTACAGGGGAAAACTATACAGCTTCCAGTTGTAAGAGATCTTTTCTAATTGCTTTGTAGGTGGTCTTTGAGGCCTTGCACAAAGTGGAGCCTCGCGGTTATGTTGTGGGATGGATCATTGCTATTAGTTTGCTGGTGGGAATTCTCATCTTCCTGTTGTTGGCTGTGCTGTTATGGAAGGTAAGACATCAGTCAGACACAACACAAAGCCCCTGACCTTGGCATAAATTGTACTTATGTCTTCCTGCATCCTGATTATCTGTTCATTTAGTATCCATTTGCTCTAATAACTGAACAGCCATCTACACCTAAGAAGCCATTAAACATCAAAAGAGTTTTCATCTGGGGAGATTAAATGGAAAACTGGCATCTTCACTGAAGGACATTAAATATTGAAAGCTGTGATAGTGATTTCTGACAGAAGAGAGTGCTTCCTCATATGCCTCACTAGCTCACATTTAAATTTGAGGTACTTTCCCCAGATTTCTTCAAAGGCATGGTGCTCACTGATTTTAATGGAAGCTGCAGAGTGCTCCTCTAAAATTCAGGCTAATTTTGCTTCCTGAGGCACCAGATTCGGTACATACCTACCAGAAGCCAATAGGCGGTTATTCTTTTCTGGGAGGTAAAGGCAAAGAAAGAAAGGAGGAAGAGGGGCAATCAAACCTGAATTCTTCAGGACCTTCCCTCCAATACGTTTTTAGAGGTGGCAAAAACAAAATTATTTGATGTCCCAAAGCAAAATCCAGTGGTGGTGGTAGTTAAAGGTCAGCACTTACCATCCTTAAAATAGGAAACATTTTGTATCTCAGACATTATAATGTACTAAGGTAGATGATCCTTCAAGATGTTAACATTTGAAGGATGTCCGCTCTATGTGATACACCTGAAGCACGAGGAACTTGAACCTTTTATTCTGATTTCCTCTTAAAAATACAGAAATGTAAAGGCCACTGCCAAGACTACCAGTGGGTGAGGGACACACACAGGAACAGGCCCAACATTATTTTACTGGCAGTGAGAGAGCTCCAGTCACCTGATCTATACTGTTTAACAGTGTGTGTGTGCTACAGATTCACTCTACCAGCTGTAGCAGGGTTCTGGGGCTACAGCTGTATGTGGTCTAAAAGGACACATCACTGTGTGTTACTAGGCCCAAAACGTGACTTGCAATTCTATCTTAAAAATGGCCACACAAGGATTATCTTGTGGATATTTTAGAATATTTAGAATGCCTTATGTCTTCTTACTGTATAACCCTATTTAGAAAAATGTTTAAATATTCTTGCTGTATCTATAAATACTTTACATCTTATTTAAGCATTCAGAAAATGCCTTAAACTATCTAAGGACAAAGCCAACTTGAAATTCACCTAGGTAGGGGAGACTCATTGAAAACACTGGTTTCCCCTTTTGGGAAGAGAGTCTCTCTTATTTAGGGCTTCATACAGTATAAGTCGTCTTTATACAATGGGCCAAAACACACAGATCACCGGTTGCCAGAAGGAAAAACAAAACAAAACTCTGCACTTATTCTTTGCCAGGGCTTGCTCTTTATCCTGTGTTACAACTCCAAAAAACATTCTCTCTCCCTCTTTTATCTGCAGCTGAGACACCTCAGGGAAGTGGATGCTAAATGCCATTTCCTGGCAAGTCTTTATACCAACATCCTCTCCTGAATGTCTGTTTTAAGAATATTCACTCCGCAACGGAATAAAATTGCCAATCCTTTGCAGAGGAGCAAGAGTACATATAAGTATGGCACAAAGACCAGTTAGGATCTCAGTAAATGGCAGAGGCCATACTTTCCTATACAGGTTAAAAATAGCCCTTCTTACACAACCTTTCATGCAGGAGATTTCTTAAACTAAATAGCAAATTCTTCCAAGTAGGAATCCCATAGGTAGACCAGACAGCAAGTGTGAAAAATCGGGACAGGGAGTGGGGAATAATAAGAGCTTATATAAGTAAAAGATCCAAAAATTGGGATTGTCCCTATAAAATCGGGACATCTGGTCACCCTAGAATCACAGGAATTGTCCTTTAAATGTATAGTTCCCATAGCAGATAACCCAAGATAGACAAGCCTGTTTAGACTCATTAACATTTCATATTTTTGACAAACTTGTCATGTCAATCCCCAGTTCACCTATTTTTACATCACTTCAAGACTAACACAATGGTTGTAATGGCAGTGCTTCAAAATTAAAGGTAATTGAAAGATCTAAACAACACTAAACAGTTTTTAAGGAGGTTTGGGGTTTGGTACACAGAGACCTGAGCCTGCTTAGTACCATGGCAAGCACACCATTAAATCTCCATTTAATCTTTTATTAAAGTTAAAGAAAAGAAGTAAAAACAGTTGAAGCTTTTGAAATGTAAGGTGTAAAATAAAACTGTCATTTGAACAACATTCCTTGTTCCCTTTCTCTTTAACTAGGGAAAGTTTTCTGAAGGAAAAAATCCCCTTATCTGATAGTTTTTTAGATGGTATCGAAAATGGTGGTAACTGTCCTTTCTGGAGAAAAGAGAAGTGAGTTGAGATTGGTTGGAGCTGTTGATGCTGCTGCTGCGGTTAAAGCCCACTCCTGTCTTCTAAGATGACAAACACACAAAATGGGGGAGAAAAGAACAAAAAAATAGAAAAATGGAGCGTCTGTCTCTGGGGTTGACTTTCACTTGCAACCTCACTGCTGCAAAAACACAGGCACGGCACTATGGATTGGATGTATGGACTATACGGTGGCTAGAAAGCTAGCTAGATCGTTGGGCTCAATGGGTGGTGATTAATGGCTCGATGTCTAGTTGGCAGCCAGTATCAAGTGGAGTGCCCCAGGGGTCGGAACTGGGGCCGGTTTTATTCAACATCTTCATTAATGATCTGGATGGTGGAATGGATTGCACCCTCAGCAAGTTCATGGATGACACTAAACTAGGGGGAGAGATAGATATGCTAGAGGGTAGGGCTAAGGTCCAGAGTGACCTAGACCAAAAGAAATCTGATGAGTTTCAATAAGGACAAGTGCAGAGTCCTTTACGTAGGACAGAAGAATCCCATGCACTGGAGACTGACTGGCTAAGCGGAAGTTCTGCAGAAAAGGACCTGAGGATTACAGTGGATGAGAAGCTGGAGTCACCAGGGTGCCCTTCTTGCCAAGAAGGCTAATGGCATATTGGGCTGCATTAGTAGGAACGTTGCCAGCAGATGGAGGGAAGTGTTTATTCCCCTCTCTTCGGTTCTGGTGAGGCCACATCTGGAGTACTGCATCCGATTTTGGTCCCCCACTACAGAAAGGATGTGGACAAATTGGAGAGAATCCAGCGGAGGGCAGCAAAAATTATTAGGGGTCTGGAGCACATGACCTATGAGAACAGGCTGAGGGAACTGGGCTTATTTAGTCTGCAGAAGAGAAGAGTGAGGGGGGATTTGATAGCAGCCTTCAATTACCTGAAGGAGGTTCCAAAGTGGATGGAGCTAGGCTGTTCTCTGTGGTGGCAGATGACAGAACAAGGAGTGATGGTCTCAAGTTGCAGTGGGAGAGGTCTAGGTTGGATATTAGGAAAAACTATTTCACTAGGAGGGTGGTGAAGCATTGGAATGGGTTACCTAGAGAGGTTGTGGAATCTCCATCCTTTGAGGTTTTTAAGGCCCTGCTTTACAATGCCCTGGCTGGGATGATTTAGCTGGGGTTGGTCCTGCTTTAAGCAGGGTGTTGGACTAGATGACCTCATGAGGTCTCTTCCAACCCTGATATTCTATGATTCTTATCAGCCATTCTGAGACCTGGCAAACTTGTACCAGCATCAGGCTGTTTAGGTCCTTGCTTTTAGTTGCCTCTCTAGTCACAGGATCACAGCAGTGTACTTAGCCAACTAAGCAGGACACTTATTAAACAGACGGCAAAGGTAGAGGGGGTGGGGAAGAAATAAGATGAGGAAGGAAAAGCAGGGAGGGGGGAAGACAGTCTCTCATCCCAGGTGGTGTTTGGGATTTAGCCAGGGCCATTGGAGGGGGTGATATCATCTAGGTCCCTCTCTTTCTCCTGGTCTGGTCAGGACATCTCTCAGGACTCAGGATTAGGACAAGAAAGGCCTGGGGTCCCAGAAAATGGTAAGTGTTGGAGCCAGGATGATAAAGGATACTGCAGCGGTTGTTGGCAGACAATTGCTGCTTCTGTTAATTTTTCCCAAAAATATTTTCTTTTTTAAGAACTCCAAAAGTGAGTGCTGGGTAAAATAGTCCATCCTCTGATTATTTTGTCCACCAATGGGCTTAATTGCCAACAGATCGGTTTTGATTCATTAATTTCCGGTCCTCTACTTTTCTTATTTATCAGTCATAATCTTAACACTGTTCTTGAGTGGTATCAGTAAAATCCTTTTTGTTTAAATTAATACAGTCCTCCTGTCTCCCCCTTATATCTTTTTCTGAGGAATTTTATCTAACAAGCCATTGTGGCAATCTATGAACTTTCACTCATTTTTTACAGTTGAGCTTATAATTAGGAAAAAATTGTGGGTCCTGTTAGCAAAACAGATCCTATCTTTGTGTAGGTACTGTAATATAAACCATAATAGTTTTTATATCATTGCCTACCTCTCTATACCTATTGTGATGGGGCAAGGGCAGATGGCTATAGGAAAGTGCTGAAGAACAGATATGTTAGTCTCAGGCTAAACAAATCCCTGGTACCACTGGAACTTTCTAGAAATCAGTAGAAACAGCTAGCCTGATTGGGACACCTGAAGCCAATCAGGGACTGGCTGAAACCAGTTAAAAACCTCCCAGTTAGGTGGGTGTGGATGTCAGGAGCTGTGGGAAGAAGCTGTGCTGTTGGTGAGACTGAGTGGTAGACATATCATACGCAAGGAAGGAAGCCCTGAGGTAAGGGTGAAGTGGAGTTTGAAGAAGTGGGGACTGCTGTGGGGAAGTAGCCCAGGGAATTATATCATGTTTTGTGGCTTAAAGGGCAGCCATCTTAGCTGATACTATTAGGGTCTCTGGGCTGGAGCCCGGAGTAGAGGGTGGGCTTGGGCTCCCCCCTTACTGCCTCCCCTAATTAATCACTGAGATTGGGAGACAACAGAGACTGTACCATTAAGGATAGCTTCTCCTCACTGGCTTATGATGAAAATGGCTCAATAGGCTGTGAGCTTGTTTCTAGAGAGAGTAGGGCTATGTGGAGGATCACAGTGAGCCTCTGAGGCTAGTGAAATCTGCCAGGAAACGCAGAATCCACGAAAATAAAGACAGAGCTTTGTCACACTATATTACTTTTTTGGTGGACTTTTACTAATATGTGAAGCCATTGGAAAACAAGTCCAATTTTTTCTAAAAGTATATTAATCAGTACTTCATTTGATAAGGACCAAAACTGCATTTTTTAATGTTGTTGAGATCAGGTCTAGTTGATGATCAAAGAAACTCTATATGGGGTTACTTTGCAGTAAATATCACTATGTCAGCTATTGCTAGGTGCCATATTAACTCTGTTTCTTCAAGTGTGAGAGAAAGCTTCATTCACATTTTATAATTTACTTGCTATCCAAACATGCTTGTCACTGGCTTCCTAGTAGGATAACCACAGGATGATACCATAGGAGATGCCATTTAAACATTTGTGTTCATGTTTAGAAAAATACTTAGTTGCAATAGGTCGATGATTTTCTGTTTTTAGGAAATAGCAGAAGGGAGAACAGAATCAAGCAGCAGAAAGAAGGTAGCAATTTGTCATTTTAACTCACAGGAACCGCTTTCATTGCTCTTTTCTGTGTGTCTCCATGCTCACATAGGAAATCCATGTCAAAATGGATCTTTAAGCAAATCTTGCCAGATATGAGCTGTCTGTGTTTTTCTAAAAGGAACATAAGCCTAAGAACGAGCTGAAGCAATGCACTTTAGTGAAAGACAAACCTCAGAATTGCAGATGATGTCAACAATTTGACAGTGGAGTGACATGAATAAAGTTCAGAATTAACTTGTGGAATTCTCTAGCCTGTAGAGAGCATTGATTTTGTATTGCTTTAAATAGAAAATTGAAGTTTTATTTCCATGAAGTACATTCAAGTTTCTGCTCAGGAAATGCTGTAGAGGGCAGCATGACTACAAAAGAAGACAACAAATATACTGTACTCCAGGAACTAAATAGACTCTGCATTGGGAAAAGTATTGACAATCTCAGACTGAAAAACCCAAACGCCAGATATTCGCCAGCGTTAGTTCCAGGATGTATGGGAAGTTGCTCGGGAAGAAAGTGAGATGGACTGGACTGCAGCATCATCATTATTCCATGCTGGGAAAGCCTGGCTCAGCATTTTTTATTTTCTCTGGAATTGTCTGGGAGTTTGCTGACCATCAGTCCATGTACGGCAGAGATGATGCTGGTCGGTTCCCAGAACCTTCAAGAAGAGATGAGAGAGCAGTATCTGCTCCTTCTGTTGGGAGGGCGGCTGCACCTATTGCTAGTGCGATTTTGCAATATGGAGAACCTTTTGGATTACGCCATGATTCTCAAATTCTTCAGGTCACTCACTTTCCCCATCACACTGGATGAAGACTAAACTGCACATCACTGATGCTGGCATGAAAAGCAATCTACATCCACACTGCACTGTGTAGTTACACATCGGTGAAAGGCTTTGGCATGGGGAAGGGAAAGGTTTTCCCAGTTGCCATCCCCTGCAGAGATTTTCCTCGTTGCTAGAGTCTTTCCTTGTGGCAAAGAAGGGCGCCAGCAGTGGTGAGCTGCTAAAATCTTTCCTTGCTGCTTTGCTTCTCCCAACCCCACCAGTCTTTCTCCACTGCCAGAATCTTTTCCTGCATGAGGAAAGGCTCCATCAGTAGGGAGGGTAGCGGGACACGAGAAGCCTAAAAATAGCAATGTAAACAGGGAGGCTGGCTTGGGTGAGTAGACAGCTTTGTAAGGTATGTACCAGTCTACATGCCCACACCCTTTAGGCATGTCTTTACTGCATTCTATGCGCGCATGAGCTCTACATGCCACCAAAAGAAGCATGCAGTGTTGATGTATCTTTAGAAGAGACAGCCTAATGCACTGGGCCGTGCAGCCTCTCTTTACTCTCTATAGCAGCTGTCAGAAGGAGATTACAGAAGATGGAGCCTGAGAAGTCCCAGATCTTTGGGGTTATTTTTCCTAAACACCCACCAGCTGAAGGCTCTGAAAGTTGTCTGGACCTTCCAGCCACCCCACTTGACCCAAAGGGATATATCCAGAGCACTGGACTCAGAAGGACCTTCACAGGTTCCTCATATCACATTCACTCAACTCTGAAACTTGGGCTCTGGATTTTCATTTTCCTGTACTTTGATTGGTTGTTAGTCCCTCGTCGTTTGACCTTTGTCCTACCATTGTGACCCTTCAGCTGCCCTCCCCATCCTGTATCTCTTCCCATAATTTCTTTCCCATTTTCTTCTCTCTCGCAATGTGTTCCCCCCTTCTTTACATTCCCCTGTATTATTCCCAGAAACTGTTCTCCCGACCACTCCTCTCTTCCATCTCAACCTCAAGGAGTGAATATCCTAAACAAATAGTTCCCGCCAAACTGAACAGGAGCAGTATATATAACACAGTCTGATCACTCTCCTGCCTCCACATGAGACCCAGGCACAACTGTTTACTCTTGGTCCCAGTGGTGCAGTGTCACAGAATCCTCCTCCTGCACAGGGCTTTCTGAGCTCTTCCGGAGCCCGGGCCCAGCTGCAGAAAGCAAAAGAGAGGCAGCACCTTCAGAAGACAAGGTTCTGCCCTATGTTGTTTGTATGTTGTAGCCATGTTTGTCCCATGATATGAGACGCAGATGGTGGGTGAGGTAATATCTTCATTGGACCAACTTCTGTTTGAGAGAGACCTGCTGAAGAACAACTCTGGAGCTCAAAAGCTTTCTTTTTCACCAACAAAAGTTGGTTCAATAAAAGATGTTACCTTACTCGTCTTGTCTATCTTTTCTACCCTAGTGACACAAGAGCCAGCAGAACATTAGATCTACCAGTGCTTGCATTAGCAACAACCAATGACTTTGACTGATATCACCTGTCCGCCCTTCCTCACTTTGCCCTCTCACTTGGATCCTTAACTTCTCCTTCCTTTTCCCTGTGCTTTTCCCACCCCACCATTGTGAACTCATGCTCTCTGTATAACTCATCACATACCTAACCTATGCACATATGTCAACCTTGAATGCTGGTCAATGTTGCTGAAGTTTTAACATGAGGCAGAAGAATGTTCCTTGTGATGATGTGGAGTGCTAGCATGTTTCTACTGACAGTGATATGTGGACATTAGCATATACTGTCCCATAGCTTTCCGTTTTAGGGGATTTCATACTTAGCCAATGCCTAACCCAACACTTTTTTAAAAATGGTCACATCCAGTCTGCACAGCCAAGCTTTTCTTTTTTCTCCCAATGTGTTTCCCTTTGTTTTACTTCATTTTCCTCCCATGAGCAGTCACATAGATTTGCAGCAAATGATAAATATACAATTTCATATATAGGTCTGGAACTAGGGATGCCGGGAAGCACTCCCTGGCTTGAAGTGGTTTCCATCATACACAGGGTTTACAGTTTGGTTCAATTGCTCGCAGCACCCCCACTATACAAATTTTTCCAGCACCACTGATTTCATAGCAAGATGACTTGTTGATTCTGGTTTTCATGCTTTGTTAATATTTATTAAGGTTTTCAACTCATTCTATTCCTGCTGGAAAGCCTTATAAAAGTGTTTCTTATCCAGTAATGAAGGAATAAAATACCAGAACTATCACAACTTTTAAAGATAATTCCTGAAGCAGATGTTCACAAACAGACAACTTTTATTAAAATAACAGTGGGAAAGAGTTTGTTTTTGTTTGTTTGGCCCTGGAGGAAATTAAAAAGCCTTTCTATAATTCTGATTATAACTTCGTGTGGTTTTTATTGTTCCAATGATGTGGTTGTATGAAGGATGGAAACCTTTAGGGTTTAAAACCTGTTTTAAAAAGCTATAAATTGAACTGTCCATGTTAATGTTAGGAAAACCAGTCCCCTGGCAACTTACTCTTCTAGAAGTTCTAAAGTGCTGAATGTGTAGGTCTGCTCTGATAACTATGTAAAAATGGCACCCTCTTACTCAACACATCTACTCCTTGGCATATCTACTGGCTTGTGACTCAAAAAATTACCCTTACTGCTAACTCTTGTTAACTCTGTAGAGCCAGTATAGCTAAGAGAGAGGAAAGTGGATTCTATTTTTTTGTGCATTATATACAAAAAATGTTTATTGGAGCTTTGCCAACCAATTAACCATAAGGGCCTGATTCAAAGATCATTGATATCCGTGGGAAGATTCCACTGGGTTTGCACTGTTGTCACTGTCTTCAAGCTGTGCCCTCAATGTGGTTGCACTAGTGACTAGTGTAGATGAAAGCATAACTGCAAAACCTTTATTACTAGCAATGATGTGCAAAAAGGAAAGAATTCAGCTTGATTTTCAGGTCATAGAATGAGTTTGAATGACAGGCAGTTAGAAAAAAAAATTGTGGATGTTTTTGTTTTATCCTGGAAGACAGTGAGAGACAAGAAACATCTACAATGCCATTTTTATGGAGTCACTTTTCAGAGTAGAACCACTCTTGTAAAATAAGCCTTCAGAGAACCCCTCCAGAAATATGAATGGGTGGATTTTCTTTACTGAGCACAAGACCTAAGACTTTGCTGATGATGATTGATGGGAAGGTGAGATCTTATGCACTGTGCACAAGACTAGGAGGTAGGAACTTTTGAGTTCTAATTCCAGCTCTAACTGTAAATCTCCATGTGGCCTTGGGAAGGTCACTTTACTGATCTATCTCAGTTACTTTGTCTGTAAAACTGGGATAATATCGATTTATCCACCCATCTATTGTGTATGGAAGGCTGGAGGGAAGCGGGGGTGTGAATTCCAGATCCCAAGGGTTAAAATATATTTTTGTAGAAAATGCAGTTCAGTAAGAATTTGAACTAGAAAGCTACATTTAACAGAAATGTAGTTATGACATAACAGTACAAAATGTTCTTAAGTCAGTTTGTGAATAGAGGATGTTAATAACTGACTAGCATCATTTTTACCCTGCGGGAGTTGATAATACAAGTTTATGGTTACATAAATGTTTAATTATAACTAATAAAATATTGACTTACTGATCTCAGTGGCATGCTGCTAAGTTTGAGTAATTGTTCTTGAATGCTCACCAAAACCTAGTATTAAAATCTGCTTTGTTTATGTGAAAGGCTTAAAAAACAGAACAGAACAGAGAGTTGAGAGATGCTATTAAAACTGATGTGAGAAACATTGCATTACTAATACTTGTGAAACAGGAGGAAAAACTAGAGGGCAGGCAGAAGCCTCCACTGGTGTACATGTATTTAATGTGCCTTGTACTGAGTACCTGTTAAAGTAAGCTAGGATCTCAGGGTAATGAAGTACCTGACTCAAAATGGGCAGGGATTACTGTCTTTACCCAGGAGAGCTTCTACTGCTGACAAATTCAGCAATAATATTGACAAAACTATATTCTTTTCATAGGTATTAGATCTGGACTGATTCCAGAATCTGGAAACTGAACCCCTTTAGATTCTGATTTCCATGTCTGGCCCTGGCCCCCAAAGGCTTATTTTCTGGTTTGCATACAAATGGAAGCTTGTGAAATCTTGATTTTGTGAGACTTCTGTCACATAAGAGGATCAAATTAATGCAAGGTCATCTGATCTCACAAGATTTGTGCCATTTTGGCCCAGAATCGCCAAGGACAGTTCATGAGATTTTTGGCAAACTCTAGCTCTGGTTTAGACTCAGACGCAGATTCTAGTCTTGTTCTGACCTGGTTCTGGATCTGAATACTGCCTCTTCAGCCCACTTCTAGTATGTTTTTGTTTTCTGAAAATATTTTAACTGCTTTTTTTAAATTGTGTTTTATATAAGTAGAGTCTTTTGTCAAAAGTAGTTAAGATAAAAGTAAGCAGAGAGCTCATGAAACCTTGGATCTGATACTGAGCTCATTTACATTAATGTAAATCAGGTGCAACTCCACTGATTTCAATAACCTTTCTAGTTTTACACCAATGAGATTAGAATCTGAGCCAAATTGTTTATCAAAACCAGGATAGATTTTAATTCATGACATCATTATTTATAATGATAATTCTTTTCAATTTGCAGATGGGTTTCTTTCGCAGGAGATACAAAGAAATCATTGAGGCTGAGAAGAACAGGAAGGAGAATGAAGATAGTTGGGACTGGGTCCAGAAAAATCAGTGAACTGCCAGAAAAAGGGTCATGTGACACACACTTGCTAACCTATTGGTCCTGCTCTTGTATCTTCCATATGTGGAAGAAGTAATCTTCTCCAGATTTTTCGGAGGCCTTGTTGATGCTGTGTTCTTTATCATCCTAACAAGCTAGGGAACGTATCCTGAGGCAATCACTGCCGCCATGTCCGGTTACTGGTGCGATTTACATTTCCTGTAAGAGTTGAACTTTGAACTTTGGTAACCAAGCTGCAGTGCAGAGCAATATTTATGAATCCAACATATGTGGTATACCCTCAGGGGAAGACTGATACCTAAAAGTATTTTTATAAATATAAGCTTTTTATACTGATTATGTCTTTATATTTGTATCAATGTTTTATTGTTTCTATTGAATAGTTATATAGTTCACTCAAGCACTGATATCTGGCTAAAACCTTGGAAATACATATATGTATATATAAATCTTATTGTACTTTTGAACTTCAATGCAAAAAAAACCTTTCCGATGAAGCTAGCTGAAAAACTTCACATAGCAAATCCACAAGGCTTGGTAATGTATATAGACCATTTAATGGCAATAAGCCAAAGTCTTTTCACATTTTTTAAGCTGAAGTTGATTTTTGAGTTATGAGCTAAAGAATGTAAAGTATACTCACATATGATGTTCTGCATTTGAATTTATCCGTTACTAATCTGAGTTGTGGGAAACAATTACTCACAGCCAAGTAACAAGAATTATTGTTCCACATTGCCTCTTGTATTTCAGGAATATAACCTTTTGATCACAGGGCATATTGCACTGAAGAAAGCAGTGAAGTATGTCTTCCTTTGGCCAACTCTGTCTCCCACAATCTGTAATCCTCTGACAATGGGCAATCAAGATACTGCAAAGATATAATTGGGCCAATCACTTAGGCATCAGTTAATTACTTTGGGTTAAAAATGGTATTAATTATATCAAAATTCATGATATAAAAGATGGTCTTTGATATTGTTAATGGTCATAATCTGTTTCACATGTTGCTGTCCAACCTAGTGATGCATAGCTACAAGGTCTGACCATTATGCCTGCCATCTAAGTTTTATACATCCAAGTTACAAGATTGTTTACATGATAATCTTTAAAATAATGGCCATATTAGACTGATGGGCAAGTTAGATGTAATTCTAAATCTTGAGGTTTCATATTTGGATGTTTTTAATACTAGCTATCATCCTTCAACTAATATTAAAAACTGAGGTGAATTATGGCACAGGCCTTGCTAAAATGCAGACCCTCACTCTCAAAAAATTCGTTAGCAGATTTCTTCTTGGGCTGGAAGAAACTCCATGCTAATGAATGCAGCCATGTTCATAAAAAGAGCTGTTTGGTATCTGACTAGAAATAGTGCAACTGGTACACTACTGGTTTATAGATGTTATTAGTCTGCTTCTGCTCTTACATTTCAGCAGAATACATCACAAGTCATTCCATTGACATACTGGTATAAAGTTGATATAAGGGAGAAGAGAATTAAGCCCTATGTGTTAGAAGGAGATGAAAAAGGAGCAAGATCATGACTGGTATCATACTGCGGTATGATGAAAGAATACTGCAAGAATACTGAAGACTTGAATGCAGGGAATAAACAAGAAGTCTGCATGAGTACTTGCCTGATCCTTACACCTGTGGAGAGGCATTTTATTTGCAAATTCACTATCATTTCCAACTACAAAATATGAACTGTGTCCAAACTCATGCATTTTTATGTGCCTCTTATTAGTTGGATGCAGGTTGACACTTTATATAGCAACCGTATCTATCTTAATCTCTGGGGCAGGAGACAGATAATTTTGTATCTGCTCAAAATTTGTCACTGAAGGGCCTTCTTATCTATGTCGGATTGGAAGTATTTTCAGCTGTCTTTTCCAAAATGATGACAGAAGTATAAATAAGACAGATTTAGGTCTTGTCTACCCTTACAGCACTGCAGCCACACAACTGCACTGAGGTACTCCACCTACCCAAAAGGTGTCTACACCAGGGGATTGGGTCAGTATGACTATGTTGCTCCTGGGTGTGGATTTTCCACACCCCTGGGTGATGAGGTTATACTGACATAAGTTGGTAATGTAGACCAAGCCTTGGTGTAGCAAATGACTACAGAGCCAGAACATGAAAGGATTCAGTAAGCAAGAACATTGCTATAATCACCCATAGCAAGCTACAAATCATTTTTTAATGAGCACAAAGCCAAAGGATAATTGTCTCCTATTGCACTATTTAGTATCCCAGATTTGAGCCAAATTCATTCCTGGTATAATTCCACTGACTTCAAAGTACTTTTGCTAGGAATGTATTTGGCTCCATGTATTTGTTTGTAGTGATAAAGTACTGAAGAAGGCTACAGATTGAGAAAGGTGTTTTGTTTTAAAGGACTGGATAAAAGAGCAAGAATAGATGAAGTATAACAGATTTGGTAGGTTAAGTCAAGATATGGAGGGAAAGAGAGATCCTTATTTAATAATAAAGATATTTAGTATGTGTCTTGACTCATACAAAATGATGTTGTTTGGCTAGATTAGTAACAATATACCATAAACACTCAATAAAATCATAGAGGGTTTCAGCTGCTGTGTGGTAGTAGGTATTTTGTGGTTTAGATGTCACAAAAAGTTTAGTTTTTCTATACGAGCTCATCATTAATTTCCCTATCCATTTCTTGGCACATTCCACTGCGACTGCTCCCTATTTCCACTTAGGATGGTAAGATTTAATCATGAAATGCACTAGGACAGAGCATATTTTAAAATAATAAATTCAAATGTCATTAAACGTACAGGTTTTGATCAAGGATCAGTTGGTTTTAATCAACTTCTGAAAAGAAAACCAAACCCTTATGAAAACGTAATACACTTCAAATATGTATATAAAGAAGATGTGTGCCAAAGGTGTACTGCTTTTCTCACAAGGATCACAGAGACCTAAATTACTTATGGCTGTTTCTGCCATGTTCAGGGTGCCCACTTAGAAGTGTCGAGTGCCCTCAACTTTCCTTTACAGTCAGAGAAAAATTTGAGACAATACTCAGTGAATAAAACTCACCTCTGTGCAGAGGGCTAGTGTGGGGCCTGTTCACTGTTTAAAACCTCCTGAATCCCTATCTTGAGCAAATAAGTGATAGTCCTGGTCTACACTAGCAGGGGAGGGGTCGACCTAAGATCCGCAACTTCAGCTACATGAATAACGTAGCTGAAGTCGATGCATCTTAGGTCGACTTACCTGATGTCCTCATGGTGGCAGTGGGCTCCCCCATTGACTCCACTTGTGCCTCATGGTGAGCTGGAGTTCCAGAATTGACAGGAAGTGCCTTTGGGGATCGATTTATTGCGTCACTAAATTGATCACTACCCGAGTACATAGGCTTTGCCTTAGGAAAAGGGGGATGGGGGAAAGAGATGACTTCTTAAATGCTATAGGAATGGCACCCAATATAAAGGGTAACAAATTCCTTACTACTTTGAAATGTAAACAAATAGTGAAGGACCCTCTTTGAAATCAAGAATGTTCAGGTAATTTGAATTGACAAAAGCAGCAATGACTCAAAGTTGCAAAGGCTGAGTTTGATAATTCTTAGTGCCATCTTTCTTTGAATGTCTTCTGTTTATGGGCACATTTTGGAATCTTGCACAATTTTCAGGCATTATATTATCTATGTGACATGGGAATATCTATGTTGTTTTCAGTAAAGGATTTTAGGGAATCATAGACCTAACTTCTGCCTTCATTTAAATTCATACTCTCAGTGGGATTGCTTGGATGTTAATGAGGATAGGAATTGGCTCACATTGTACATTGATTAAACTGGCATGAAGAGTGTAACTCCTTTGGAGCATGAAATTGCATATTCAGCAGGGTACCTGCACCATTTTCACTCTTTTTTTTCTTAAAATTTCACTCGTTGCGTATTGTAAACTTGTAAATTTCTTATCGTGAATTTTGGGTGGAAGAATGTGTTTCACTATTATCAGTGTCACCTGTATTTAGAAGCTATGTGTGCACCTGTATTCTGATTCACTTGCACTGTTTTGGAAATGTCAGGTTTACAAAACTAAAACTTCTTTTGGAATAAAAAGTGGCTACAAAATTATTCTAATAACATGACTATTTTTATCACTTTTGCCCAGCTCAAATATTTTGCTTGTGATTTGTTAAAAACATTTCCATTTTATGGTTTGAAGGAATTGTGTACCCACTTATCTTTTTTATATATAATAGTAGCCTTTATTGAAGTCTATGCATGTTTTACAAATCAGGATTAGGGTCTAATCTTAATTTTATTAATTTGAGTTAAGCAAGCCACAGACAGAAGTGTTTGCAGGATTGGGTTCAAAGTCTGAGTGTTTTGCATTACTGTTAAGACACTAACATTTAAGGTAATTATATTTATTTGATGAAAACCTGGGAATTTGACTACATTATGGTGAGTCCAATGAAATGATAATGCCCATTGCCATTAATTTTATGTTTGATAATATCACATTAGCTTCATCAAACTAAACTCATACCAGAGAACATGCTATATTCTGGCCGTTCAGAAAGGAAAACTGTCAAATGATGCAAGGCATTGGAGCAATATTTTAATTAAGTATGAACTTGGATCAAATTTAAAAAATATTGTCAAGATTTATACCTTAGTCCAAATTTAGGAAAATAATGAATCTAAAAGGAAGATTTTCTTCAGCTCAATCCACCCTTCTCCCTTCCATGTCAAAGTATATCAGTAAAAACTGTTTTTGTCTGGCCAGTTTATTCATTTGGTTGCCCTGTTTCTCCTTTCATTTCTGTTACTTTTACTTTTCTTTCTCTGGGTTTTGTTTCAGAGTTTTCTAATAATTTCAAGGAGCGTGAAATCTATTTAATAAAATAAGAACTGGCCTTAATCTTCATTTAAAAAGGAAAAAAATCAAAATGAAAAATCTTTGAACAGAAACTGTAAGTTTCCAAAATCTTTAGAGGAGGCAACATGACTAGTTGTTGGAGCAAGGGATTAGGAGTCAGGAGTCTGCACATCTGTAAAGGTGGGATTATCTCTCTCTTTTGCAACACACTCTGAAAGCCTTGGATGACTGGAGCTCTATGAAATCCAATGATTCTGTAAACAGAAGAGAAATACCAGCATTCTGTGAGCAATAATGTGCTTGCAGACACAACCAGAAAGTCCTGGAAATCTCATGAGAGCCTGGTCTAGCCAGAAATTCCAGACTAATGCAATTAGACTAAGCATCTACATTTATAGACACTAACCTGAACTGAATTTGCAAACTTCTTTAGATTTGTTCATCACCGCTAGTGCAAGAATGGCTCCCAGTGCAGTCTTCTAGCAATCCAGTGAGCCTGGCTGGGTCCAATAGACCGTCACTAAGTGACTGTGCTCACTGATTGGTCAGAAGAGCCAAGTCCTATTTAAGTCTGACAACAGCAGCAGCACAGTGGCTGCTCAATGTGTTCCACCCTTGCATTTGCACCAACTTTTCTTCTTGTTCAGCCCTTGCTCCACTCCTTGCCTACTGTGCTCCAGTCCTAGTCCCTGTCTATCTCTGAATCCCTCACTGTTAAATAATATTAAATGTTAAAAACTATATTAGGTCCTGTGACCTCTGCACCCATATGAAGAACCTGCAAGCCTAGTCTGTGGGCCTCCTTCAGCTTCTCTCTACCCGTCCATGACCTGGGTCCACCCTCTCACTGGTCTGAGTGGAGTTACTGTGCTCTTAAGGGTACTCAGTTATCCTGACTGTAGGTGACCTCCTGACCAAGTTATTCCATTTTATTCCATGCCATACAGTGCCATTTGCCTGTGAAACTGTGCAAGCTTTCCTGGAGCACTTTTTGTAGTCCTATGGCATACCGAAGCACATCATTTCAGATCTAGGCCCTAAAATTTGTTTCTCAGTTCTGATAGGTATGTTTTCACCTTGGCACCAAACCTACCTTCTGCAGACTGACAGTCAAATTGAAAGAGTCAACCAGAACCTGGTGCAGTGTGTAAAGTGTTTTCTGAATTTCCATGAGATTGATTGGCTCCCACTCAACCTGGTGGGTTCAACCCACCAGACCCTATTCTTTTCAAATGTTGGTTTTCACTCCTGATTCCATCCAAACCTGTCTATAAGCTCTGCCATCCCAACAACCACAGATGTGGTCCTTCACCTCCAGAAAACACACCAGGAACTTAAGAAACACTTACTTGCTACTAAAGAAGTAACTTATAAGCATTGCAGTAGAATAGGGGAAAAGGTTTGGCTCTCTACTTAGAACCAGAGAACAGATTGTCCTTCCACCAAGCTTGACCATCACAACTTGAATCCTTTTCAGATCATTGAGCAAACAAATCTAGTGGCCTTCAAGCTTCAACTCCCAAAATCTCTCAAGATTCACCTCTTCTTTCATGTTTCTTTCCTCAAGCCATTCATCGACAACCTTTTTCCTGACTGGGTAGCCCCTCCTCTACCCCGAGTACTTGTCCATGGACATGAGGAATACAAAATCCATCAGGTTCTCAACTCCTAGTGAGTCAGAGGGAAGCTCCAGTATCTGATAGACTAGAGCAGCAGTTCTCAAAATGTGCTTGGGACCCCAAAGTGAGTCACAACCCCATTTTAATGGGGTAGCTAGGGCTGGCTTAGACTTGCTGGGGCCTGGAACTGAAACCCAAGCCCTCCACTTGGGGACAAAGATGACATTCAAGGGCTTCAGCCCTGGACAGCGGGGCTTAGCTTACAAGCTCCCTGCCTGAGGTTGAAGCCATTGGGCTTCAACTTTGCCCTGTGGGGCTCAGGATTTGCCTTGCCTCACCCCACCCCGAAACACAGGGCCACGGGGCTTCGGTGGACTCAAGCTTCAGTCCCCCCCTCCTGGGGTCGTGTAATTATCTTTATTCTCAGAAGGGGGTGGGGGTGCAATGAAGTTTGATAACCTCTGGACTAGAGGGGGTCTGGGCCAGAGGAGCAATCCTGGGACCCAGAAGAAAATGTTCACGCTCTTGACCTCCTGAAGAAATTTAACCAAATACATTCTGACAAGAGGAGGAGCCCTTGAGGGGGGATACTGTCAGGAACTCAGCTGCCCCAGGGTGCAGTTGCCTATCAACCCACTGATCTCTTGGCCCAATAAACCCTCACTAAGTGACTGTGCTCCCTGATTGGACAGTGGCTGATAAGTGTATTCCATGCAAGCAGCTGCGCCAAACCTGCTTCCTGTATTCGCCCTTTCTCTACTCCTCGCTTGTTCCTCTGCAGCCCTAGTCTCTGCTGATTTCTGAACCCCTAATTTCTAGCCCCTGGCTCTGACCACTGGCTTGTCTCCTGACCATGACTCCAGCTCCGCTTTTGGTTCTGTTCTGACTCCTGGCTTTGGCCATTGGGTAGACTCTGGCTCCACCCTCTAATTACTTGGCCAGACCCTTGTTCTGACCACTAGATTGTACTGCATATACCTCAGTGTGCGACAGCTAGTCCTAATACAATTATTAAAAGCACTAGCCCCCAAACAGGCTCATTATAGAATGCATTAAGGCATACTGTCTAGCCTAGATACTACTGTTAATGTACAATGAGCAATGCTACTGTAGAGAAAAGGGGCATGGGCTGTGATGTACAATCTCTGTCAAACTATATTTGTACTGATTGACACTGTACATTTTAAATAAAATATAAGTCATCACAGTCCTTTTTTCCTTATGTTTTTCTTCCTGTTTTTTTTAGTAACCTAATGACACTATTCCAAAAGTACAGATCCTACATTTATTAGTGAAAAATGCAATTTAGGCTTTCATAGATTTAGTTATTCAGTTTCTAACATGTGCCTACTATCAGCTCCTTGATCTTATCCTTAAAAGTATAGCTAATATAGCTTACTAATATTTTCATGGAATATCTTTTCTATTTAATAATGATAAAGTTAACAATCTTAACTAATAACATTAATTTGTCCATAAATATGTAATAATGTCCTGTAATTTTACCTATTTATGCATAGTATATTTGTAAAGCCCTTATCGTTAAGAAAAATGAAACAGAGATAACACTCCCTTGCTCATTTTACAATTAAATATTGGGGCCCTGATCTTGAACTGACATTCATGCAAGCACAGGACTCACAAGATTAGGACTCAAGGTAGTAAAATTTTAACAAGTGATCGGGACATGCAGGCAAATGAATAACAGACACATGGGCTGGATTTTAAGTGCCTGACTGCAGCTTTACTTATTTAACCCTAGGAAAGGCATTATGTGCCCGGCTCCCTACTCTCACATACCAGATATTTAACTGGGTCCAGTGTGGCTGCAGTGTGAACTTCCTGTTACAACCAATAACTTGGCCCACCACTAAGATTCAGAGCACTTCTGAATCCTCCCTAAAATAGTAAAAAGTTAACAATTGTATTTCCTTTTCAGTGTTGATGCTGTTTGTTTGATATTTGGCACTTATTTTATTTACTTTGTTTACTCCACATTGACAATTTAAGTTTTACTTTCTGTTTTTAGTTGCTTTTGCTCTCCAGGTAGTATCATCAATGTTATGATCAGGGTCCCAACACTTCAATGGAGAATGTTTAAATAAAAAAAAATTATAACAGACTAAAAATATCAAGAACATATTTCTATTAATAAAAAAGGCTGGTCTTTCTTGCTTTCTTTCTTTTCCACGGTACCTAAATTTAGAGTCCAAATCGCCTAACAATGTTCCACTAAATATATATTTAGATTGTTTTGACTTTCAGATATTTCTACTAGCTAAGGTACTTACATGGTCCCTGTGCTGAAGTTTCTGAGCCCCTCACAATCTTTAATGTATTTATCCTCACAACACCCTATGAGATAGGGAAATGCTGTGCTCTTCATTTTACAGATGGATATCTGAGGAAAAGAAAAGCTAAGAGACTTGGTGCTGAGACCCGCCCTTCCATCTGGATGCAACAACACTCAAATTTGGCCTGGATGCCCCTCCATTATGATTGGGGGCTGGGGCAGTCCAGCCAAACCTGAGTGGTGCTGTGATCATGTGCATCAGGCTGCAAGTGCCTGAATGGGAAGCCAGGCCCAGCCCCACGGGACAGAAGCTACAGCTACAAGGTGAGTGCTGAGTGAGCTGTCTCTCCAACCACATTTGGAGTCTCAGTTTTTGGAATATGTGCTGTGACGGAGTCAGACCAGAAGGATAAGAGAGAGTGCTGGAAGGCAGGTATATTAGTCTCAGGATGTGCAGGTCCCTGTTCCCTGGATAGCCAAACAAAGGCTACTCCAGGCCAATCAAGACACCTGGGGCCAATTAAGAACCTTCTAGAAAGGAGTAGAAACAGCTAGCCTGATTGGGACACCTGAAGCCAATCAGGGACTGGCTGAAACCAGATAAAATCCTCCCAGTTAGTCAGGTGGGCTGTGGGTGTCAGGAGCTGTGGAAGGAAGTCATGCTGTTGGTGAGACTGAGTGTTGGACAACATATCATACAGAAGGAAGGAGGCCCTGAGGTAAGGGTGAAGTGGAGTTTGAAGAAGTGGGGACTGCTGTGGGGAAGTAGCCCAGGGAATTGTATTGTGTTTTGTGGCTAAAAGGTCAGCCATCTTAGCTGATACTATTAGGGTCCCTGGGCTGGAGCCCGGAGTAGAGGGCGGGCCAGGGCTCCCCGCTTTTCCATCTTCCATACTGGCCTGTGATAAAGGTAACTCACTAGGCAGTGATTCTTGCCAATTATACTGAGAAAGGGAGGTCACTCTGGGGCCTAGATGAGTTTCTGAGGCCCCTAAATCTGCCAGGAAGCGCAGGACCCACAAGTACAGACTTGGAGCTTTGTCACAGTGCTCAGTTTCAGGTTTTGGTCCAAAAAAACCTCTCTGTGGCTCTGCTCTTGCACTGGTATAAATCAGGATTAACTCGACTGGTGTTAGTGGAGTTATTCCAGTCTGAAACTGATTTAATGGAGAAGGAGAATGAAGCTCAGCAACTACAAATTTAGAGCAGAACATGAGCTAGCATGTTAGAAATTACTACCTTTTCAGGGTAAGGATTGAAAATGTGAGAGCGTTAGTTCTGAGGTCAAGGACATGTGCACTGAACTCTGCATATACTGAGGATCCACATTACTTTTTCAGTGGCAGTGGGGAACATAACTGAGTGGGTGAAAGTGAGATGTCGCAGAACATGCCTCTAATGGTGGAGGGATGGAAATGAAAGCATTGTACTGATAGCACCTGAAGCAAGATGCATTTAAAACGTTTAGGTACATGAGCCACGGAGCTCCTGAGAAAGCAGTAAGGTCGCAGTCGGCAAAGGCTTATGAGAGTAATCTACTGACTTCCATGGAATTTGCTTGGTTAGGAGCCTAAATATGAGTTTAGGAAGCTAGTTTTAGGCAACCATATTTTAATATTAACATAGAGGACCAAATATGGTGTACGGATTTGCTACAGTCGATAAGATGGCTAATCACGAGTTAGCCTGAATAAGGAATAAGACTGAATTGGACCCCAGGGTTTAATCCATTGTACCCACTAAATGAAGGGCTTAAATAGCTTTTGCTATCATTATGTCATTAACTCACGGGCAACGGAAGAGAATCAAGGTTTATAGTAAAATAAATAAAAAATCGATAGTTGTCCTTTCTCATGTTAAATGTTGTGGTTCTAATGCAAATAATGAACCAATCCAAGACTCCTGCAAGCTGTGACAGGGTGGCAGACAGCTACCTCACATAGTGGGAGGCCTGGGCTACACTAGTGGGGGTGGAGAGGTTTCAAACTAAGATACGCATCTTCAGCTATGCTATTCGCGTAACTGAAATCGAAGTATCTTAGTTCAACTTACCTGGCCGTCCCCACGGCGGTGAGTCGACTGGGATGGCTCCCTCGTCGACTCTGCTTCCTCTTCTTGCGGAGCTGGAGGAGCGGAGTCGATGGGAGCGCATTCAGGGATTGATTTATTGCGTCCTGACCAGACGCAATAAATTGATCCCTGATACACCGAACACAACCTGCCAGAGGGGCGGGTAGTATAGACGTACCCTAATACATAAAAAAAAATAATGGGAGTTTGCCTGAGTAAAATCTGAAAGTTAAGAAAAGGAGTTTGAGATATTGCCCCTTAATAAATAATAAAGAACAAATCTTGGTCCCATTGTGAAGTGAGTTCTATTTTGTTTGACTTAATTGATTTTGCTAACTAGGATCTTTACCCTGGACAGCACCCCTCAGCTCCCAATGGCCTGATCCTGCACCCATTGATATCAATGAGAGCTGGTCAGGAATTTTTCAACAGAACTATTTTTTGTCAGAAAAAGCTGCTTTGTCAAAACTGAGACTGCAAAAAAAGGTCATTTTTTAACAAATGTCCTGTTTTGAAAAGGTCAAAAAGGGACATTTTTGAAATTTCAGTTTTCAGATTGAACTGACTTTTCAGTTTGAAATGTAAAGTTAATTTATAATAAAAAGTCAAAAAATTTAAAAGATCAAAAATGCACCATCTCAAAATATTGACATGAAACATTTCAATAATTCAGATCTGATCTGAATTTTTATTAGACTTTCACTTTGTGAAAATGTTTGAGGTTTCAAATTTTTATCTTCGTTCAGGTCAGTTGTTTTTTTTTTTAAAAAAATCTCCAATTCTCACAGGAAGGGAAAACACTTTCTCCCTCCCGCCCCCAACTTTAAGGAGGACAGTGATTTTAATAGGAGTTGAAGGTGCTCAGCGGTTTGCAGTATCACACCATCTGGGTCTATAAGTTGATTCTCCAACTCATTTTATAGCTGTAGTGTACAACTATAACAATCACTTGAGAATGGCCAGCTGAAAACAAGTGTGAATGGTTAAAGATAATACAAACAGGAGTAACAGCAAAAGATGCTTTGAGTTTTAGCCCTCTGTGTGAATATTTAAAATGATCTCAAATTATACAGGAACCTTTAAGTGCTGGTGGTTTATAAAAGGGAAAACTATCCGGTAAATAGAAAAGGACCAACTGAGTTTAGTTAGTATCTGATCACTGGATCAAAGCACATTTTACTGGAGAAAGACCATTGCTTTATCCAGTGCAAGGCCAAAGGAGATATGAAAACTCAAAGTAGGTCTGGGTCATGACATGTAGCTATCACCCTTAAATTAAAAACAAATGTTCTCCACCAGGAAAGCTTTCTGCAGGGGAAAGAAAACATTCTGTAAGCAAAGCAGGGTATGATGACGCTCCTGCAGAACAGGAATTCAGCAAACATTTTGCTTTTGAGGTTTAGTAAAAACTTTTAAGTGAAGCAGCAGCTAAAATAATAACCAGAAACATTTGGGTCTTCTAATATCTCTCTTGTTATCATGTGAATGTGTTTATTTATAGGATCTAGCAATGGATTTCCTGTCCTAATAATGCAAATTGATGAGTTGATACTGCCCTCTGGAGGTCACTGTTTCTTTTTTTAAACAAGCAAAGCGGTAAAGAACAATAAATAAAGTGTAGTGCTTATAACCACAACTTTTGGGCCTGGTCTAACAAACACTCAGCATCAGCTGTGGTTTTTCTGATCAAAATTTTAAGCAGGTGTAACTGTCAGTATGGTTAATGCCAGAATGTATGAGGAGAGGACAAAGTGAAGGAAGTGACCTAAAGAGATCTTGCACTGCTACTTGGGGGCCCAGTCACAAAAACTGTATGTGGACTAGCCTTCTCAATCTATCTTAAATCCCCCCTGGTGTGAGTAACAGTTGCAGTGAAGACAGTGCATTGTAGGCTTCAGCATGAGTAGTACAAGCCCACATGGACCCTGGATACATACTTGGTTCACTAGCCATCTCTGAAGCCAGCGTTGCTGCCTTCATTGCTATTGTCACCTGGACAAGCTGGATTAAAGCTAGATCAGAGAGAAAGGGAGACGGGAGTGGTTTATTTCCTGCTTCCTCCTAGAATCTATGTGAGTGTAGTCTACCAGGAAGGGGTGTGGATGATTAGGAGGACAGGGTCAACACAAGGCCCATCTTCCCTGCCCCACCTTCTACCCTGGCCAGCAAAATTGAGTGGGTGTGGAGCTGACTGAATGCCATATCTTCTCCAACTCTGATTCAATGGCCACACTGGTCTGAACAGTCCAGGAGCCTCAGAGTGGAATTCTGTCTAAGCCAGGCAGAGTTCCTCCTGCGGAGGATTTGCAATGCACCTGAGGATGCAAAAGAAATAAACCCTCCCACAGTCTAAACTAATGACATTCTTTGCTTTATGAACAGCTCCTCCAGATCTCAGACTGTCAGGCCACACAGCTCCCTCCGGCTCTGTCTACACTACAGACTGGCAGCAGCAGGTAGTATGCATTTAGCTATACACCGCAGTCAAAAGCACACTGTGGCCACACAGCAGTGTGCAGAGGGCAGGCAGCAGATGAAGGCTGAGTTTTCCCCACTGCCAGAGTCCTTCCCTGCTATGAGGAAATGCTTCAGCACCTGGCAGAGCATTTTCCCACTGCCAGAGCCTTTCCCAGTGGTACTCCCTGCTGCCAGGGCCCTTCCCTACTGCAAGGAGGGAGCTCTGGCAGCAGAGAGGCAGTGGAGAAAGGCTCCGCAGTGTGGAGCTGCCTGTGTGTTTCCCCACTGCCTCTCCCATGCCAGTGCCATTCCCTGCTGTGGGAATCTTTTCCTGCTGCAGGAAAAGGCTCCAGTGGAGTAGCAGGGAGGCAGCAGGATGCTACACTGCTGCAAATAGCTGTGCAAAGGGTAAAGCACATCTTGAGTGAGCAGAGAGATGTGTGGGGGCTGTACCTGAGTACTTACCCACACCCAATGGATGCGTCTTTACTCTACTTGCCTAAGCTGCCACTCACAGGTGACACTGCTGTTTATACCCCCGGAGGACAGAGGGGCTATGCAGGTATGTACTCCACATGCCATCAAAAGAAACGAGCAGAGTAGACGTACCTGAACATCTATTTTTATGGTGACAGCAGACAAGAGAGCGCTGAATAAAAATGGAATGCTTGGTTATTAACTGGGATCAGAGTACATGCTTCAAGGGTTAAATTCAGTAAGAAGACTTCAGCGATTTAAAGTTCCTATATATATTTTATTTGAGAGATTTCTGAAAGATAGTTAAAAGCAGAGATAAAATGTTTCCCCCTCTTCTAATTTTCAACAAGAAAATTTTTTTTCAAGAAAAAGAAAATTAAGTTTAAAACATAAGAAATCACAGTATTTGGGAAGCCAAGATTAAGTATCACATAAACTAAAAGGAACTCAAGTTAAAATAAAGGATCTTGTTACATCCCGTATATCCAGGTACAGTGCCTCCATGATTATGAGCTTTATTGAGGGAGGAGGCTATGCTAAAATACAACTTGCTTTGTGGACACCAGAGCTTTAAAAAGGGTTAATCAGATTGTGGGAGCTGATACCATTTTTTTTTAAAAAAAAAAACCACAACCTTTTAACCCTAATGAAAACAAACCTTGTTCTGCTCAGCAGCCCAATAGCTGCTGATTGACTTCAGGGAGGGAGAGGGCAGAGATTAAGCACTGCAGGATACACCACTGGGCATTGCTGCCCTCCTGTCCATCAGATGCCTTTTCCCCTCTTCCTCCTCCACAGAGCTGAAAGTCGTGGAGTTGAGGGAAGTACCACATGAAAGTTGGACTTGGTCACAAAATGTTGTTCCCCTCTCTGACCTTGTACTGTGGCCAATAGGCTGGGAATTTTGCATTCTGCTTTTTGTGTTGCTGTCTGCAGTATGCCAGTATATAACCTGGCCCAAATCCTGCCTAAGAGGCTTGTGCCTTTAAAATTAAACTATACCAGTTCCATGCTAGCTCTTTGTACTAGGATGACCAAATAGCAAGTGTTGGAAATCAGGATGGGGGTGGAGGGGGAGGGGGGTAATATATAAAACAAAGACCCAAATATTGGGACAGTCCCTATAAAATTGGGACATCTGGTCACCCTATTTGGTGCATTGTTGTGCACTGCGAAATTTGTGACAAACTAGGCTGGTCTTCATTCATGCTCGGTCTTTCATGTGATAAAACAAACATTTTTAACAGAAGTATGGAAAAACTGAGCTCCGAGAAACAAATGCACTTAAAGCACCATTAATTATTACCTAATTACCTATACCAGCGTGGCATGGGCAGAGAAGTGCTCTGAGATGATGAAGTTGTCAATTATAGCTGATAATTAAGGGGCCAGGTGCATGTTCAATTTAACAAGATAAATATCTGCCCAGATGTTGTGTGTCTGGTGATACGTAATCAGGTAGGTAGGTTAGAAGGTTTCCAGGCACTGCAAAAACCTATTAAATGTACAACTCTGGTGTGCCAAAACCACATCTACTCCTTTATCAGGTATTCAGTTAAGAGGGCTCTATTTTATGTAATAGGTTTGGGGTTAGTGTATGAAGAATGTATTTATTTAACAGATCTGTTTCTAAGGCAGCCCATCTATGTCCATGTGGCTGCAAAGCTGATTTGTCTTCATATACCCTGTATGTTGAATTTGAACTGTTTTCCTTTTTGTTAATTATCTGATTTGGCAGATATGCAGTATATTTCCGAGTGCTGGTTTACCGCACACAAAATGGACTCTTTCCACAGGTTCATAGGCCATGTGACCACTTTTTAAGCTAATGCATTGTTCAAGTGACAGGTCACTGAGGCTAATTTAAACTTTGAAAGGGATACTATTAATTACTGCTAGGCCTTTAAATGAAGGTGTGTGTGTGTGTGTGTGTGTGTGTGTGTGTGTGTATGCGTGAATGGTGGGGGGTGGCGCAGATCAGCTCCTACCTCTGCTCTAGCCCTTTTAAGCAAGATAAATGGGCCAGAGTGTGTAAAGCAGCCCTAAAAAGCAGGAGAGAATTCTCACAGTGCAGGTGCTATGGAAGACAGTCATTAATCTCTCCTCATATGGCAGCCATTCCATACCCCTAATCATATTTCTTGCCTTTTTTTGAACCTTTTCCAAGTCAAATATTTTTTTTTGAGATGAGGCGATCACATCTGTATGCAGTATTCAAGGTGTGGGTGCACCATGGATTTATATAGAGGCAATGTGATATTTTCTATCCCTTTCTTAATGATTCCCAAAATTCTGTTTGCTTTTTCGGCTGCCACTCCACATTGAGTGGATGTTTTCAGAGAACTAGCCACAATGACTCCAAGATCTCTCTCTTGAATGATAACATTTAATTTAGACCCCATCTCTATGGATAGTAATTCCATGCTTGAATAATAATACAGACAACATAATCATAACCAGTAAACTACAACCTTTCCATAGACATCCCATTTAACCTCCTCCGCACAAGACATGGTGCAACCATAGGACCTTGATTGCAATAATGATCTATACAGTCACAGTTCATGTCAATAAGTCACAAGTAATGAATATAGCTGGACTATTTGGTAACAGTGACCATAATGTAATTAAATTTAACATCCCTGTGGTGGAGAAAACACCGCAGCGGCCCAGCACTGTAGCATTTAATTTAATAAAGGGGAACTACACAAAAATGAGGAAGTTATTTAAACAGAAATTAAAAGGTACAATCCTTTTATAATATCCCTGCACGTAAAAATAAAAATCCCTGCAAGCTGCATGGAAACGTTTTAAAGACATCCTAATAAAGGCTCAATTAAATGTATATCCCAAAATAAAAAAAACATGGCAAGAGAACCAAAAAAGAACCAATGTGGCTAAACAACAAAGTAAAAGAAGCAATGAGAGGCAAAAAGACATCCTTTAAAAAGTGGAAGTTTAAATCCTGTTGCAGGGTACTTGGTGTCCCGTAGGAATGAGGCACACACACAGCTGCTGAATAGAAGTAGTGAGTTTATTAAAGGCAAAAGTGACACACCCGCAACGGGGGCTCCCTTTGTTGCTGCCACTGAGACGGGCTTCATCCCGCGCATTGCTCCGATGCGTCAGGCTTTCCCTGTCTCAGTGGCAGCAACGAAGGGAGCCCCCGTTGCGGGTGTGTCACTTTTGCTTTCAATAAACTCACTACTTTTATTCAGCAGCTGTGTGTGTGCCTCGTTCCTATGGGACACCAAGTACCCTGCAACAAATCCTAACGAGGAAAATAGAAAAGAGGATACACTCTGGCAAATGAAGTATAAAAATATAATTAGGAAGGCCAAAAATTTGAAGAACAGCTATCCAAAGACTCAAAAAGTAATAATAAAAAAAGTACATCAGAAGCAGAAAGCCTGGTAAATAACACTGGTCTACAATTTTTTAGAAGTCGTCTGCTTCAGAGATAAAATGTGATATTTATTATGTATTTGGATGTGCTGAATTCAAATATGACAATTAAAACAAGTGATTGGCTACTGTTTCTAAGATATTTAAGTTTTTATATTTTATGTCTGTGTATATTGTGTAGATAGTAGAGTTTTAGTCATAAGTTGTAAACCTAGGTCTTTTCATGTGTTTATGGTTGCTTCACATGATAATATTTCACCTGTCCTGTTTATGTAACACTTTAAAAATCAGCAAAAGGGTTATATAAATAAAATGTATTATGAAACAAAAGGCAAAAAACTATTATGTACATAGTTTGGTCCTATTCAGTGTCTACTTAGCGCTTCTTGGCTTGTCTCTTGTATTCATTAAATGGAGCATCTCTTGTCACTGTCCAGCAATAGTCTGCAAGCATTGATGGGCTCCATTTGCCCTGATAGCATTTCTCCATTGTTGCAATGTCCTGGTGAAATCGCTCGCCATGCTCGTCGCTCACTGCTCCGCAGTTCGGTGGAAAAAAATCTAGATGAGAGTGCAAAAAATGTATCTTTAGTGACATGTTGCAACCAAGGCTTTTGTATGCCTTGAAGAGGTTTTCCACCAACAACCTGTAGTTGTCTGCCTTGTTGTTTCCGAGAAAATGTATTGCCACTGATTGGAAGGCTTTCCATGCCGTCTTTTCCTTGCCACACAGTGCATGGTCAAATACATCATCTCGAAGAAGTTCACGAATCTGAGGACCAACAAAGACACCTTCCTTTATCTTAGCTTCACTTAAGCTTGGAAATTTTCCACCGAGGTACTTGAAAGCTGCTTGTGTTTTGTCAATGGCCTTGACAAAGTTCTTCATCAGACCCAGCTTGATGTGTAAGGGTGGTAACAAAATCCTCCTTGATTCAACAAGTGGTGGATGCTGAACACTTTTTCCTCCCAGGCTCCAATGACTGTCGGAGTGGCCAATCTTTCTTGATGTAGTGGGAATCTCTTGCATGACTATCCCATTCACAGAGAAAACAGCAGTACTTTGTGTATCCAGTCTGGAGACCAAGAAAGAGAGCAACAGCCTTTAAATCACCACAGAGCTGCCACTGATGTTGGTCATAGTTTATGCACCTCAAAAGTTGTTTCATGTTGTCATAGGTTTCCTTCATATGGACTGCATGACCAACTGGAATTGATGGCAAAACATTGCCATTATGCAGCAAAACAGCTTTAAGACTCGTCTTCAATGAATCAATGAAGAGTCTCCACTCATCTGGATCGTGAACGATGTTGAGGGCTGCCATCACACCATCGATGTTGTTGCAGGCTACAAGATCACTTTCGATGAAGAAGAATGGGACAAGATCCTTTTGACGGTCATGGAACATGGAAACCCTAACATCACCTGCCAGGAGATTCCACTGCTGTAGTCTGGAGCCCAACAGCTCTGCCTTACTCTTGGGTAGTTCCAAATCCCTGACAAGGTCATTCAGTTCAGCTTGTGTTATGAGGTGTGGTTCAGAGGAGGAGGATGGGAGAAAATGTGGGTCCCGTGACACTGATGGTTCAGGACCAGAAGTTTCATCCTCTTCCTCGTCTGACTCAAGTGAGAATGATTCTGGTGCATCAGGAACCAGCAGTCTTTCTCCGTGGGGTATTGGGCGTATAGCTGATTGAATGTTTGGATAATGCACAGTCCACTTTTTCTTCTTTGACACACCTTTCCCAGCTGGAGGCACCATGCAGAAGTAACAATTGCTGGTATGATCTGTTGGCTCTCTCCAAATCATTGGCACTGCAAAAGGCATAGATTTCTTTTTCCTGTTCAAGGACTGGCGAAGATTTGTTGCACAAGTGTTGCAGCATATGTGTGGGGCCCACCTCTTGTCCCGATCTCCAATTTTGCAGCCAAAATAAAGGTGATAGGCTTTCTTAACCATAGTGATTATACTGCGCTTTTGTGATGCAAAAGTCACTTCACCACAAACATAGCAGAAGTTATCTGCACTGTTCACACAAGTACGAGGCATCTCTGCTCATTTTGGCTAAACAGAAATGTGTCCCTTTGCAAAATCAAACACTGACAAATAAGAGAGCACGACACTGTATGATTTCTAGAGCTGATATAGGGCAATTTGTTCAGCAGAGTGATGTAAGCTTCATTATGATTGCATCATCCATGACTTCTAGGAATAACATGATGCAATTCATATCATGTATGACGCAATACCAGTTTCAGATTGCATCATTCATTGTTTTGCCTAAAAAGCAAGTACTGTCCAAACCCAGTCATAGATTTATTCATAGATCCAGTCAAAGATGTATTTTAGTCATTTCTGGTTTAAATTGAGATCCCTTCCCTTTATAACTCACTTATCCTCCGCCATTCCCATGTCAAGGGTTGTATATACTGACCCAATAGCATATCTTGAAAACTAGAGCTAATCAACAATTTTAAGCATCATTTTCGTTCTCAGTGACCCAGAATTAGTAAAGTTTGACTACATTTATTTCAGAAGCCTTTTGGCTGTAGAGCAGTGTAACCAGTGAGACCACTGGATGATCGAGATGATAAAGGAGCACTCAAGGACGATAAGGCTATTGAGGAGAACTTAAATGAATTCTTTGCAACAGTCCGCACGGTTGAGAATTTGAGGGAACTGGCCCAGATTGAGGTGTCATTAGAGGAGGTTTTTGGAATAAACTGATAAACTAAACAGTAATAAGTCATCAGGACCAAATGCTATTCACTCAAGAGTTCTGAAGGAACTCAGATATGAAATTGCAGGACTACTAATTGTCATCTGTAACCTATTATTTAAATCAGCTTCTGTACCAAATGACAGGAGAATAGCTAATGTGATGCCACTTTTTAAAAAGGGCTACAGAAGAGATCCTGGCTATTACAGGCTGGTAAGCCTGACTTCAGTACTGGGCAAACTGTTGAAACTATAGTAAAGAACAAAATTGTTAGACACATAGATGAACATAATTTGTTGGGGAAGAATTAACATGGTTTTTGTAAAGGGAAATCGTGCCTCACCAATCTACTAGACTTCTTTGAGGGAGCCAACAAGCATGTGGACAGGGGGGATCCAGTGGATATAGGGTACTTAGATTTTGAGAAAATCTTTGACAAGGGCCCTCACCAAAGGCTCTTAAGAAAAGTAAGCAGTCATGAGATAGGAGGAAAGGTCCTCTCATGGATTGGTAACTGGTTAAAAGGAAACAAAGGGTAGGAATAAATGGTCAGTTTTCAGAATGGAGAGAGGTAAATAGTGGTGTCCCCCAGGGCTCTGTACTGGGAACAGTACTATTCAACATATTCATAAATGATTTGGAAAAAGGGGTAAATAGTGAGGTGGCAAAATTTGCAGATGATGCAAAAATATTCAAGATAGTTAAGTCCCAGAAGAAAACTGTGAAGAGCTACAAAAGGATCTCACAAAACTGGGTGACTGGGCAACAAAATGGCAGATGAAATTCAGTGTTGATAAATGGAAAGCAATGCATATTGGAAAACATAATCCCACTATACATATACAATTATGGGGTGTAAATTAGCTGTTACCCTTCAAGAAAGAGATCTTGAAGTCATTGTGGATAGTTCTCTAAAAACATCCCATCAATGTGCCGCGGCAGTCAAAAAGGAGAACAGAATGTTGAGAATCATTAAGAAAGGCATAGATAATAAGATAGAAAATATCACCTTGCCTCTATATAAATCCATGGTATGCCGACATTTGAATACTGCATACAAATGTGGTCGCCCCCTCTCAAAAAATATATATTGGAATTGAGAAAGATTCAGAAAAGGGCAGACTAGTCTCCTTCCGGTCTGGGTCAGCAATCACTCTCACCCCTGCGGTTACTGGCCTTTGTTCCAGTCTCTTTCAGGTAACCTTTGGGGGGTGGAGAGGCTAGCTCTTAGCCAGCTGAAGACAAAATGGAGGGGTTTCCAGGGGCTTAAATAGACTTTCTCTTGGGGGGTGGTCCCCTTCCTCTCTCCTATCTAGAATTCAGCTTCAAGATGGAGTTTTGGCATCACATGGGTAAGTCAAATGTCCATGCATGACTGAGTTCCTTACCAGCCAGGCCACATTCTTGGGAAAGCTCAGATGTGGATTGGTGTCTAAGTTCATTGTTGGCTTAAGTGTTTCTTGACTGGACACTTACTGAGAATAGTCTTTTTCTCAGGAAGCTGACTAATTGCTTCACTGAGGCTACTTAAAATTAAATAAGTACACAGCCAATATTCATAACTTTAAATACAAAAATGATACATGCATACAAATAGGATGAATATATTCAGTATATCATAACCTTTTCAGAGATATGTTACATAGCATGTGTGGCATAAAACATATTCCAGTTATGGCATATTTATATTCATAAGCATATTTCTAGAAAGCATTATGGGATACAACATCACACCCAGTATGGCCATTCTTATGTTGTTCTTATTTGAAGGGTGGATCTCCCCAAATTGCTCTGTTCTGTACACTCCCCATGAAGCGCTGGTACTGGTCATTGCTGGAATCAAGATATTAGACTAGATGGACCATTGTGTTGATACAGTCTGGCAGCTTTTATGATCTTAAAACAATTTGGTTTTTGTTTTTTTTTCATAAAAATAGATTTTCATAGTTTATACCAGCTCTAATGATTGGCCCTCTCAAGCTGAAGCTTATTATCAAAGGCAATTTTATCCCTCTATTTTTTATTTCACTTTATGGTATGGTGTGATAATAGTAAAAATGATAAGGACTGAAGAGCCCAGCTTTAGGCCCCCATGTTTAAAAATCTTGGCCTTAGGGTCTTTATTTTATTTTAATGGATACATTCTAATATTTTTCATGCTTCTCTTTCCAAAATTATTTTGGAATAAAATAAATACTAAAAACTAAAAATGGATAATTGTCCATTCAGACCCAAATTTTTTCATGTGCCTTCTTAAAACTCTCCTTTTAAGGTATTTTCCCCCTTAAATATTCGCTGGTCATTTTAGTAGGAATGTGTTTCATGATTTAATGTTTCTTGTTCCTTTTGGCATAACTCTTAGTAATTTGTTTTATTGTCTAGTATTCTCCCGTCATATAGCAGACAGCGCACATCATTCCCCCTCCCCTTATTAAACATATGTTACTCCAGCAGAACATTTCAGGTATTCCCAGAGGAAACTTGTGCTTCAGATGCCAATCAACAACATTAACAACAACAAAGAGATGCAATGAGCTTTGCTTAGCTCATCTTGAAAGCTAAGGAGCTTCTAAAGACTACCGAGCAACATGAGGGTTTGAAAGTTATAGTTATCCTCCTAAGGGACATTAAAGAACTTTAATTTCAGAGTGATCCATGAAATAGCAGGGGATGACTGTTTCTCCCAGGTCTTTGTGTTTAACTTTCTACTGTAATGCGAGGCTCAAATAAGTATTCATACTTTGTTTTTCCTTTCTAATATTTGCTATTTCCAAAGATGACTTAGTTCTGGTGAAAGATACCAGGCTGATGGCTCTGGAATGTGAACTTCTCTATTTATACACAGAGCAGGTACAAAAAAGGCAACAGCAGTACAAGCTTCCCCCATATTGCCCCATGCCAAGCACCTCAGTCACGATGTGAAGTGAGGCCCCTCTGGGAATGGGAAGACCGATCAGTCTCCATTCCTGTTTAGGCTTTGATCCCGAAAACAATTACCCATGTGCTTAATTTACTACTGTGAGAAGCTGTGTGGTCTCAATGGGACTACAAAGGTAAAAATGTACATATGGCTTTTCAGGATTGGGACCTGAATTTTTGGCTTCTTTAATGAGACACAGTTATAATGGTGACTTTTGTAATGTGACCATTGTCCACTATGGAACTGGACTGAGATAATTTCAGATAGGTCACCAAAGAGTCATTACATGAAATTAACTTTTACTAACTACAGATCTTGGCCAATTTAGATGGGTAATTTACAGATGAATGAGTCCATATTCTGTTACTAATCCCCGGGCGGCCGTTGTTGTTGTTACTGTTTATTTATATTAACAACAACTGCACCTAGAGGTCTTAAGGAGGATTGTGCCAGAAAAAAATTCTCCCAAAATTTGCAATCCTGATCCTGCAATTTTCAACAAGGAGGGAGCCTGGTGCATCTGCCTGGAGTCCTGCTGATTTCATGGGGGCTGAGTGTGTGTGTGTGTGCGTGCGCGCGCACCAGTCTGCCAGTCATTGTAAACTTCGGGATCTAGGCTTAAACACACAAAACAGACATAGAGTGGGGAAAGGAATGTAACATAGAAGCAGACTGAAAATCATGGTAATTGGCAAAAGCATAGTTAGTTCCATGTTTTTTTTAAAAATGGCTATTGTATTGCATGACATAAGTTCTGACACTGCCACATCAACCTCAATCTTCTTTAACTACGTATTTTAGATGACAGATTAATATAAAGATTTGACATCGGTTGACATGAGCCATTCCTTAACTTGGAATTCAGATTTTAATAGACACAGCTGAAGTACTGAACAAGCTCCTTTAGCCTTGCAAAGAAGAGTCTGCTTGAAAGTCCTCACTTTCCCCACAGTGGTGCAATATAATCCCAGTGAATGATAATCTGATTAACAGAAATGTGGGTTATGTCTTCCAATGTAAAATTCCTCCATTCATTCCAAGCCTCCTTCCTGGAAATGTTTTTGATATACATCCGTAAAACCTTCTCCGATAGCCAGGTCTGTGCTGCAATAGAAACAGCAAGGTTGGCCATAAATATGTATCCTGTTGTAACTCGACTTCATGAACTAGAGAAGGAGTACTTTTATTTAGTCCGACCTTTCTAAGTGTATTAATTCATCATACGATAGCACCTACAAGGTGTAGAGCAAAGCACATATGTCATGCTTCACTTTAAGTGTGTGATTAGTCCGATTGAAGTCCTTTGAGCACATGCTAGTGATGCGCTCTGTTGGGGACAGGCAATTCAGCGCTTTGTAGAATCAAGACCTCTGTAAGGTAGTAGGTCTCATTTTTTAACTACCAGGGTTTCTAACGTTTATGAATGATGTCAATACTGATATTCAGCCATGTAAAATGCTATGTGGTTTAATTATCGGCTAGTTCACTGAATCCCAAATGATGACATATCCTGAAATAAAATATGGACAATTGTAAATTTCATGCAGGTAGATTAAAATGGATTATAGAAAACCAAAGGCAGACTGTAAAGTAAAGAAAGGGTTAAGGAGAAAGAAATGGGGGAAGAGATCTTCTGGTGTGTGCCTCAGCACATTGAAGGATAGGACAAAATCGGTGGAACTACTTCTGTGAGTAAAGATTACTCATGTTAGTAAATTTGCTGAGTTAGACATTTATTGAGAGAGTGAGTACCTAAATTACCGTTGACATGTGGTCACCTGTGGGATAAAACTCGACACTTATTTGCTTATTTATGTCGAAGCACATACAAACATGCTATTCATCAACTTAGGATCAAAGGTGAAGAGTGTGTATCCAATATAACTTACAATTTAGGAATTTTCTAGAGGTAGATTATAATTAACCAAGCTGGAATCTGACCAAGACATTGGAGTTTGCATCTTTATTTTGGTGAAAGTATCATGGGATCTTTAATGGCTGCATCTCTTATTGTACAACAAATCAAGGTAGAACGCTGCCTTTTGTCCTTGGAGGAGCTCCTGGTAAATGTCTGCAGCGCCACCTCATTTTCCACCTTTCAAATCCCTCTTCAAAACTTTTCTGTTGTGCTTACAAAAAACAATGGTGTGTTGCAAAAGCTGCTTATTGGGCCACCCTGTACCTTCTGATTATTTCCTTGGGCTCCCTTCTTCAACCTCATCTGTTCATGTTTGTTGTATCCACCTAGTGTTTATGACTATGGGGATTCAGGGCAGGGACTGCAATAAATACGATGCTGCAGATGCAATCATTGGCTCTCAGATCCAGGTTGTCTCCACACTGAATCATTGATTGAAAGGTGATGTTAGAAACTTCACGTTTTCTCATTGATTTAGAAAGACATCATCTAATCTGTAACCTTTCTCTTTAAAGTAAGTGCAGTTACTTTCAACGGAGCCTTAAATGTGAGCAGAACTTAGCCTACTAGCTATAAAATGCATGAATGGAACTGAGAGCAGAATTAAGTCCACTACCTGTAAAGCTCATATAGCTCACAACCAATCCAATTTATCATCATCATAAGCCTAGGAACTGGAGCAGCCTGCCAAAGAAATCCTGCAGAACAGTGAAGGCAGGACTGCTGTCAAATTAGTGATCAGAGCAAGTCTTCCCTAATGATTGTAAAGATTAGCTGCTCTGCTTTAACCAGTTGCACTTAGAGACCTTGGTGACATTTTTAGACAAAATATATTAGGAAATAAAGGTATTTAACTTTTTTTTTTATTGGGAATTAAAATATCTGGGGAAAGAAAGAAGTTGGAAATGATTTTGGAAGTAGAAAGAAATGAGGATTGCCCACTGGCTTGCTGTAAACATTCCTTGCCTAGTTTTTCACAATATTCAGCACTGGAATCTCTGAGCGAACATTTTCTTCCCACAAAACTTTATTTGTCTACCTTACAGTCCAGTGCGAATGCTGTCAAGCACTACATGCCAAATGAAACACTGGAAGTAAAATCCAAACCATATAAACTCAGGAAAGCCAAATTTATATGGCTATAAAAACAACTCACTGCTATTGAGCAAATCTTCAGCAATAGAATATCATAGTTATTATTTTATTTCATGCCTCCTGTGCCAGTTTATCGTTAAAAAGTAGAAATGTTCTGTTAGCCGTGTACAGAAATTATATGAGAGTCTATCCAACAAAGTTATTAGAGATAGAAAAGAAGATTCAAGAACATGGATTTAATGATCCAATTTTATAGATTGTCTACTATATAAAGAGGTTATTCTTTAATAACTCATGTTCCTGAGCAGAAAAGCACTCCAAAAACAAAGTTCAATACTTTCCTCCCCCACCCCATTATTCTGATTTAGATCTTTCATGCTACTTTGTCATACTATAACTTCAGCACTGGTATCTGATCTTTATTAGGTTTCTAGATGCTACTTTACTATGTTAACTTGTAGTAATTTCTGTTATATAAACTGGTTTGGCTTTAACACTTGAGGCCACAGGCAAAAGCCTCAGAAGGACTTCTCAGCTGGCAAAAACAGTGGTTTTGGATTGATTACACATTTCATGCATTTATTGTCTTTGTGCAGACTTCAAAAGGAGTATTACAGAAACCTAACATTGTTGAAGTGCTGTACTTTTTTGATGTTTTTAAAGAGTCTTTGACAAGAAATGTCTTTTATTGCTGCCAAATTTTTCCATGCAGTTAAATACTACTAAGAAATATCTCATCTTCCAACTAGGGTTCCAGCTAAAGTACTCCATAAAATTACAAAAAACGCCCTGCACTATTCTCTGTATCTTGTTATTGAATAATACCACTCGGAAATACTTTCTAATGTATCTGAATAAACAGCGGGGAAAAGTGGATGCCACCTGAATGTAGCAGAACTTAGGGTACAGCTATACTACCCACCGGATCAGTGGGTAGTGGTCAATGTATCAGGGACTGATTTATTGCGTCTCATCTAGATGCAATAAATCTATCTCCAAACATGCTCCCTGTCAACTCTGGAAGTCCATCACGGCAAGAGGAAGAAGTGGAGTCAATGGAGAAGTGGCAGCGGTTGACTCATCACCGTGGGGATGGCCAGGTAAGTTGACCTAAGATACTGCGACTTCAGCTACTCTACTAGCGCAGCTGAAGTTGCGTATCTTATGAAGATGCCCCCCGACCCAGTGTAGCCCATCCCTTAGACTGATGAACAAACTGAACTGCACGCAGATCATCTTAGATTGTTGTTGCTGTTCTTTCTATTATGGTAGTGCCCACAATTCCCCATCTAGGGTCTATTTGCTAGGTGCTATATAAAAATATATGATGATCTAGGGTGAAATCAATGGGGCCAAGATTTTACCGGGACCCTCAAGTCATTGGGTCCAGAATTTCACCGATGATCCCTGTCCTAAAGAGTTTACAAGCCAGATTTTCTCCTTAATATTAAATGAATATTACCTGAAGAGTGGCCACCTTTTGAAAACATGACATTCCTGACATTTCTTCCTGCATTTTTATGTTTCATCAAGAGACGTTTTCTACTTCTTTCTGGACTTTTATTGTCCCTTGCTTTGCTTTTATTTTTTATCAGTGGATATTCTATTAAATCTTTGTTTATCTTTAAAAAATTCTATTCCCAAAAGACGTTGGAATAAAATTGGACCCTGCAAATGGAACAGAAAAAAAAAAATCTAATGGCATGTAGGGCTGAATTAGGGCTGGTCTGAATATACCTATATTTTTTCCACATGAAATTTTTTGATGAAAATGAAAATTAGGCTGGTGGGATTATTTATAGAGTTTCAGGTCAGAAGGGATCATTAGATCTAGTCTGATCTCCTGTATATCAGAGGCCATTAACTTTCATCCAGTTACCCCTGTATTGATGAAGGCCCCTCTCACAAGGAAGTATTACTTTAGGAAAGGGAGAGACGAGATCCACATAAAACCAATATTAATATGGGGCCACAATTTTACCCCATGTTTTTAGTATAGCACATGACATCTCAAGCTCACATAGATCCAGCATGGAGCCAGAAGTACTGCAGAAAGTTGTGCTCCAGGCCAACAGGCCATTATTAGTTATACCACAGTAAATGTGTGCCAGTAGCAGTTCCATCAGCTAGGACAAATGGATTTTGATTTTTCTTTGCAACTGATTTTCAAGCAGCTGTGGGCTGTGAATGTTACAAACAAAACAATATTCAAAGAAAGTTTGTCATATGTTGAATAGCCTCCCGAATTTTAGGGAAGACCTGAATGCCAGATCCCTGCGGGGATCAAACAGCAGAGACTCATTTACTAGACGAGAGCTGCGTCAATGACTTGATCCCTTAAATGTTCATAGAAATCAAATGTAAAAGGAGCCAAATGTGACCGAAGACAATTCATTTAAAAAGGCAACTCTGTATGACCTGATTCAAAGCTCATTGAAGTCAATGAAAAGTGTCTCACTGGCTTTGGTATAAGGCCCTATTCTGGATTTATTTATTTTTGGTATTATTCCTCCACTCCCCATTGTCTGTGATTTCTTAGGTGATGGAATTGCACTATTTGCATTTTGGCTGGTTAGCTTATATGTCTAAAAACCATAAGTAATTGCAGTGACTGAAAAGAATCATGAATGTGCGTCACTTTCCACTTACACGGTTTGGTTCTACACTGTGGTAGCATCACTGACTTTAATGACATTATTTCTGATTTCTACCCGTGTCAGGGAACAATAATATTATTAAACTTCAAATGGATGAAAATAATGGGTATGAGTGTGAAATGTTAGGCACTAAGTGATAAAAGTCCAAATTCATGCTGGTGTAACTTCATTGCATCAGGGTAAATTTGCCCCAAGCAACTCTGTTACCCAGATGGATTAACAAGAGCTCTGAATGCTAGTAATCCTGTTCTAGGGTGTCCTCTAGTGTTGTCTGGGAAAATTACTACCTGTATTATTGGTTTCTTTTGTGCAGTTACCAATGAGATTATGGAAATGCAACTGAATTGATTTGGATCCACTATCCTGGCTTTACTGTATGAAGCAGTACCAGCAAGTGGAGTTATATTTTTTCCAGTTGTCTGGTGCGGAGTCAAAGTACAGTATTTCACTGACTATCTTCTGAAATCAGGAGCATTAACAAAAGGATTTTTCCCACTCTTTTAAATTAATTTTCATGTATATTCATCTCTATTAATAGTCTTCACCGTTCAGTAGAATGACCAGATGTCTCAGAATGCCTGGAGCAATACTGGCAGCAGGCTATGTTGCCTCTATCCAGAGTGGATAGAGACTGGGATGTCAATATGTTCTGGTTTGCAATGGATGACTGATTTGCAAGACTGCTTTGCCCTGATTCTCCCCTGCTTAAAGAAGCAACGGGCCACTTCTATACAAAGCAGCATATTCCTGTGTCTGGTCTGGTGACCAATAAATCTGGTTATATTACCTAGCTGGTTTTTTAATGATTGCTTTCCTGCGAAGTGTTCTTACTAGCTGAATTTTCAGTACCAGTGAAACAATTTGGGGACAAATCCCAGTTTCTGTGAGTAGTCCAAGTATCTTGACTCGGCACTGGGACTCTCTTCATGTGGGACAAAGTGCAATGAGCCTCCCTAACAAGGTTCTGGAGAGGCAGCGGTGCTATTTTAGTGAGTGCAACGGTCTAGAGTAGTCTTCGTGGGTTTATGATGTTACCACTGCAAGGGGAAACATTGGAAGACCTATGCAGTAGCATCAAATCCCCTATCCTCATGGCCAAACCTCTTCATGCCTGGGGACTCCTTTATATATGCCCTGTGCACCACTAGGCAGTCAGACCATGCAGAACTGGCCTCTCCAAATCCTGTCCCACATTGGCAGCTAAACTGCACTGGTGCTACTGCCAGAAAGCCCTTCACACCCCTTGAAGAGACAGCAGATTTTTTCTTTACTGCATGCTTTCTGTTGTATAGGTGGAATTTGACTCCCTGGAGTGAAATCATAAGGAGGATGATTACTGAAATTCTATTGCAGGCCAGACTTCTGTGGAGAAGCCTATTGAAAACTATAAGCCATAGACTGGAATCTGCTGACAATTGGAGAGACTGGAGCTGAAGAATGTTATAAAATTCTATTTATTGTCCCCTGCCCATTCTTTAAGAATTTGGATGGAGTTTGGTCCAACAATAACTCATTTACTCATTAACTTTTTCCCATTCCCTGGGGATTATAGTACATGGTGCAAATTAACTACACAACTTTTACAAATAATAGCAACTGAACTTCTAATTCCTCATGCATTGCAGAGTGCATTAAAACTTAACCCTTGTAAATGTTTATATTTCACCACTTTATGGCCCCTTTACATCACTCTGGCACTGTAAAGGGACTTTAGAGTAAATGGGAATCAGGATCATACAATATTTTAAAGCCAAAAAAGGGGTCACGTTGATTCAGAACAATACTAACGAATGATTTAATCTTAGGTACCAGAAGTCTTAATGCTGTGTTGGTGTTTTCCTTTTAAAAGACTTATTTTTTTATTACAAGGCTATTGCTAGATTTCCTTTTGGGAGTAATAGATTTAATTGCCCCGTGACTGGCTCCTTCTTTCACTGAACTGAATTGGCATTTTGCCACTGAGTTCAATGGAAACAAGATTGGCTCAAATTCTCTTTAGTACTCTGTAATCAGATGTTCTTATGCTATTTATTATATGACTCTGTTTTGCCGGGGAACAACCTCTTCATGTCAAGTTCATGTTCAGAAATACATATTTAGAGGTACCTGACAAAGGTAAATAATAAGGGAGATGAATAGTAAGTAAAAATGAACGTCTTGGCATTTCCATGGCTGCATGCGAGAGCAGGATTTTTGGATGAGCCCCTAATGGAATCCTCACAAGGTTCCTTTTGTGCAGAATAATGCGTTTCATCTAGAAAACAGAAAATCCTGCAGATGTTCAGGCTGCCCCTAGAGGTCACTATGATCCAGGGATTTTAATGACTCCTTCATGGCATACAATGAGGTTTATATGTGGAACTTTCATAAGAACAATGTGACTTCCTGCAGGCTTGATCTGGGTGTAAAATCTGCAGATATTTCATAACTTCAGTAAAATTCCTTTCTCTGCCTCTCACTCGTCAAACTTACAACTAGGCACCGGCAGGTAGTTTAACCTTCTGTTTCCTAAAGCACTAAGGGCTTTGTTTTATGCAGTGCTGTCATAGCCGTGTTGGTTCCAGGGTATAAGAGAGACAAGGCTGGTGAGGTAATATATTTTATTGGACCAACTTCTGTAGGTGTGAGAGAGAAGCTTTCGCGCTTACACAGAGCTCTTCTTCTGGGTTTCGTTTGTTGTTTTTCATTTCTTTATACAAAACTGAAGAAGACATGATATTTCCAAATTTTTTTAATAATAATTAATTATTTTTCATTATGGGTCAAATTCACCTCTGTGCTGAGGACTTTGAGGGCTCAAATCATGCCTAGCCCCGTACTGGCCCTTTCTCTCTGTTACGGCTTGTCTGCAAGGCACAGTAAAGTGTATTAGAGGGGTATATTTGTGAAATGCTTTCATTTGCTGTTCTCTCTGCCTGATATATACATTGCTGGTGTGAACTAAAAACTACTTGGGTTGCATTACCTTTTAGTTCACGCCAGCAGGTTCTACACAGAGCAGTTAGAACACAGCATGTTAGCAGACTCTAGAAATCACAGCCTTGTAATGCACTTTAGGTGTGAGTTTTATCCTATTTGATTAGCCTTGCACAGCTTAGATTGCATTTGGTCTAATCTTCTGACACTACATGCTGTTAGCCTAACGTTAACGTAAAATAAACTCCTTGGATCCAGTGTACATTTTTGGTTTCCATGAAACTCAAACTCCTTCCTTTGGATTGCACATTCTGTAAGCTAAGCTGCGTGAAAACAGTGTGCAGCTTTGCAAGGTGGTGTACAAACACATTTTTGCTTTGTGTTTATTCACAATTCCTGACTTCCTGTTTGACATTTGGCTTTCAGAATACTTCACAGCTAACTTGAACTGGGCCTAAATAGCCTACTACAATCAAATGATAGAATTATTCCTTTAGATCAAGTGGCAAGAGGACATATTTTGGTTGAAGGACCTGGGTTCAATTCCTGTTGAAGAACGTGGATGTGTTCATTGTACTTGTAATGTGATGTTGTCTCTGATAGCTAGTCACCCAGATGGCTCCTGCTGTCTGGGCAGACTGTGTGAACTAGCATATAGAACACTAGCCTGCAAGTCAAGAGACCTGGGTTCTATTCCTAGTTTTGCTGCTGACCAGTTGTGTCACCTCTGATGACTTTACATTATTCCTCCTCCTTGCTTTTGTTTGTCTTGCCTATTACCGGTGTAAACTCTTTGGTGCAGGGGCTACCTCTTACTGTGTGTATGTACAGAGCCTTGCACAAAGGGAGCCAAATTTGAATTGGGCTCTTTAGGTGCTACTGTAATATAAATAATAACAATAATATACAGTAAGGTGTTTCATTTGCAAGGACAAGACACTTATCAAGATATGGACATTATGAAAGATATAACGAGCGCATCTCTTGGGAATAAAGCTCTCTATGCTTTGGAGGTTAGATCATGCAAATTCCATATACCCCAGTGACCTAATTTTGAGCCACACATTCGCTATATGCCTAGAAGTAGAATCATGCCAGCACGATGGAGAGTGCACATTGCACCAGTTATAGACTTGTTGCAGAGTATTCCTCCTCTGAAGCATCAGAGGCTTCAGGAGGAAGATTGTGACTCCTGGATTCACAATCTCCCTTCCAGGGCACTCCAGAGGCAGCTCAGCAATGGGTTGCTCCTGGCTTGGAGCTAGATCAGAATGTCATGATTAAAACTGGCCAGGAATTTTTTGTGGAAGATTTTTTGATGGAAAAGGCAGTTTCTGCAAAAATCAAAATTTTCTCTGGTGACATTTTGATGTTGCTGAAAATTTTCTATTTTCCACCAGGAAAATCACCATAATCTGAATATTTTGGTTTGTTGAAATTACCCAAAATGTTTTTTTTCAAGTCATTTCAACATTTTCCTATCATGTGCATGTTGCCTTATGAAAGCTTTAGCTCTGGCTCCCATTTCTCCTTATAGGTCAGCATCCCTTACATCTCCCATAATACAATGTGGGAAATGAGCTGCATGGTGCATCATGAAAGTCACATGACTTTCACTGCATTATGGGAGATGTAGTCAGGGCGGAGACCCTGCTGAGAATAGGGTCCAAAGCTACAACTCCCATAAGGTAATGCATGCACGATAGCGAAATGCAGTTTATTTTTTAAAACACTCAGGACATAGTGTTGTGGGTAAATTCAACAAAACATTTCTATTTTGGGGATGATGAAATGTTTCATTTTGATTGAAAATATGGAAATGAAGCATTGCAACATTTCTGAAGTGATTTTTTTAAATTTATGTTTTGTGGAAAATTTCAATTTTTGTCCAGATTTGGGATGAAAACAAAGTTCACAATGTTGGAATTTCTTGTGGAACAGAAATTCCATTTTCTGATTTGCTCTGATCATGCTCTGGCCCTTGGTGAGTGCTGAAAATTCAGCTATGTACTCATTGCAATTTGCTTGAGCAAATTCTGCTTTATAGTGCATATTTATATTGAGAATAAAGATGGTAGAAATTCCCTGTGATCTCATCCAGGAACAGCCCATTGGAATGGATGTAGTTTAAACATGGAGGAATATCCTGACATGGGGACAGGTATAGAAGTATCTGGGTAGGCTACAGTCCTCTCTCTCTGACATCAGTTTTAATTGAGGATAACAATATCACATTTTAACATCATAATGCAAAATATGCAAATGTCAATGAATAATGGCTTTAATCCTATTAGAAAAGAGATTAAAAGTAGTTAAATTTGTCAACCTTGATTCCACTGTGACTTGTTAGCATAGTTAGAAGTGTATGCTTAGCCTGTTGTTGAACAATTGTGGCACCAATAGCCACAAGACTTTCTTGAGAAACCAATTATATTTCACTTTACTTGAACAGTAGCCTTTTATTCTGAAGTGAAATCTTTTAAATAGTCTTAAGGCTTGTCTACACAACCAGAGTAGGTCAACCTAACTTGCACTACTTCTGTTACGTGAATAACAGCTTAGGTCAATTTACCACAGTGTCTATACTGCACTGGGAGACTTTCTTATGCCAACTTCCCTTACTCTTCTCTGGGAGATGGAGTACAAAAATCTATGGGAGAATGTTCACCATACCTACTAAATTGACACCCGCTGACTCCACTGCAGCAGTGCTGATCTACTGGTAGGTGTAGACATGGCCTTAGCTACTGATACTATTTATTCCAATTATAATCTTCTATTGATATGCCTTGTTTTGGAGCATGTCTAGTGGTTAGAGTAGAATCCTGAGGATTTATGCCTGGCTTTGCCACGGACTCACGGCATATACTCTGGCAAGTCATTTAACCTCTTTGTCACTTGATTTCCCTATTTGGATCAGTTTCAACAGAACTTTAGCAGTAAAGAAGCTTTGTTCATATGTTGATGTGCCCAATTATTTAAAGAAAATTGGATAATGGTATATTGCAGAATGCAGAAATTATAGGCGTTCAATTGCCACATCCCATATAACTAAATATCTGTGGTACAATATCACACTAATGTGAAGTAGATGTACTGTAATGTGCGTGGTTGTTGCATGGAAAGTGGAAGAAATTCCGACTATAAACAGTGCATTGTCTTTAAATAACCCTGGCATTTCTAGGTTCCCCCAGATTAGTTGGGTGGCAGGGGGATCACCGATATCAGCTTTGCCAGCCCCAAAGGCTGGTGATGAATAGATATTTGCCATGAGAGTTTGCTTCAGAAAGGAGAAATGTATGGACTAATAGACAGCTGTGGATGCCTTTTGTTGCTTATTCTAAGAAGAAAGGATATAATGTAAAAACTTGAGATTTTTTTCCCTATTGACTGATGATTTAGGGCTTCTTTCAGCAAGATAATTAAGCATCTTCCTAACTGTACGTGTTTGACTAGTCTTATTGAGGACAATGAAACTCTTGGCATTCTTAAAGATAGATATGCTTAAGTACCCTGCTCCATTAGAGCCGTGAACTCCTGTTTGCAGTATGAGTCAGTAACTTTACCTAAATGTTAGATGGGTTATTATATCAGTTTAATTGGATTTTTTTAAAAAGGCGATGGTGCCATCCCAGTAAATAACATTTATATGTACATCATGAAAATGTAACTTGCTAACACATAAAAATAAAGTTGTGCTAATAATAGAATCTCTGACCAGATAGAACTATTTATTCTTTTGTGTTTTTTAATATTGTGTATTTAATATTTTGTTGTTACATAAGCAAAAACATTTGCAGTCCTACAAATATAACTGTAGACCTGTTGCAATGGGCAACTACTAGAGAGCCATGGGAAGACTACGTGGTAGCAAATGTCCCTCAGCTCTGTTAGGTATTGAAACTTATTTCCCCTGCTGGGCTGGGCTGCATTGTGTGACAGACTCAGCAATTTTTATTAATTATGCAATTAATAAAAATCATGCTGACAAGTAGCATGATTTTTATTAATTGACAGCATTATTTCTAGTTGACATTGTAGTATCAGGGGTATCTAAATGAGGGAGGCAAAACCATGTAGTCTTAAAAATTCAGCAGTTTGTTAATGCAGCCAGTACCCTTACATAGCAGTCTTTGTGTTCCCTCCAAATGACACTATTCCCAAGAGCACTATGCTTCTCTTTCCATTGCCTGATCTCCCTCAACCCACACTGCCTGCAACCCAGCTAGTGGGAGAAGGGGAACCCATTGCACTGTTGTTTCCTTGGACAGTGGTATAACTTTTTGTAATCCTGACCCATGACATATGCTGGCTGGGAACTAATGGGCAGCATCTCAGAGCTGCCAAGTTTGGTACCGCTCCATATGTGACTTTTCTTACCAGTGAGGTCACAGGTGGAGAGGTACCAAACGCCTCCCCTGTCCATGTTGGCCAAACCACACACAGGCAGGGCTGTAGCATCCAAACAGAAGTGAGGAGCTATGGGAAGGCAACAAAACTTAGCCAATGGTCTCCTGCCATTCGATCTCCAAGTACATTCCAAGAGCCTCTCCAAGACCTACTCCCAGAACAGTCAACTGCACTTAACTCCTCCCACTCAGAATCAATAAGTGCTTCACCCCCAATCTCATTTGGTGCCATCCTGCTTCTTCCATGTCCCTGTGTGGAGAGATCCGCGGTTGGGGAAGGGCACTACCTCAGAGGACACAGGTTCTTCACTTACCAGAAGGAAAAGCAGTAGCTGTGGGAGATAGGGAGTCCTGAGGAGGCACAAAGACGCAGAGGATTGGAGGAGGTGGTGGTGTCAAAGACTGTAGGAAGCAGGTTGGCTGCTGTAAGCAGCTGCCAAATCAGCTGGCTGACAGCAGGGCAAAGAACAGCTAGTTGACAAGCCAGGACCCTAAACACCCTGAGGCTGGACTCACTCCTGTAGCTTAGGGGGAGAGGTCAGGGGAGGGGATCAGCTCATCCCCTTGACCCTCCCCCACCCCCGGCAGCAAACACAGTTGTGAAGAGAAGGAATATCTCCCCAGAGGATCTATGTGCAGAGAGGAGAGGGAACTGAAGGCTAGCTTGGAGAGGCTGCTCCATCCAGCGGCAGGAGTTTGTCACGTCCACACTCCACTAGCCTTTTAGAAGATAGGACCTAGTGCTCAGTGGGCTCACTCAGTAAAGGGGCTGGATTGGCAGGAAAGGTAGGGGCCTTGAAGATGAAGATTCTCCTGGGGATTGGTGGAGGTCAGGTGACCAGATGTCCTGATCTTATAGGGACAGTCCTGACATTTGGGGCTTTTTCTTATATGGGCTCCTATTACCCCTCACTCCCTGTCTCGATTTTTCACACTTGCTGTCTGGTCACCTTGGATGGAGGGGGAGACCAATGAAAGCCTGCAAAAATGTAAGATGGGCTTTGTGGGCAGACTGGTTGGCCATCTGCAACAGATAGCATAGGGAAAGGGATTTAGGGTAGCAGCTCCTTACCATCTTCGGCCCCACTTGTCCCCTAAAAGGATTAGTAATCATTTGCCTTTGATACCAAACTCTCTTCCACAGCTGGGAGATCACAGCTATTGTGTGGGGTAGATTGACAGTGCCAAAAGGAAATGCATGTGTCACGCCAGATGAGTGACGCCTACCAGAACTGCTTTCTTACCAGCACTATTGCATGTCATTGCACTCGGCCTATTAGAGAGCAGGCATCCTGCCCCTGCCTCAAGAAAAATATGGCTTCCTTGCAACCATTAAGAGGTGAATGGGAAAAAAAACCTCAACAACAACAGCGTGGCAGCTCTTGGGACAGCTGCTGTTTTTGTTGCAAAAGAAGGGTGAGAGCCTATTTGGTGTGGCTTATCCGTCTGGCTTGTAATTAGTGATAGGTAGATGGACAGAAACTGGCTGAAGAAACTAATAGTAGCATTTCCTTCCAAGACAGCTCCATTGTGTGCACCACCTGAACCCTGACAGAGTGTTATTTTCCCTTGTTGCAGGGTGCAGACTTATCCTGTCCAGTTGGGTAGAGTCTGTGGGATTAGTGCTAAATGTATATTCTTTGTTTTTGCCCACCATAACTTACTGTTCATTGTTACTGCAAACGGTTATCAACCTGCTTCTTCATTTGTTTCCGTACTGTATCCAGAGCCGTTCCATCTCCAGTATTGATCCCAAACAAAATTCTACCCTGTGTCCATCATGTGTTGAGGTGGGAAACACCAGTTAGGCAAACCAGACTCTCTTATTTTCCTGGACTACGGTACAGACAAGGAAATGGGGTCTGAGTCTCCCCTCATTTACTGGTTTTACCTTGAGTTCAATGGAGTTATGTCAGTGTGAGATCGAAATCAGACCTGAGGTTTCTAGGCTGTGGCTCTAACCAAATTATTAGTTAACTAGTCACCTGTGACAGAGTTCAAGAGGGCTTTGTGTATGTTCAACATACAGGTGGCTGTCTGGCTGTCCTGGGGGGTCTGTATGCACTGTACATTGCTACAGATTTTTGCATTTGATCTGGAGAGCAGTCTAGATTGAAAGGATTATGAGTGTAGCCTCCTCTCAGAGAAATGTATTAATGCCAGTGGGCCAAATTCAGCTCTCGGTTACCCCAGAGAAACCCCATCAACTTCATTTAGGTACTTTAAGTCCTACTGACTTCATGGGATGGCATTAATGTAAATGGGAGTGACCTCAGGCCTGGGGAATATGTGTACTGTATATGTTGAGTGAAGTACATATCCTTAGCCCAGAGTTTTGCAAACAACGGTCCGAGTTGTGCCTTAGTGAGGCTTCAGGGAATCTCTCGTGAACACACACATGTAGGTGCTGGCTTACAGTGTTTCACCATTATGTTAAAAAATGTGTTCAGCTTCCCTCCATTTTTAAAGAGGTGCAGTGACAGAAAAAGCAGCAATAGGATTCCCTGTTCACTGGGGTGCAACTGTTCAAAGTTAGCTGGATTAAACAGATAAGAGTATGGCAAGACATAATGGCAAACATAAATGAATCTTTGGTGATCTGGGAACATACAGGATCCCTTAAGAAAATTAAGACCAACAGTCCTTTGTACTGGAACTCAGTGTTCTATTATGGAACTGACCCTGAGACGACAGGAAATCCAACAGTCCACTAATATATAGCATGTTAAGCAGAATTGTAGAAGTCACTGTGGAAATCACAGCGGTGGCTGACCAATGCACAGCTGCTACTGACAAATAAACAGTATGGTAATACTCTTGGTGGAATTATTTCCAAATTAAAGTGCAATTAATGTATTATTCTAAGTAACAATGAATGATCAAACTGGTTATTTACCCTTTAAAAGTTTGCTTTGATGATGATTATCCTGCTGGCAATAAGTACCCAAGTATACACATAATACATATACAAGATTACTGGCAGGCATGTTTATAGAAACAGTGAATCTGAAGAGAATATTCATAGAAAATGAATTTAAAATATGTAAACAGGAACATTCATTGGAGTCAGTTTCATTTTTTGACTGATTCTGAGAGTCAATTTCACTGAATTAAGGTAAAGCAATATTACCAGGTGACCACTGTGTTCAAGAAACATTGTGCAATGTTGCTCAAATTTGGATACTTGTGTCAAATGGCTTGGACCAATGTACAGTCTGAGAATTATCTGTAAAATTATTCAGCAAACTATTCTGAATATCAAATACACTTGAGAAAATAACAGACATAGAGGAAAATTTCAAAGAACTGGTGATTTTGACCATAAATGGGGGAAAAAATCCATTAAAAATGTAATGAGTTTTTTTCCTAGAAAATATGAAACTGCTCACGGACAGATCATAGACAAAAGTTTGTTAAGAGCTATGAATTACATTCTCCGCTTCATTCAATCCCCACCCTACAAGAACTAAATTAGGAGAATCTACTCAGTGCCTTTGTTTGTTTATCTCTTTCTGCAGACAGTGAAAAATCCCTTCTAATGGGGTAACAAAATCTACACTAGGTACATTAGGCTTTCATCTGATTTGTGACCAGTACATGGGAAAAACATAGCAGATTGCATGTTGTTTTGACTAAGAACATACACATGCATTTAAATCACTTACAGCTTCCTTTTTTATGATGCAATTGTGAATCATGTTCTTTTTGCATTTGTAATTAGAGGGCAGAACAGATGCAAAAGCTTAGTTTAAAGTGATATGTCCATTAAAATAACCTATGCTGCCAAGTAATTCTTCACTATAACTGGGGAATATACCCCCTGTAACAGTGGTTTTGTTCCATTTAAATACACTGAAAGGACGTGAGCTTTCAGGAAACATTCCCCATATTGTGGGAGTCTCAAAATCAGGGTTGTGCTGGATTAGTTTTGGTTTGTTTACAGAGGAAAAATGGTGCCAACGACATCACATCTGACTCTGGAATAGAGCAGAATGACTGTTCAAAATCATAAAGTCTTAAGCAGTTTAGTGCTTTTTCACAAAAGCTTTTGTTTTCATTAACTGAACTTTTACCCAGTACAGAATTTATAATCCAAAAATATTTTAAAATATTAGCTATTGGGGTCTTCATTTTGAACCAAGACTAAACAAGGACTCATATTTTGATCAAAGACAGCTGCCTGGTAATCTGTAGTTATGCTTGATTGAGAGAGACTCTGACAGCCAACATAATAATAGACAGACCATTCTTTAACATATTAACCCTTGTGACCTAATTAGCCATCCAAAAAATGCAAATCAGATCCTGTGCAACCTTTTTAACCATTCAGTTCTCAATGACATTTGATTTTCCTTTTGCAATGTCAATGCACTTGTGTTAAAATTTTAAAGACGTTTAGCCTTTTTGCAGAACAGATGCACACATTAAGCTCTTGTGCTGCTATAATTGGAAACCTCTGTCTTTAGCCACCAGAGCTCACAGCAACATTCACAAGCTCAAGGTTGAAGATCTTAGTCGAAATAGAATATTAACCATCCACAATACATGGTTTGCACATTTTGTGATAATCAGTAACACATCTGAAATTGTAAGCTGGGAATGTGGGGAAGGCAAAAGAAAGGCTAAAACCATTTGTTCTCTGTTTGGTTTTACGAAGGATCTCATATTTCTCTAAGTCTACGCCATTTCAGGTTTAAATTGATATAAGCATAGGATAATTCACGTGATATAAAATCTAATATATGAGAACATCTCCTCCCAACAAATTGTTATTTTTAACTGGCATTATATCACCAGTGCATGTTAAATGAGATACAGTCTTATGTCTCTCTCTAAGAACAAAGCCATGAAATCTACCATAAATATGGTTTTCTAGCCAAGGAGATTCAGATGAATAGCTGCAATGAAAGGTCTGAATTCAAGTCAGAGAAATCCCACCATGGTTATGCTTAATTTTTTCCATTGTATTTCTCTAATAATGTGATCATTTACAAAAGCTGCTGAGCCCCTTGCAATTGCATGCAATTAAAGTATATTTGCATGTGCTGTTTGTCTATCTCCTTTAGCGTGTCACCTCTCTGTGACCTTCTGGTGTGTTGCCCTCTGCTTCTGAAGAGTACCTGCAGTTCTGGGAAGCCATGAGTTAGGCTGGAAATCTTTCTATGTGTAGTATGCTTCAGGATCTAATCCTTTATCATCTAAACCTGAATTTGCTGTGCAATGACATACAAGCCCATAATGACTAAGCATTTATAGGTAATAAACCTGAGATTCACTCAACTTGCATTAAACTTGAGATGCTCAGCCACTGTAATGGACATTTAAAAAATAATTGAAATAGTTTTGGCCATCATGCAATTCCTTTTAATACTCTTCAAGAAATATCTTTAAAAATCCTAGTATATGTAAAAATACATGAGAAAGCAGGGTAGAAAGAAATGCACAAAGGGGTATTATTTATAGCATTTCCAAACCTAATTATTAAAAAATAATGAGTCAGGCCCCCCAAATTATCTGATTGGCCTAAAAATCATGAGATTTAACTAAAAAATACTAAAGTTTGCAGTTCTTTTCATTTGCTTTCTCTTTTATGAGATTTAGGGCACACTCAACACCCGTTTTCCAGCTCTTGTCTGCAATCATGAGGGGTAAAAACTTAACTTTTTTTGAAAATGAAAGTTGAGATACTCATATAATCCAATGACTCCCCAAACTGGGTTTTTAAGAGAAACACCAAATAGGGCAAAACTAACAATAAAATCATGAGAGTTGGAAACACTGTCTCTTCACCGATCAGACCAGAGAGGGAAACTGGAAGGGGATGAGACCAGGCTCATGATGTTTACTCACTTTAAGGAAAACTGGTGGTGATTCCAGTGTTATGTGAGGTAAAAACCTTGGTTAAAAGATTATTTTTTACCTCAATCCCTGAAATGAACAGACCTTTCTCTTTCAGTCCTTGGAAATTTTGGGTCAAGTACTGGACAATGATGATAAGACAGCCTATGTTCAGCGGTAAGTAAATTTACACTGTTTTAATAAAAGGTAGAGGGGACCAGCATTGGCCAATAGCTGCCACAGAGTGCTATCTGAAATTAACAGCTGATCCCTATGCTTAGGCAAGGTCTACACTAGGAGCATTTTGCCAGGATAGTTCTATCCTATAGTGGTAAAGAGCTCTTGGTGGGAACGTAACTTGCACAATAAAGCCGTGCTTCTCTCTCTCTCTCTCACACACACCCACCCACACCCACACTCCTCCCTCTCCCCAAACAAAACAAGCTATACAGGTAGAAATGCAGTTTTGTGTAGTATAACACACTGTGTATACAGCACAACTACGTCAGTCAGCTATCACATCCTGACCAATGTACCTACCCCAGCAAAAAATCTGTAGTGTAGACCTGGCCCCGGTGTCAGATGTGAGTGGAATGAATATGTGGTATCCGCTGGCAACTGTTGACTTTTGAATGGTGACTACTCTGGATTCAGAGCTCCTCCCTTCTTCATGTCTAATTACAAATGTGAAATATTTAGAGTGACAGCATTTTACTAAACTTCAGAGCCTATCTTGATGGTGTACCTCAAAGGGGGTCAGGGTGGGAGGTTCACTTTCCCAATGCTGCATTATTAGTGCATTTCACATGATAATCTCAAACAGCTCTGCGAACGTACATGCTATAATTGTCGTGGTTTATGAGGTCTATGCAACATTCCCCACAGAGGGAGGCTCCGCTGTGTGCCCTATGGCATAGCAATAGAGAATGAGTAACAAGATTAATTTTAAGACGATAATAGGATTAGATTTAGTTTTGTAGTATTGCCAGCCCTACTGAAACCAAACTCTACCAAGGAGCTGGGTTAGAGCATTGGAGGAGAAGCAGCCTAGGTGTTGCTTCCTGCAGCAGGAGAAGAGAGAGAGATGCAATTTTCTTTCTCTTGACCTGAGGGCTTGTGACTGACCCAGAGCTCCCAGCTCCACAGCAGGAATATTGATCCCCAACACTCTGCTCTACATGTGAAGACTGACTGCTAGCTAAGCCCAGTAGGCCACCCCTGCACTCGGAGCAAGGGGACAACTGGGGCTTGAGACAGCCTGGGGTCCCTCTCCAACTAGGCAGGAGAGAGAGTGGCTTCCTAGTGCAGGGCATCGTGCCTCTCATTCATTTCCAACTCCCCCAGCCAGCTGAGGCTTGGGAGAGACTTTGGGGGCATTTTTCTTGTTGCTTCATACTTGTGGTATTTTAAGTGTTAAATTGTTGCTATGTGCTTGGTTAGTCACTCATTTGTTATCCCTGATTCCTCTGCTTTTCCTTTTGTCCCTAGTTCCTGCCTTTTCCTCTTCTTTATTTTACCCCCATCTTTTCTTGCAACAAATGTTTCTTTATCTTTAACTGCTTCTCCTTGATTTTCTGTAATTATCTGTAATAGCCTAGCATTCATAAGGGTTGTCTATTAGTTACGAGGCCCTGAGAACGTAGACCATAGGGACCCAAAGTGGGTCCTGAGGAGGAATAAGGGCTTTAGCACTTTTGGGGTGACTCAGGAGGAGGCTACGCACATATAACATTATATTGTTGTCCATCTTTTCTAATTTACCAGTGCTATGTTATTGGCTTTCCCCATGGGCCTCGGTAACAGGACTGGGCTCAGTAATGATCTGCCTGATGTAAGATTGGTTCTTGGACTATTGGCAGGCTGCGTCCAGGTTCTCGGCCATGCTGTACCAGTGTTGCTGTGCTCCACTGGCACAAAGTAACCATAAAACTGGCAGATCTACGACTGGAGGAGTCCACTGTATCCATTACTATGCCACTAGAATAACTTTTGTAGCAGCTCCTAGGCCTGTCTCTTCCCACATAGAGAATATGGGTAGGGAAAAGGGAGTATGGCCAGTTATCCCAGTAATTCCTCGCTGCCATAATTGCTCTTGGATGCCATTGGCAACTGGGGTAAAGTAGAGCAGGCTTGAGGCTGCTCTGCTTTATATGGGGGACTAGCCTTGCACCTGAGCAGTCCTAAAATAAGGGAACATGAAGATGGCTTAAAGCCACCTTTATTTTCTCCTCCTCCTCAGATGCTCCAAGTTCAACATGGCTAATTCTGGCCACCAGAGTTGAATAAAAAGACATCTCTGAAGCACTTAAATAGCACAGATATTGAACTTGAAGCAGGAATGAATATAGGGAAGTCCTGTAGTCTTTATTATACTGGAGGTTGGGTTAGATGATCACAATGGTCTCTCCTAGCTTTAATATCTATGCATCTATTAATTATTAACCTAATAATCAGTCATGTAGGTATCATACTATGTTTTCTTTTTTCTTTTCTAATTTCCAAATGCTAAATGTATTAGAATGAAATAGTATTTAATACCTCAAGGACAAGCACATTTGTAAGAGCAACTGGCAGTTGTAATTCGAATTTAATTTTCTCTGTAACCTTCATAGCTATGAAGTTGAATTCATTTTTATTAGACCAGATGGGTCAATTTGAGATTGCTGAAAGATTTTGTATTGAATTACTCCAACATCAAATAAAAATGCTACCTTTAGAATGGATACTGAACTGAATACCCAAAAGGTTAATATGTGCCTCATTAGTAAATCCTTTCCTGGCGTGAATATAAAAAGCGGATTTAATATTAGCAGGGTCTGCTGCCATATAAAGATACATTTATTTTATAGAGTCCCACTGTTTGTTGAACACTTACATGTAATTATTGGAGCCCTTTAATGTATTTCTTCTCTTTGATCATTATCCTTTGACAATGTTTGTTGCTATGTTAAATATTTTCATCAACTTGACATTCCTCACTACAGCTAAAACAAAAGTAGTTTGTCCAAACTGTAGGGAATAGAGTGAATTAATACTAATTACTTTTGCCATATTCCTGTTAACTAAAAAGACAATTTTTTAAAAAAATAATTAAATCTTGTTATGTTTTAAAATCCTAGCAGAAAAGGAAAGGATAGAGCTGGACACCCACTGTCTCTCAATCATGGTGTGAGAGAGATATTATGGTGAGAGAATCTCATACATCCTATAATCAATATGCTGCTGTCAGTCATTGGTGACTGAAGCTATCTGAGGTTCATAATAATGCACAGCTGCTATGCAGAAGTACCATAACTAAATGAACATGGTACAGCACTAATGGTTTGATTTGTTATTAACATCTTAAAAAGCTGATGATAATTTCCTAAAATATTAGACAGAATTTCTCTTTCCAATTGATTAAAGCAATTTCAGGGTCCCGTTCACTCCCATGGTTTTCCTGCCAGTAAGGACTGCAGGATTGGGCCTTATGCTCTTTGATTATTGCTAGCAAATTTGGAAATACACTGATAACAGAATATTTTCTTATTTCTCATGGTAAATTCTATAATGAATCCTTTTTTTAAAAAAAAATTTCAGATCAGGGAAATGTAGTTCCTAATCATCCAGCAAAATGAGAACTTAAGAAACAAGTGTTTGATTGTTATGCAATGTATTCATCAGTCCACTGGGCAAAGGTTACAGATACAGAACAGTACACGGGGAATTGCTTCAGCTCACTGCACTGGAAATTTGATTGAAAACAACCAAAATAGGGACCACATATAGCCATCAGTTTTAAAGCAGAACTCTCCATTAAAGTCAAACCTTTGAAATCAACACATTAATATTGATGGCACCAGAGGGTCCCCGAATTAAAAGACACAAAAAAGGGCCCCATATTACCACTGCTGAGGAGTTTGCCATTGATTTTGATAGGAGGAGGATTAGGTCCTGACATATGAGAGGAGTGTCTGCAAGAAAAACAACCGATGAGGACTGACATTTAAATTCTTTTGGGATGAAATCCTGGCCCCACTGAAGTCAATGGAAGTTTTTGCCATTGACTTTAATAAAGCCTGGATTTCACAGTTTGTATTCTTTAGACCATCTTCCATTTAAAAAAGCAATTCCTTTTTTTAATATGCTCATGCAATATGCACACATGCACATCAAGTGTTTTCAGTAACTCTTATTTCTTGCCTTTGGGCTTGCTTTCAAAATATTCAAATATATTTGGCTTTTGCAACTTTCACTAATTAAACCATCTAAAGCAGATGGAATTACAGAAATTACAGGGTTTAAAATATCATCCTAATTGGTTTACGATCTATGTGACACTACAGTGCCATTCAGACTGTGTAATGTTTAAGGACTGCACAAAAGAGAAATCTTGCCAATTAATTTTCTTAAACTCCATTATCCACAATTTTCTCGGCTTTATAATCCTTTCCCCCTCAGCTTTGCTCAGAATAGATCTTGTTGTATAGAGGCACAAGTAACTTCACATCCATACTGAAAGGTTCTTCCCGTTTGCTGAGGAGGAAATGGCTTATTTTTCATGTGCAACAGTATATAAAAATAAGTGAACTTAAGGAAGTCCAACATAGACAGTCACTGTGAAGATATATAGAGAATTATATATATTAGAATTGTAAATGCTGTATTGTGCACTTCTGACACATCTTCATATTATAGGAATTTGAAAACAGAGAGTAAAATGTTCCAGTCTTGAGAGCTTAATCATGTGAAGTTGTACCAATATCATGATTTTCTTTTGCAGAGATAAAAAAATCCTTCTGTTTCTTTAAAGTATCTCATTTTGCCACTTAGACATGATTTTAACTCACTATTCCCTTTTGTTGCTATGGTAACAGGTTTTGGCCCTCATGGTGACAGAAAAGTATCTCCGTCCTTGTTCCTGTTTGAACACATATGTTTCTGTGTATTGCTCTACAGTGTAGGGAAGAAAAGTCTGAGAAGATCACACCTTTCAGAGCAAGGTAACTACTTGTGCCAAATAAAGCCGGCAACTGGAGAAATAGTCTCTAGCAGGCACAGATTTATCTCTTAGAGTCACTGCATGGAGTAGTTCAGATTCCAGTTTTAATGATTCCAGAGAGGGTTGGGGTTTTTTACCCACTCTCCTATGTGACATTTTAGGGACATTTTATATACATAAAGCAAATATTTAAATGAAGTGTGTTTTCTGTGGAGCTGGCTGCAAGCATCTTTCAGCATTGCAGGGGTCAGCTAAGAGAACGAATCATCTGGTATTTGAACTTAAAAAGGAAAGAAAGAAAAAGAAAAAAGAAAAAGTGGACAAAAAGTAATGTTAAATAGCATGGAGCATGACTAATGGCACAAGCATGTTAAAATCATTGGGAAAATGTCCTTGGAAGACAAATGAATTTTCAGCAGAATAATTAACTTAATTAACAAATTTGCATGCATATTCATCAGGCTATTGAAGTCTTTCCAGCACAGCTTGATGAGCATTGGTGTAATAATTGTCTCATTTACATTCTGCAATCTACTACAATTTGGGGCATGCAAAAAAGAAGCCGACCTCTTCCCTTTGACTTTCTTAAGGACCCTGACCCCCCTAATAAACACACGCAAACAACATGTAATGTCCATTCAATAGCCCTTAATTCAGCCCTTTTAGAAGAATCTTTCTCAGACTCTACCATGTTTTCCTCGTCCCTCAGTTCCTTTGCTTTATTATTTTTCCTTTGGCCCAGGTTCTCTGTTTTGCTTCTGCTTGCTCTCCTGGGTAAATCTTGGCACCAGTTCTGACTTCAAATCTCCTGGGCCGCCAGACTGCATCATGTAAAAATTGCCATTTTCCTCTATCTCTGCAGGGCAATCTTTAAAGGCAGTAAGGTGTGACGCTCCAGACTGGCAGCTTGGCAAGAAAGAGCCCATGGATACCAGCACAGGAATCTGGAGGGCTCACTCTGACAGCCAGTCAGTACTGGGAACAAAAGGAATATTTTTTTAAAAGGGGGAAGCAAATGTATTTTTTCATATTGTAGGCATATGGCCACAAGACCAGCAGAACAACATTTAATTACTAATCTCGTGCATTACAGAAGAAAAACTATACAAACGGTAATAAAGTGTCCGTATTTAATTTTTCCCTTTAGATAAAAAAGTAAATGAAAGGAGCCTTCCAGAGCAGAATTGGTCAGCTGTTTTAAATATAGGCCCTCTCTGCACTGTGGCTTGACTCTTTTATACCAGACATGACAATCTGCTAGTGTTATTCTAGATTAGCTTGATTGTAGCATGATTTCCATGTCACGTGTGGACAGTATGTTTTTTAATGCAACTTTGTGATTTAACAATGGGATTCTTTCTATTGACTTCAGTGGGCTTTGGATCAGATCCTTAAACCACGCTGCAAAGACTTTCACCGCTGAGCAGTCCGCACAATGTTTTCACCATTCAGTTGGAACACAGTTGATAACTACATCTGGTGTGGATGCAAACCATGTTATAACTGTGTTAAGCTTTAAGTCCTTGTGTTTGAAGGCATTTTCAAATTTGATTACAACACAAGCCTTATTATGATAGTTATGGTTCCCTTTCCTACCATATAAGTCAGTTATATTAAAAATGTAGCCCATGGCTGCAGACGAAATTGTTAAAATAAAAATGGTAAAAAAACCACATAGAGAACAGTAGCTGTCATATAAAAAGCCAAAGTCAATACAAAGATATTGGCTCCAATTCAGCAAAACACTTAAGCACAGGCGTACCTTTAAGCATGTCCTCATTTGGTCCTAGATAACTATTTATTTACGTGCTTTGCTGAACAGTGTTGGGTATAGAGAGGAAAGATGATTTTTCAGTTAAGGAACTGGACTGATATTTAGAAGCTCTGGATTCAGTTTGCAGCTTTGCCACGGACTTCCATGTAACCTTGGTCAAATCACTTAATGTCCCTGCCAAAGGGGGGTAATAATACATCCTTCCTCTCATCCTTTGTCTGCTTTATTGATTTAGGATATGCGCACACAGCAGCTTGGAAGTGTAATTCCCTTCTCCAGCTAGCACCTAAAAATAACAGTGTGGCTCATGCTAGCTGTCTGAGCACAATCCTGCTCAAACCCTGGGTGCTTTGATGGCTAGCTCATGCTACCACAGCCACTCTGCCATTTTTAGGTGCTAGCTTGAGCAGAGCTAGCGCATGTACATTTACCCAGGCTGGAAATTATACCTCCCGATTGCTGTACAGACATACTCATAGATTGCACACTCTCTGTGGAAGGGTCTGTCTCTTATTGTGTGTTTGTACAGCGGCTAGCACAGAGAGGCTTCTGTCTCAGCTGGGGGGGCTAAGCATTAGTGTAACACAAATAACATCTCTATAATAGAGCTAAAGTAAAAAGCCCTATTTTGAGGGTGTAAGTAATAGGCCAGCACAAGGATGTAAGTGGTTAACAGGCCTTGTGCTGGCCTATTGCACTGGGATGCACTCCACCTTCAAATGACAATTTTTTGGATATGCTTGTAAGTGAGATAGTGGAAAAATTTCTTGTTGATAGATGCATTCAGCTGTATTTGGTCTGACTTTCTAAAGTTTACATGATTCATTTTTCATACAACAGACATATGAATACTGACTATATTAGCTAAATAAAAATGTGTATGACAAGCTTGCAATATTATCATTAGAACTGGCCAGTTCAGTCACCAGATCTGCTTGCCCGCCCATGCTCATGAGCGTCATAATGAAAAATCACAAGATGTAAATTAACAATAATACTTAATATAATGGAAGCTACAGGCACAGTTAAGGCTTAATGCTGTTTTGCACTTAAAAAAAGGATTCCACCTCTTTGTTTAGTATGAAAAATACAATTTAGAGCACTTTTTCTTTGAGTACAGAATTAATTCCTGAAAATTACATATATATCCATTAATTAGTGTGATTAAAAACTGTGTCCTTTAAGAAATTTAGCATCTATGTCAATATTTTCCTTGTCCCAAATGATCTTAACAAAATAATAACACAGACACTTCAAACTTTCCATCTAAAGTTAATTGAAATCTTGTGTATAGGCTGCATTTGAAGAAATTATGTCTGTAATTAAGTTAAGTTATTAACAATTTTATCTAATTGTTGTTGTTATATAGGCTGTAGATAACTCTTAAGTGGGGCCTTTGTAACATCAGAGGTAACTCAATCAACCACTTCCTTTGTTCTACAGCAAATTTCCATGCAACAGTTCTTTTGGTTGTAATAACTCTGTGACATAAAGGAGGCTGGGGCACATCTTAAGAAAGATTACTGTCACAACTGTCACTGCTCTTTAAAATCGGTCCTTTAAAGCAGGGGTGGGCAAACTATGGCCCGTGGGCCATATGCGACCCGCCGGCCATTTTTATCTGGCCTGTGAGCTCGGGCCAGGGAAGCGGGGCCAGTGGCCCTGTGCTCCTGGGCCAGGATGCCAGGTGGAGCGGGGTGAGCCACGGGCCCCCATGCACCCAGGCCGGGGGCTGGGCTGAGCCACGGGGCCCCACGCTTGGGCTGGAGCACCGGCTGGGAACGGTAAGCAAGGTGGGAAGGGGGCTTAGGTGGTAGGGTCCTGGGGGTGGTGGTTAGGGTGGGTTGGTCTCGGAAGGGAGCAGTCAGAGAACAAAGAGCAGGGGGGCTTACATAGGGGGTGAGGTCCCGGGGGTGGTGGTTAGGGTGGGGGGTCTCAGGAGGGGGCAGTCAGGGAACAAAGAGCAGGGGGGCTTAGATGGGAAGGGTCCTGTGTGGGCAGTTAGAGTGGGGAGGTCTCCGGAGGGGACGATCAGGGGACGGTGGTGTGTGGATGGGTCGGGGATTCTGACAGGGACAGTCAGGGGGCGGAAAGTGGGTGCAGGTCAGATAGGGTGCAGGGCCAGGCTATTTGAGGAGGCACAGCCTTCCCTACCCAGCCCTCTGCACGATTTTGAACTCCAATGTGGCCCTCAGGCCAAAAAGTCTGCCAACCCTGTTTTAAAGGCTCCCCAAGGCCCTTGCTACCTCTACTCCAGTACGCATTGAGGTATCACTGCTGGGGGGAACTGAAGAAAGAGCAGAGGGAAAGCCTTTAAAAGACAGATACATGGAGATTTAGGGACTGCATTATCTCCAGCACAGTTAAGGCATCTAAACAACCTTAACTCTTCCCTGTACTGATGCATGAATGGAAAAAAGGTTAATGTATCTTTAAAAATCAGTTTAATCTAATATGGACCACAAACGCTACAATGCCTATATCATTAACATATGGTTAATGCATGGTGTCACTATAGATCAGAGTTAAGGTTGTTCAAGTACCTTAACTGTATTTCTCACTTTTAAATGTTTGAAGTGTAACATCTTCTTTTAAGTGTAACCTTAACACTGCATTTCCTGAGTTTGTAATGCTTGCTTTTGGGGTAACTTCATTACCCCTGTCATAATTTTTACTCTTAAGTTACTGATATGTACTCTCATATCAACTCCCTCTTAACTGTTTTTTTGGGGGGGCGGGGCAGGGATGTATGTTGCACTTATCTTCAAAGTATTTTACAAACATGAATTAATTAATTAATCCTCACAAGAACATTGTAAGTATTAGATCCGTTTTCAGATGGGGAAACAGCCTGGGCTACACTGGGTGTGGGTGGGTTTTGAACTAAGACATGCAACTTCAGCTACGCTATTCGCACAGCTGAAGTCAAAGTATCTTAGTTCAACTTACCTGGTCGTCCTCACGGCGGCGAGTCAACCACGGCGGCTCCCCCATCGACTCCGCTTACTCCTCTTGCGGAGCTGGAGTTCCGATGTCAACGGGGAGCGTGTTCGGGGACTGATTTATTGCATCTAGATGAGATGCAATAAATCAGTCCCCAATACATCGAACACTATCCACCGATCCAGTGGGTAGTATAGACATACCCTAAGGTAAAGACATTTGCCTAATGACAGAGGGAAGGAAATGGGAACTCAGGGTTTTCTGGCACCTTGTCCCAGGCTCAGAGCCACTAGATCAAGCAGCCCTCTTCCTCTGAACAGGCCTTGCCTCATTCTCACAGCAAAAAGCAGACCTATTCATTTGGTATGGCATTGGCACATACTTTTGCTCAAGTCTGCAAAACATAACTGATAAGAAGCCTAAACTAGGCAATATTACCCATCTTTTTTCTTGTAGACAGGGGAAAAACAGCATGTGTCTTAGGGAATAAGAATGGTCAAGAGGAAGAGACTTGGAGAGACACAGCGGGGCAAAATTATTTTGTCAGACGTGCCAGAAAGATCATATCTTCATCTCCAGTACTCTGCTCCCTCTGTATGTGTTGATATCAACACGAGAGTTCCATACAATTAGGGAGAAAATAATATTGGAGTCAAGATTCCCTGTGTGGATCTGAGAGGAAATTTTTGCCTTTAATCTCTTTCAGTGTTAATTCATTTGTTGCCCTCTGTCTACCAAAGGATTTTCATTTTGTTTTCTAGCTAATTAAAAAATCCACTTCATCACCATTAATGGCTTCATCTTCCTATGCACTTAATGAAATTAAGTTTTTGGAGAGTTAGAGAGGGTTTCATTTGTCCAATATATCATGTTTTATAAAGTAATGTTTTTTTTAAAAGTGTGCAACATAAATTAATTAGCAAGAAAGTGAAACTATTCAGGGCTCACCTCTTTGTTAATTTTCTGAGAGAGAAAATGGGACTTCTTTGCATGGTGTAAATGGTTTGAGGTGATGAATCAGTCTTCATGCATTTGAGTTTTTTGTTTGAATTTGCCTTTCCTATAAAAAAATCTGCATGAGCACAAACACTTATTCAGTTGTTTTATAATATGTTAGACAATTTTCATCTCCTTAAATGTGTGACTGGCCAATGGGAAATGAACCAAGGAGAGAGTACCGGGTCTTTTTCCACAAGTCAATCATCCATATGGTGACCATTGTTCATTCTTACTTCTCAGAGATGTTGTAAGAATTAGCTAATGCTTGTAAAACACTTTGAAGACAAAAAGTTCTGTGTAAGTGCTCAGTATTACCGCAGTTTTCCCTGATGAGTATGTTTTAAGATTACACATTGTACAATGCGGAAATAGATCCACTTATTAACAGCAGCCAATCTTGTTAGAGTTCTCATTACTGAATGGCCTTTTCCCAGAATGATCTTCTGAAGAACCCTTCACCTTTGCCACTCTCCACTGATTTGTAACCACAAATTTGGTTTGTTAAATGGATTCTGACTTCTCATTTTCTGATACAGCTCCTCCTCCTTACTGAACCTATGTAACATACTGCTCAGCTTTGTACATATGATGTCTCAGGTCTTGAGCTGGGGCCTGGGAACCCAGACAGCCACTATATTCTGGCCTCCACCCAATGTCTGCTAAAACCTGGTAAGCTGAGAAGCCAGAAGGACTACAGCCTCAGCCAAGGTACTACCCAGGGGACCCTGATTGGAGGATTGCCCAGGCTTCACCAGTTGGTTCAACCATGCTATTTAAGCCAGAAGGAGGTACCAGGAGTTGTCAGAGCAACAAAGTGGTTTCCTGTTGTGGCTGCATTGGACCCTGCTTGTGCCTTCCTCCTGCATTAATCCTGTTCCTGAATCTAGCTCTGCTCCTGGCTCCTGCCTTACCTCTCTCTTCACTCCTATTCCCACTATGCTCCTGCTTCATGCTTGAGCTTTGCCTCTCCTTCAGTTCCTGTCCTTATCTAACTTCCACTATCAATTACCAGTCCTGTCTGTGACTCTGCCCCCTGACTTCTGACTCTGGCTTGACCCCTGGGTCTAGTAATTGGCAGCTGACTCTGGTGCTGACCCTCAGCTTTGTTCCCCAACTTGGATGCCTGCTCTGCCCACTACACCTGACTCCTGCTCTGACTACTAGGTCAGACTATCCACATTCTGGTCCCTAAAAGTACATGGCCTTTAAAAATACATCTTATTTCCTGTTTTTACACACTTGTTTTGACACAGCATTTGTGTTTTTAACGGTATTTTCTTTCCTGAATATACTCTGCCTATTTAATACTTGCAGGCCCGGAGTTGTGTCTCTGGTGATACATATTTTAATCGGATAGGAGCATTTATTCTTCCTCCCTCCCCCTGCCCTCAGGCACACATGCTCTGAAGCATCCCTCTTTATTTAGCACCTATGTAATCCAATAAGTCTTATCAACAATCCTTGGTATGCTTAAGGATTGATTCTTGTATCATGCATGAGATTCAGGGTATATCATTACCTAACAAATAACAGCCTCTTTCCCATTATTAGAAAGTTATTTATTTCAAGTGATGGATCCAGACTTCCTTCAGTTTATGTGTCTATGGGTCCTTTCCCTTCACCTTTGCCACCCAGCACTCAATTGTTAATAAATAATAGTGACTTAGACTTTGACTGAGCATTGTGTTTGGGAAGTGGCACCATCCTACCTGCTGGCTGGTTCTGAACATCTGTTGCAGCTGTGATAGCCCATCTACATGACATCTTAATTTATTCCAGAGATCAGTCCACACATGGGCAGCATGCGCACAACATATTGAAAAGGCTCTGCCAACGTGCAAAGCTGGGAAAAATGTATCTTCGAGCCACCGACCACAAAGTTTCTCAGCTATATGATGTCTCCTGAAGGGGGTCCGCATAGATACTGTAGTAAGGTAGAAGTGATCTGCCATTGGGCAATGCCTCAAAATAGGATTCAATATCTAGGGGTTCCTTTCCATCGATACAACACAAAACTGGCTTGAGCCCGCATCCAGTAACCTGGGAAAATTACACATCACCTCTGGGCGCCTTTAAGAGGCAATACTTCCCCATTCGCAAGCACAGAGTCTGAGTGTAGAAAAGAAACTTGTAATAAAAGGAGGAAGTGACGGCATTAATTTGGGAAAACACTGCAAACAGGGTTCATAAACATAAACCATGAGCAAAAGACCCACCCCCAAGTAAGTTGGACAGTATCCTTTTCCCCTCAGGTTCTTAACTCCAGCAACCCAAAAGTCCCTTTAGCATACCCATCCCTTCTTTGCTCCCTACTCTCAGTTGCTGTCCTTGGTCAGTGCAGACCCAGTGTTCAAAGACGCATCCGCAGAATTCACCTCCCACTCTGGGTGGAGGTAAGAAGGCACCTTACTCGCTCCACTGCTCAGGCACTCATCCACTGCCCCTCTCTGCCAGCCACCCTGCTGGCTGCTCACTGCGCTACTCCACCAGCCACCCTGCTGGCTGCTCGCTTTGTCTGCCAACTATCAGGCATCTTCTGCTGCCACTTGCTTCTTTGCTATGACCTATGCACATCAGTGTTTTAGTGATTTTCAGCTCTTTGCAGAGACACTGCCCATCTCAAGTCATTTCAGCTTTCAGTGACAGAGTATTCAAAATAACAAAAGAGGCCTCTAATGAAGCCTATTTAGCTCTTTCTTTAAACAGTGGGGAGAAACAGGTCAACCCAGTCTGGGGACTCCTAGGAAGAAGCCACACACCTCTTGGCTGGGATATCTGACCTCACTCTTCTTACTTTCACAGGGCTTTGGCATTTGAGCCCCTGGCTTAACAAGGTCCTTTCAGATGAGGTGATACCCCTCATTTGGGACAGGATAAGCACAGTCCTTTATTCCTTCCCTTTATTCCTACAATAATTACAACATTTTTGTAACATCATTTCACTACCCCTGCATTCAGTACTAAAGTGATTTGTATCCGACACCAGCCAGAATTGATTAATTTGACACCATTTGCTAAATATCTAAGCAGAGCAGGAGCAAACTGTATTTACATAAACACACCCAAAGACTCCCCCCCTCCCAGCTAGCTGTCAGGGGAGCATTCACTCATACCCTGCTTACACATCCAACAAACCTAAGAGTAGGTAAAGCAACATCTTTATGTGCCTAAGGCAGAGTACAAGCATTATAATGACTGCCACCAACAGGAAGTGCAGAGGGAAAAGATGTGGCTATTGTACAAACACCCCAAGACAGTCTGACCTATCTGCAAACTAAACCATAGTACGTGGACCCTTACCAAATGTGCAGACAAATCAACTCAGCGATGGCCAAGCTTCAGTTTCTCCAGTCCCTCGAGATGCATCCTGTATTTCATGCTTCCCTCTTGAAACTCTTCTCAGACCATCACTTTCCTAACCTATAACAACCTTCCTGCTCCTCCCCTCCACTGATTCAGATTCAGGGACAAGAGGAGCATCTCATCCATGAGATCATAGATTCCAAGATATGAGGAGGGAAGTTGTGGTACATCACCAATTAGGAAGGCTACGGGCCTGAGAAGTAGCTCACCACATACTCTCCCCAGAAAAAAAAATCAATGCCTTCCACAGTGCACACCCAGATCTCCTGTACCCACAAGGTCACCCCAAGGAGGCGAGGATTGATGTGAGGATCTGGTCTGAAACCTCTGGTCTTGAACCCAGGTGCATGGGGTTCTTGGGAAGCAGGCTTTGTAATTTCCCCATACCACCTCAGCCAGTTAACAGGGAGCTCACAGAATCGGGTGAGTCAGCTTCCAGGGTTCCGTGACCTGTTTCCTGATTGGCTGGTGACCAGATATAAATTTCCTGCTTCTTTTCTGGCCTTGTCTGAGCAAGAAGCCATTGCTTGCCAGTTAATACTTGGACACTTTTTGACCCTGACACTACCTTGCTGCCCCAACTGACCAGCCAGTTACTTTGCTGTACATTTTCCTTGGAGTGGGTCTCCTGGCTATGAGACAGTTTGCATGAACTGTGACCACTAATCTGGATTGCCCATCAATCTGCCTGACTCATGGTCATTACAATGGCAAATGCATCATTAAAAATCCTGTTAACCTTTTATTAAAAATACCCAAAAGAAGGAAAAACAGCTAAGCATTTGAAATATGAAGTACTAGGTAAGACTTTGACTTTAACATTACTCCCTTTTCTCTTAGCTGTAAAGTGTGGTTAAAAGGAAACCTTTTGTTTGGTCGCTTTTTAGGTGGTGTTAAAGATGGAAATAGCTGTTCTTTTCAAGGAAAAGAGAAGATGCTTGTTATGTTGCTGTTAAAATCTGAACCTATTCTGTGGAAGCCAAAATAAGACAGACAAACACACACAAGATGGGGGAGAGAAGGACAGCAAAGCTAGAAATGCAGCTTCTGTCTCTGCTGTTGACTCCTACTTGCAACCTTACTGCTGGAAAAACACAGGTATGGTACTTGCTCTTACTAGCCACTCCAAGACCTGGGAAACTTGTACCCAGTGTTGGGCTCTTTAGGGCATTACTTTTATTTACTTTGTTGGTCACGGTGTTGCATAATAAGCAGTCTTTGCTGGCTAAGACAGACTTTTACTAAATGAAAGGAAAAAGGAGAGGGGTAGGAAAGAGAAAAAATAAGGTGGAGAAGGAAAAGAGCACTCGGGGTCAGGTGAGGGAGGAACAAAATATCTTCATCAGGTTTGAGATGTGATGTCATCTGGGTTCCTCTCTCTGATCCAGTCTGTTCAGAACATCTCTTGGGATCAGGATAATGAAGGCCCAATGGTGTTATGGTGGTTCCTCAGTTCCATGAGATGGTGGAGGTGGCAGCCATAGTGGTAAAGCTCTCTGCCATCATGCAGCTCCTCCTCCTGCTACTAATTTCCCCCCCAATACTATTTTTAAAAGCCCTAAAAGGAGTGATGGGTGGAATAGCCTATCCCCTCAATATTTTAATCACAAATTAAGCCTAATTTCTGTCAGACCAGTTTTGGTCCATTGATTTTCAGTCCCACATTTTTCTTGTTTACCAGGCATGATCTTAACACAGTCATTGAATCAGTAAACCTCCTTGTTTAGACCAATTCAGTCTGTCTCCCTTTTTACACCTTTTCCTACCATCATTTAGTGTTGTAGGTTATTGTGTTATTTTATAAGCTTCCATCCACTTTCCTGCAGTTGAACTCACAACTAGGGTAAGTTTGTGGGCCCGTTTATTGTAACAGTGTCTTATGGCTAATCTCATCCATTTCCTTTGTGGGAGGCTGCCAGGCCTCAACTGCACAGTGTAACGGGTATCTTTTTAGGTGTGATAGCCAGCTTGTGAGCCCTCTATTCTCCCAAAAGAGCAATGAACAACAGTATAATCTTTTCCCCATTTCTAGCATTGGTTTCTGTGCCTGAAAATCCCTGGAGCGCTTAAGAAGATGATTCTAATGGACTTTTGTCCTTTTCATTGTGCTATAAGATCCAAATTTGGATCCAGCCTATTGTCAAGATTTGGTTAAAATTTGGAACCTTGACTTCTAATTTTGGAAGCATCATGATCCAGACATTGTTGGGTCAGTCCATATCTAGCCTTAATGCCAGTGCTTGAATGGTGATTGGTAAAATAAGTTATTAACCTGAATGAGCCACTTAAACTTGATTTCTGTGGGTTTACACATCACAATTTAAAATAGTAAACAGCACTGTCAATGAATATAAAAATTGTTGAGATGTACGAATAGAGACTAAGTTTATGTTTGCAAGTAGAACTTTTTGGAGAATGGATTTATTTTTCCTCCTATGGAAAATTTTGACTTTTATCAAAAAACAAAACATTTTCAGGCCTTTTTTTGACAAAAAATCAACATTTTCTATGTAAAGTCGACATTGTCAACAGAAAAATTATTGTAGTTTAAAATCCAATTTTCTGTTGAAAAAGAGTTTGAGTGGAAAACATTTGAGCAGCCCTACTTGTTAACTAATGCCAGTATGCAGTTTCAATAATTCATGACAGAAATTAGTATGTTCAGTAATTGTTGTATCAAACATAGGTAGGCTTTTAAGAATATCAATGGACTGTTCTTATGACAATGACTCACAGCCTTTTACAATGAGTATCCGGGTTACATTGTTTGTATGGTACAGAAGAATGAATTCCCTCTCAGATGTGCTATGTGAAATGTATGCAGAAGAGATCATAGGTCAACAGTTAGACTCCTTTGGCACAATGGAACTTTCTAGAATAAGAGTGAAACTCATCTCTGCAGTAGACAGAGTTTTTCTCAAGGGCCAACTTAAGACTGTAGAATGAACTACCACAGGAACTAAGGGCCATCACAAATCTCACTAGTTTCTACTCTAACTGCTAGGTGCATTTCTTTTACCTTGCCTTCTATAGCATAAATATATAGAAGTGTGTGTGTATATATACAGAGAAAGAGAGAGAGAGAGAGAGAGAGCATAGGCACCAGCTTCCTCTGGGCCTAGGGGCTGCTCAACCCCTCTCTCTGCCCCAGCCCCTCCCATTCCCCAAGCCCCTGCCCCACCTCTTCCTTCACAGTTCCACCCCTCCCACCAGTGTGCCCCATACTCACTCCTCCTCTTCCCTTATGGAGCCTCCTGCATGCGGCAAAATGCTGGAGGGGCTGGGAGGGGTGTGGAGGTGCTGGTTGACGGGGCAGGCAGGAGGCACTCTGAGGGGTAGGGAGAAGAGAGGACGGCCCATGGGTGCTAAGCACCCACTAATTCTGGAGCACCCACAAACTTGTTGCTTATGAGAGAAAGAGAGAGAGAGAGAGAGTGTTTGCACATACTTCTCCCCCAGACGAGAGGATGTGGGAACAAACATGTTACAGATGTGTAGTCCAGTTGGTTAATGCACTACTGGAAGGTGCTCAAATACTATGGTGATGAGTGTGGTATAAAAACCTATGAAGAATATAAGGAGTTTGGTGTAAAATTTATCATTGCTCTCCTTCTGGGATTATCACAAACATGAGACATATGCATCCTCTAAGACTATCTCAATGAGCAAAACTAAATTAAGATTTTATCATTAATTTCATTCCACTAAATTTATCAATCTGTCACTGAGAATCGAGTGTATTGCTTTTAATATAGGACATGTTTTTATAGGCAGTGCACTTATCAGCTAATATTCTTATTAATTTCTATATTATAGGCTGTGTATTTGCACTATAACACTGTGCCCTCCAGTGCTGGATGAAGTTGCACATGTTTGCTTCTCAGGGTTTAATTCCAAAGTTGTAGTGTTTGTAAACCCAATCCAATTTATTTTCCAAAATGATAACGTTTAAGGAGTGTTTGTTCCCCATATAGCCACTCCCTTCACACATGGATGCCTGCCTGACTATGGTCCTAGTTCAGCAAAGCGCTAAATACAGGGCTGATCTGGGGCCTGTAGACCCTGTGTTTTTGGTGGCTTGGTGGCCTTAGCTGAATATCTTGTGAAGTGCTGCTAAGCACCTCCAATGAAGGGCAGAGTACTCTCAAATCACTGGAAGTTGAGGGCACTCAACTACTGGCAGGATATGCTCAAACCCTCACAGGTTTGGGCCGCAAGTACCATGCCTTGGTCCACTACAGTGATGTGGTCCAAATCCCACTTGCCTAACACAAGTGTGTGGTCACAAGGGCCAAATTAATCTAATCCCTCCCGTGGCTGCATTGAAGTTACATTAGGGTGGAACTGAGTGCATTGTCCTCAGTGGAGCTACTTGTGTGAGCAGGCTAAGCAGGATGTAGCTCAGAGGACCCATGCTGTCGATGATCACATTTTCCCTCTGATGCTACAGACTTCCCACTGGCATTTCTCCATTGAAGATTGCTATAGTTTGTTTACAAGAGGAGGGGAGAGTCTGGGTTCCATTAAGCACCGTGAAATTTCCTAATGCATCACAATTACGGAAATGCTTGTGCTGGACAGAGTAACTTTTCTGCTGATTCTCTGGACTAGATTAATCAAGTGTGCCTCATTTATTTTAAATACTTTTAACAAACAAATGCCATCCAGAGTTGTAATCTACTTTCTTTTGAAGTTTAACTGATAATTGCAGAATTACTTGTATTATTTATATATTTATGGGAGATGGGCAATTAATAAATATTAAATTATACTATCAATGCTATTAAATTATGCTATTTAATCTATTAATAATGCCTATTTGCCATTTTAATAAAAATATATAACTAAATCTTAGAGATTTATTTAATATAGATTTAACATACACTGTTAAATCTGTTAACAGTTTTGCAGCCGTTTAGTCAGGCAAAATTCCCATTGACTTTAATGGGAGCTATTCCTTGAGTAAGGACTGAAGGATTTTTTTCCTTAGGAAGTTGATAGCTACAGCTAATAAGTAACTGAATAAATCACATTCATAACATGAGAAAAAAAATCTTGTGGTCCCTAGTGGCCTCTGTGAATAGTGAGTTCACAATTAACTCCACAGGCACCTGCATTCTTCAAACAGCTCTGCCTGTCTGGAGGAGAATTTTGGAGTGAAACCAGAGAAGAGGTAAGGGCAGTATATGTCCCAGCCCTTTACAGAAAGGAAGCACATTGGAAAACAGTGGTCATGGAGTGGCCATGTAATATGAAGGAACAATTCCTTTCCCCACCCTGTGTCTGCACTGCGAGCCTTGGCAGTTAAGAACTGCTTAAGGTCAAGAATTTGGACCTCAGCACACTCATCACCTTCTATAACTAAATATTCAAAAATATGTAACTTGAGGCCTTAATGTCTGAGTATAATTCACAGTTAAATGCTGAGGATCTTTTTTTAGTATTTTGTCACTTTTTAGTTGTATAGATGAAGTATTTCAGCATGGGAAAGAAAGTTCCTGTCATTTTTTCTCAAGACTCAAAGACAGTTTGCTGCCATATATCAGTGCACTTGTCAAAAGCTTTGACACAGATGTCTAGTCTTGGCAACCACTGAATTTGAATATTGAGGCCTAGTACAGATCTATTCATAGAGTCAAATTCAGAACCTGTGTAGGTGGGTGCAACTTCATTGACTTGAATTGAAAGGCAGCCACCTGCACTTGATCTGATTTTAGGCTTATCAAGTTTGCCTGAAAGCAATCTAGGGACTGTTCAAAATGGTCCTTCAAGGCCAGCTCCATCTTTGCCTGAAAGTGAAATTATATCAAATGTATCTAGGCCTTGTGAAGACAGCAACAGTTTGAGAAGGAATAGGATGTGGAAATGGATGGGTTCTTTACAGCTGGTCTCATACACAGCAGTGAGTCAGGTGTATTTAACACCCAATTTTTTTAATGGAATCATCAAAGTATGTAGGAGCCTAAAGTGTGTACCCATCTGCTCTTACTGCTTGTCCCTCCATGCTCTGATTCATTGCTGCCCCCTCCCCCACCACTCTGCTTGTCTCCTCTAAAGTTAGAGAGTAAGCAGGGTGGGACTATGTCTTTCTAGTTGTTTTGTCAAGCTCATGGTGTATTTTGGGTGCTATAAATATATTAAATAATTATAAAGGCTCCGATGTCAGCTGTTCCTATAGAGAGGGCAAGAATCTCCACGATTTTTCACTTTGCAGCATTTCCTACTAAACTTCAATGGGAGAGGAAGGTAGTATTGGGCCTTCACCCTTACAAAAGGAATATTGTGTATGGTCATTCCAGAACATAAGAGAAATAGAAGCTAGGGACAGCGATGCAGAAGTGTCAGTAGGCCAGAACTTCTCCCCAGCTCCAAAGTATGTGCCACCATGCTCAGTCTTTTCAAGGAAGTTTATTTCTTGCACAGAGCATCACAGAGAAAACAGTCTTAACTCAGTCCTTGGCCCTAGGCTTCAGGCCCACCTCTGCCCATCAGTCTCTGGCACTTCCATTCCTGGCATCTCTCCAGCCTCAGTCAGCTCTGCTCCCTTCTTGGAGCAGCACCCACAAGGTTGCTTCCCTGAGCCCTGACCCCTTGCTCCAAGGACCTAACACAGGAGCAAGCTCCAGTCCAGTTTAGCTTTCCTTCCCAAGGGCTCAGCCTATCTCAGTCCTTGCTCCCTAGCTTCTCACTAGCAGTCTTTTGTAGCCCATACCTCTCTGATTGGATTGGGCTTGCTGGTCAAAGGGACCAGCTACCCTGTGACACTCTGCAAGTGGTCCAACTCACCTATGACCACCCACTGTACTGCTACGGAATATCCTGGTACCCACTGTCCCTGGAACCTATTCCGAGAGTTTCACATTGCAGAGAGGATAGGCAGGAAAAGAATGCTGACGGGATGAGCCACAATGTCCATATTACTGCCCCGTGTTTGTGGTAGATGCTGTTGTCTGTGCACTATCACTCACCTATTTTTTGATCCTCCACACTGGAGCCTCCGTTGGGTTGCTGGCAATCGTCCTTACATCCTGCCCAAACCAGGGTCCAGCAGGTTTTCCTCCTCTCCACCTGCAGAGGTATAAAAGACAATAGGGCCCCATGACTGAACGTTTTAATCTAGAGCATGAAAGCCAATTTAGAGAGTGTTAATATTCCCCGAAAGGATGCAATTTACTGCAAGTATCAAGATCTGTTAGCCTGACTCTTGACAATGATATAAGTGTAAGAGGGGAAAAAAACCCATCCCAGTTTGTTGTAGATATTTTTAGGATTGAAACACGGATGTCACAGCACATCCAAATGTATCTCTGAATAGCATGTCCAAAGAGGAGTCTCTTGAGGTTGTTATAAAGGACTGATACTCAGTGGGTTAGCATACTGTCTTAGCAAAAACATTAGGACTTTGAGCTGCATTGCTGGTATTAGCAATACCATGTAAAATACAGGATTATATTGAAGATATCCTATTTTACTTTGTTCAGAAGATGACAATGTTCCTGCACACCAACATCCACACTTGCACCTTAACAAGCCCCCAAACACTGATTACAAAATGACCATAGTACATCTTTCACCCACCACCCCTTTTTGTTCACTAGCTATAAAATTGAACAACTGGGACTGAGAGACTTTGGCCTGGATCCAAGAAGCTTGCTAGATGCATCCACACTTGGCTCTGTGCCCAAACATATAATATTCAAATGTGAGTTGTCCTTAATTTTTGTTTGAATCATCCTTTTCTTTTACTTGTTTGTTTTTTCTAGGGAGGATGCAATGCCTGAAACCTGCTTCCCTGTGGCTGTGTCTGATTTTACTGCCATATCTAGCTTCCTTTTTTCCCCCTTTGGAATTCAGAAGAGATTAAACCGGCTGGATTCTATCGAAATTAAATAGGATCCTATCAAAATTACTCTTTTAAAAACATATAATGTCATAAACAATTATTTCATTTCTATAATTTATTTTAAGCCATCTACAGAACACAGGAGAGATCATATCCCTATGTAAAAATTTCTGTAGAAGGGTTTCATTGTCTATTACTTTCTGTAGGATTTTTCCAGACCGGCAGATTTCTTTAGCTGACAGAGAAGCAACTGATGTACTGCCAGTTAACAACTGTAACAATGGATTCACACTAACGGCCTCCACCCTCACAGAAGAAATAGTGTTTATGGCCACCCCAAACCATCAGAGTGATGGAAGTCAGGGCCATTGGTACAGAAGTTCTGTGTTGTAAGAGCCTGATCCAGAGCCCATTGAAGTGAATGGAAAGACCCCACTCACTTCGGGGTCCACTAGATTTTTATCTGCAAGTCAATTTTACTTGGAGCATTCCTATGCTACATGGCTTATGTTGCTTGAGACTGAATTAGGGAAGTATTTAACATGTAACCTTTGAAAGCGTATTAGAAATGAGGTCAATTCTCTGCTGATTTGCACCTCTTCTCACCTTAATATAGTCAATGTAGGACAAGGAATAGGTCAACACTGAAGGTGATCCTTGGACTTCAGCTGGGAAAAACATTTACCATATTCCCTGTGCTTTAGTGCAGTTATTAATGCTAATAATGCTCAGCAGCAGTATCAATTATATCGGTGTAAATAACAGATTATAATGCGGTTAGGGATAATACAATTGACAATACATGCATTTAGTAAACAAGACTGTCAGTATGTATAAAACCTCAGCAATATGTTATAGCTTGATATTTCATAAGGCAGAAGAGCGCAGGGAGTGCTTTGAGACAGCAAGTTGAAAAAACATTTCATTTATAAATTAAATGTGTTTCAGTGTTATAAACCCCAGCAGGAAATTCGCTCATTGGGGCTAATCATTTAAGATCTGCTCTTCTATGGTAACCAGCTGAACACAAGAGAGAGAGAGAGAAGCATTTTCAGAGATGTCAGTGGCTTTTTGGTATGTCCACTGGACTGAAATTTCTTTATTTTGATGATTTTCCTATCGAAACATACTATATTCTCTAGCTGCAGAATGGTGCTCAAAGTATTGATTTATTAATATTTTACACATCTACATGCATTTCATATGCAAATAATGAAAAAATGTATAAACTAAAAATAATCACTGGCATCAAGCAATTTCTCTTTTTTTATTGTGAACAAATTTAGTGGCATAGAAATATGTCTCCAATCTCATTTTCCCCTTTATCCCTTCCTCCTGCCTGTGCTCTTTCTATGCCTCTTGCCTGGACACTCCTTTTGTTCCCCTTCTCTCAGCATCCTCTCTGCAACTTCTTCCAGGCCATTCCCTATATTTCGAACTCTTTATAAATCATTTGCTTGTTCACAAATAAATTCTGTCCTCAAATTCAAGTCCCCTATTAAAAATGTGCTTCTCCCATGAAACCTTTTAGTAATTACCTATCTAATATGGTATATAGTTTTAATCGTCTGATAAAATGAAGTTTCAGCCTTCCTATAGGTATTGCATGTGTCTTATGCATGTATAAGATATTTGGACTGTAGTCCTGTTGGCTGTTTTTACATTGCTAGATCTTTGGGGTACAGGTCATGTCTTCCATGTTTGGTAAAGGTGTGATCACACCTTTGGTACTTAATGGTTATTAATAAAGAGATGCAATTTCTCAACTGTTTAGGGTTGCACATACCAATAGAACTGAACATTTTGGCTAGCTGATTTGTTCTTGGCAGTTCAGGTCTATTCACAATGTAGATTCCTTGATTTCTATAGAGACGAATCCAGCCTCTCATACCATGCCTGAGTAGCCAAGCAGGGGAAAAGGTTCTTCTTCGGACAAACAACTCCTCCTGCAGCACTGATTGATCAGCAGGTATTCCTGCAGTCCTGAGGCTGCAACAGCCCTTTTTTTCTTGTCCTTCCCCTTGAGATCACATGAGATACAGAGCTCAACAGATTGCTGGGAGTGTGGGTCCCTGCATGACGTCTTCAAATCCGTTCTTATCAGTACTGGCGCTCCTAGGGACATCTGAGGCTGTAGAGATACTCATGTTATTCCAGTCAAGGGCAGACGTAGAATGTCCACTGTATAATGTGGCTACTTTGTTAGATCAGAATCCAAATGTGACCATTTTAAAAATCGGTTTTAAGATTTAAAGTTATTATTAAGAAGAAACTGCTTATTCATTCAGCGTTTTGACTCTATGGGAAGATCACAGTTTTTGATAAACGTAATCTGTCTGTTTGTATAAACCTACGGGTCTAAAGTTATGAAATACCTGTTTAACTGAGAGGGACGCTGTGCCAGATATAAAGACTTGTTTCGTTTGGTTTCCTCCTTCTATCTGTGGCAGGCCTGAGAGCTGTATGTTTTATCTGTGCCTGGCCGCCTTTCTCTGCTGCCCTTCCACAGGAAAGTACATTCAGTCTCTCCCTTGTTTGAAGCACACGAGCAGTCTAAGCACTTCTAGACAGGCATCAGTAATACCCCAAAACAGGGAGATCTCTCTGTACTGCTTCTTCAGAAACTCCAGGCACAAGGGATATTCCTGAGCAGGCCAACAGCTGAGCCTGGGCACGAGGGGATCGGGGCTGGAGTAGTATTGCTGGGGCATTCTTACACTTTAACTCCTTGTCCCTGTAAAGCTCCATAGGGATCACTGAAGTAGGAGGTAGCCCATGCAGCTGTTGACTAAAGGTAGGTGCAAGCTACATCCTCTTTGTACTTGCTTTGGTGCCAGCACAGGGATGGATCTGACTCTTAGGGTCCAGATGCTTGTACTTTTTATCCCTAACGATCTGTTTATGTCACTTTACTCTTTCAAGGCAGTATCTCCCTAGGAAAAGGGACATGAAATCACTTTGTAAATGAAACTGAGAGTCTCTTTACATATCTAGTTCTTCCAAATCAGGTGAATCATAGGCTCCCCATCTCAGTCACAAGGTTAGATTTCAAAAGTACTTTAAGGCTGCTTCATCACAGCTGATATTTAGCACTACGGCTGATATACAAGCATCTGATCATCACTTCATTTCTCTATTTTCTCTTTGCTATTGGGGTCCCACAGTCCATTTAACTATTAAAGGGACCCTCAGACTGTAAAGGAGGCTTTTCCTTGGTAAATTCAACCTCCCTTAATCTTCCCATGGCCTCAGAGTAGACTATTACTCAGAGAGGAAGGTGGGGTTTAACTTGTATTCCTGCGATGCCTCCAAAGGATTGCTTCTCACAATCCAAATGGAGTATTATGAATGTTTGATAGGCGGCTGTTCACTTGACTTTGTTTCTTAATTTACTTTAACACTGTGAAGTACATTTTTCCCTCCAAAGTGGTGAGTGAGAGGTAAGAGTGCAAAAACCTGATAATAAAGCTTTCACAAATCCATGGAAATCATTCACAAGTTTAGTGCCAGGTAAGAATGAACTGTAGCTATGCGTGTTAGTCAGTGCAAGTATTCTGTGAGACTCTCAAATGAATGTGGGACTGGATACATTTAAGATACACTCTCATGGTTTCTAGGCCTAAAATGTGTGTGTTGTGTCTTGACAGGGGTCCCATTTAGAAGGTAAGCATTCTTTCCTTGTATCTCTTTTTAAAAATGACCCATGCCAAGGGGATAGATGTCTGAGTGGGTTCATAATGGAACCTTTCATCTGTAGGTTGATATAAAGGTAGCCTTATTGTGTGAGGACTGAAGCCAATTACCACCTCACTGCCTTCTATCAGTTTTAACTCACTGGCTGGGTAGTTGGCATTTAGTAAACATTTCTACTGCTGTTGCTGCGACACAGAAGACTTGAACCAAGCTCATTCCTTAGTGTGTTGGCTCTGCATATTAACAGGGGTGAAAAAATTAAACAACTTTGTCAAGAAAGCTTGCAGCTGTAATTAAAACAAAGGGAGAAGAGCTGATGATCAAGTAGTACCATTATTATATAACTGGTTTTCAGGCTAGAATCACACTTTAGCTCTGCTTTATTCCAGGAACTTCTAACCAGCAAGGATTGTGCCACAAACAATCACATTATTATAACACTACCTAAGTGTGTTCTCTCTGTCACTAGCTAATGTCTAAAATAGCTAACATCACCACATATTCCCTCCTCTATGAAATACACACTTCCCACAGGATAAATAATAGAAGTCCATAATAACTCTGTTAAATTGTTTGCAGGTGTCAGTCATAAATACAGAAATGTATAAACCATAATAATGGCTCATAATATTAAAGCTTCATAAAACATCAAATACTGCATGAATAAAGTAAAACAGCCAGGGACTTCATATACAATCACATTCTTTTGTGGTGTGCAGTAACAATCTCTGGTCCATGCATGTACTTTTTATGTTCTAATGCCGCAGCAAGGTGGTACAACTTCATTTTGTTGGGGAGCAGCTGTAGGTGCTAAGTAAACACTAGAGTCCAGTCCAATGAGAGAATCAAGAGCATGATTCCTGTGTTCTTGATGTACTGCAAGATGTATGTCATGTGAAAGAGTGTATGGGGGAAAACGGGTACTATTCCTTTAAGGGATATGCTGGAGTCTAAAGCCTCGGGTAAGGAAGTCCTGGCCCTCAGGTAAGGAGGCCCTGACTTGCCTGGTGAGGCTCAGCCATATGAACAGGAAGTGGAGCAAGGAGAGAGGAGGATGGGAAGAAGATGAGCAGGCTGCAATAGGCAGTTGCTTTCTCAGGCACTAGGAGACCAGCCTAACCTGACCCAGAAACTTGGGTGTAGACTATAAGATTGGGTTCCCTGGGGCCTGATGACCAGTTGGTTGTACAGATTCCTGGCCTGAAACGTGGTTAAAAAGAGCTGGTGCTTTGTTAATGCGTTGGCTTCTTCTTGCCTCTAGGGTGTTAAACTGAAATCTGTTGTTGCTGGGCTTGGGGAAATTAAGGTGGGGCACCCCTACAGGGACTGCCCACACCTTTACAGTTGTTATGATTTTTCTCATCTAACGTCGAAGGCCTTTCGGTTCCAGAATGTAAAGTCCATCATTGAACTTTCTTCACATATCCAGATTTAGCCACTCTCACCGCAGACCACTCTGGAATTGTGGGTGCTCAGCATGACAGCAAATGTCGGTGTTTAATTTTATTTTGCTTTTGTAACTGCTCCCCTTACAGACAAAGGCAAATATCCTAGCTTCTTTTGTATGGTGGCCACCTCCGTTTTAGGGTTCAACAGTTGCATTGTCTGTTGTGTCAGCTTTAAAGCAGTCTGTCACAGGGGAGATGGGGATTAAACATATAAATTCACTCTGTGTAGAAGTGGGGAAAAAGGCACATCCCTTGATAACCTGTAGTTTAAAGCCATAATAGGGTTATATTAACAGTAAGCCAGAATAGTCAAAAATAAGGGCTGTCAGCTTTCATAAGATAGAACTCTGCAGATTCACAATAATATTCATCCAGCACTACTGGTTTGCCTATTTTGATTTATTTTAACATGCACCTGTTCAAAGCTTGGTGGACATGTACACTTAATAATAAAATATACACTTTAGGAGCAATGTCCAAATTTTGAGATAGTGCATCACTCAGGACAGATGTTGCTTGCTTTCAGTAAATCACCAAACAGAGTTTAGATTTTGTAAGCTGTGTACTTTGAATCAGTATCACTTCCATTCAGCAGACCAGCCATACATGTACAGAATTACACTTGTCACCATAGTACTTAATCACTTGGGTGAAAATGGTAAGATAGCAAAGCTGTTCATGAACATGGGTGAGATGGACTACAGCTATTTATGCTCAAGACAGGAACATCAGAGACCACTGTAGCCTTTTATTTTATTTAAAGTGAATTTTGTAATGTGGTTCAGCTCTGGTGGTGACAGTTTCAAGCTCAACGGAGTGAAAGTCACCACTGCTACTTGTTTCAGATTTAGTCTCTAGGAACAAATAAAGACCAAGGATAGTGACCACACATACATTTCACAAGTACAAGGTCTAGTGTGTTTTCCAAATTTTGTTACAGTTATGATTACCCAAGCATACAGAAATTCTATAAAGACCTAGGCCCAAGTTACAATATAGTTATATTCACATCCTTAAGGATAGTCTTAAGGTCTAGTGGCTGCCTTGCCAATTGATCATCAGTAGAGGGATGTGACAAAGAGTCCTGTGGCACCTTAAAGACTAACTAAAGTATTAGAGCATAAGCTTTCATGGGCTAATACCCACTTCGTCGGATGCAAGTAGAGGGATGGTTCCTTCTGGAGTCTCCCATAGGGAGCTCAATTTTTCTAATCTGGGGATCCTCTTTTTATAATGTGATTCTGACTATAGCCATTAGCATTTACACACATAGCACACCCTGCAATTAGGGCATATGTTAGAAAAATGTGCCTGCTGGGTATCTTGTAAGCAGAAAATTACTTACTATTAATTTTTAGCAGTACACCCATTGGCACATCTTTTCTCGTAATCTTGAGGCATAGGGTCATTCTTTGGTCACTTACTTATGTCAAGCATTTTTTTAAGCCTATGGCCTAGTATGGCCTAGCTAAAATCTTACAGGCCTCAGCTGTGGGCCTTGTGTTTCAGCCCTTCTGACGTACATCCCTAAAACATAATTATCCCTTCTAACTACTAATCAGTCTTATACTTCTATAATCCAATAATTAAACTCCATTTAGCATACAATGATTATCTATGACATAACATGTTAGTTAATCATAACCTCACACCATAAATGAATAATAAACTGAAATCATTGGCAACAGCAGAGAGCTAGATCCTCCAGCTTCCTGATGTGATACCAGCCCTGGCCTCAGCTCTGATTAAACTTTTGGCCAGGAAGCTTTAAATTCTCCCACTGATTAAGGCCATTAATGGACCAAATGACGGTGAGGGGCTGCTGTGGAGGAGCTTCGCTGTGCACTTCTTCCCTACTCCCAATATTCCTACTGCTACTGAGAGGGTTGGGGCAGAAGCACACAGCAAAAATGCACCAGCAGAGAGTTCCCCTCCAACAGGGGATTATCTGCTGGGCATTTACAACCAGATCACAGTCCCTATCTGCCAGCTCTGTGACACAAAGAGGCTGCAAAACGACTAGAGAATCTGGCCCAGCGATGTCATTTCGTGTACCTAATTTCAAGAGCGAGAACACTACTGAATGAGGTGTCCCTCTGTCCTGACTGATGACACTGGGAAACTCTTGCAGGGCATCCTACCTAGAGTCCTACACGCAGAGCAGAGCCACAGTGGAAGCATAACTTTGTTTTAATGTAATATAGAATGCTGAGATTCATGAAGCTTATTAGATGTGAGAATTGCTTACCTTCCATCATGTTGTCTGCCATTCCTATGCTGGTCTGGCATTTGCACTGTTAATGAAGTGACTCCTGGTATGTTGTCTGTTGTCCTTGAGCAATTATTTTTGCCTTTGCCAGAGCAGACTCAGTTTGGCTAGCAATAAGGATAGATTTCTGTAAAGTTAGTTCTGGTTCAGGCTGTGACTGCTGGCATATACATAGCATGGCTGTTGTTTTCTCCTCAACTGGATCTCAGATAATCGAACGAAATTCCCCTAAAGCATCACTAATGTATTGGTTAATAGCTTGAATTACATCTACTGCACACAATCAAATTATAGTATTTACTGTTCTGCTGCTTACATACTTGGTTGCTTCCTGTATGGAGAAGATACCTGTGCCTGGGGTGGAGGGCCAGAACTGATCTTCTCACAGGGGCCTAGATCAAAATAGTTTTTTGGGCTTTTTTATTGCCGGGTGGTAGCCCTTAGGTCATGCTTGGCTTGGGGTGTTTCATAGCTTTCAGTTAGTGCAGACTGTTTCAAGGAAAAGGATTCTTCTTAGTGTTGCAATGACTTTTTAAATGTATGCATTTTGACTAGTGCAGTGTTATTTGTAATAGTCCCTTTTGTGTGTGGCGTTATGTAAATAAGACTGTGGCCTGCACTTTCCCATAAGGGCACAGAGTGGAATTAATTTTTAAGGAGAGTCTGCGTAAGCATGCCACAGTTAAAGTTCTTGATGTAAAGAAAGTCACCAATTCACAAAGGAATTTGATTACCTCTATCCATTATACACACACAGTGAGTGATCGTGCTACTAACCATCTGTCATCTATTTCATTTGCATCATCAACACCTGCCCTGTTTATCTGCTACATTCTTTTCTTCACTGAATTCTTACACCGCTTTAATAAAATACAGAAATGTTATTGTTAAAAACCAATTAATTTACAATCCTCCATAGAGATAGTATTACTTATAATTCAATTTTGCTTCTAATGACCCGCTTTCTTGCAAAATGACTTAATTCTTGTGTCAAAGATTAGTTATTAGACATTACCCTGCTGTACCAGTCATGTACTGCTGAGACAGGCAAAGCAGCTCTAGGTGTCCCTGCCCGTTAATCAGAACTCGAAGATATTTTCCCTTTAACTCATTATAGAACCTGATTTCACATCCACCACTCTTCACTCTGTAGGCTGTTTTGAATCTCTCTCTCTCTCTCTCTCCCTCTCTCTGTCTGCAGATGTTCTTAACTTCATTGTCTGGACTGTAAGAGCAGAGCCGAAAACATAACAGTGTCAAAGCAATTGCTCACGGAAGGACATACCCTGAACTTTGTGCTGGCCCTCCTCTGTGGAATTCATTTTACATCTCAACCATTATGCACATGGGGCATGAAAAGCATTGCTCCTTTTTTCTTACATCAGATTTTTGGAAATTAACACAATTGGATTCTCCACACAATTACAGCGCTGGGTGTACTTTCCCTTCTTATTACAAGAAACAGTATTATAAACATACATCACAGAAACCAACCTGCTCACACGTTACTAGTTTGGCAACGCATACTACCTCTAGCCACCTCCTTCCTAGGCTTAACAAAAGGAATCGCTAAGCATATGGCCAAATCCGGCAAATTCTAGAAACAGCAATTTGGCCCACAGGCTTTCAGAAGAATACCTATTCTTATAGTTTTTGCTACATTTGCTCATTTTTATAAAATACCTGGGTATTTTGCATGTAAAATTGGCTCCCCTTTTTTGTTTTTCCAATAGTTTTGGCCAAATTCTTCCATCATTTTACACCCCAGACAAGGTTTGGCCTCTCTAAAGCTTCACTAATGGGACAGAGTCTGCCACTCTTGCTCAAGTGGGGTAGCACCTTACCGTGTGAGTCGTCCCATTTGATTTCTACAGAGTATTTGCAGAGTAAGGAATCATTGCATGCAAGTAAGGAGACAGGGTCTGTCCCTATGCATTTAGGTTTTGGGAAATATTGCAAATTCTTTATTCTACCTTCTTGCATTTTTTGTTTCTGTGATATGAGAGAGAAATACCTGCCACTAAACTAAATAAAGCCTCAAATCTTTACATTATTTGTGTTCTAAAATTCCATGGACAACCAAGCTGATTTGTGTAGAAAAAAATATAAACCTCTCAAACAATTTATGTTGATAATTACACACAGAATTTTATGTGCATAAAAACACCTCAAACCCCCAACCTTCCTTAAACTTGAATGTATTCTAAAAACTGACTCTGAACACATCCAGGTAGAATGTACATTGATATATGCAGACAGTGTAGATAGCTGTATTCTGATGTGGAAAAAGTTAATTTTTATGTTTGCAATTAAGTCCATATACTCCAGAGCTACTTCCATGAAATCTAATTTTTAACATATTGAACATTTTGCAGCATGGGTCTGCCAGCAATTTTTATTTTCATAAAATGCACTCGCTGATGGATTTGAAGCCATTCTGTAGCATGTGCAAAGCTACGTGGTATTAAAAAAAAGTAACCAAGGTCTGGTCTGACTTCCTGACAACTGTATGCCACACTGCAAGGATAAATGCTGCTCATTATTTTCCTTAAGCAAAAGAATTGGCTGTACAGTGTAGGTTGATGAAACTTGAACAGCTGTCTTCTAAGAAGCATTTTTTTTACAATAGATTATCAAGGGACATGTGAACAGTACACTAGACTAACTCTTAAACAACAGGCTTTCATACAAATGATCAAACTCAGCTATGAGTGCCTAAGAATAACCTCCTTTGGATTTCAGGGAGGGATGTTGATTTCGGTGCATTGCAAATACTGAGGCAATATATAAAATACCTTGCTTGGTGAATTTTCTGCTTATATGACATAGAATATTTACAGGTGAAATCCATTAGAAACTTTAATATATTAAGTGTGTTGAAGTGTAGTCCTTTGGACAATATGGCAAATCTCTTTGTACGAGCATCCTTAACAGTAATGCTTTCAGAGTGATGTACACTTGGGCTTCAATCAGATTAATAAATAATTTATATTTCTAAATGACTGTCTCTGCTGGGTGACAGAGCAGAGTATGGGAGTGGAGTGGGAAACATCCATATCAAGCCAAAAATGTCTTAAAATGTAATCCTAAAATAATCTTGTTTTTGAATGGTAAAAGTTCATGCCTCCAGCTCAGGCAGTGCATCATCAGCATCCAGATCAGGAGTTATGCCAAAATAGCTGCAATCTAATATGGAAATGAGATGTTGGCCTTGATATTGTGTCATTCTCCTGAATGGGATCACCTGCACCCATATCTCCTAGGAGGAAATTTCAAACAGAGTTAGCTCCTTAAACCTTCTAATTAAAATGAGAAATCCCTAGGCTTCCATGACTCAGCCTCAGAAAAAGATTATTAGGAATTTAATAGGGAAAATGTCGCATCTCAGACCATCTGTGACCCAGTGCTCTGTGAGAATTTAAAGAAAACTGAAGGGAGGAGGCGGCACACTCCAATGCACACTCTAGGAGTACTTTGTTGGAGCTGCAATAAATCAACATAGTTAGAGTACAGCCTTTTTCAGATTTAATTACTGTTACATAATTATTAGCAAAGCAGTCTCCTCTGAAACTGTAAAACTCATTACATCAAAAATCCCCAAGCTCCTGACGGAATTTATGAACTAGTTACTTTCTTTCTAGCTCTGGGAAAATGCAATGGAATATATTCCAGTTGTCTCCAGCTTTTTGCATGCTGAGCTATTTTATTATTATTATTCTTATGTTTCGGTGAATGTTTCCTATGTGCCTCTCTTTCACTATGAAAAGGATTTCTTGTGTTCTTGTTCCTGCTTCTGTCATGACAACTGGCTTATATAAAATAAACGCACTGAGCAGAACACACTCCTACTGGGGCAAGGTATTTAAATCACATCTCTCTATGCCCGTGGTAGCCACTGGACTAGGGATGGGATTCACTCCCAGGGACAGCAAGCAGCCGCATTGTCACTGCCCTTCCCCAGAGGCTCTGCTAGGGGTGGGCAGCTTTAAACACCAGCCAAAGTTCTGTTCAAACCCTACCACGGGGAGGCTTTCTGGGCGAAGTGCCAAATCAGCATATCTCCCAGCCAGCCTGACCTCCATCCCCTTCCTGGCTGGCCCTGCCTACTTGGAGAGCTGTGACAGCTGGCTCCTGGTTCTCCTCTGGAGTGGGGGCTGTGGGCAGTTTGCCCTGCCCAGTTGCACTCCTTGTGGACTTCTGCTGCCAAGGGCTCTCAGCACAGATTCCACGGCAGAAGCGAAATGAATGAGCCTAGCACATAACATTTACAGAGGAAGCCCATGGCACAGCACAACGCCAGGCTTGAGTTTTCTGCCACTTAAATGAATATGAATATTATTGTTGTCTTCAAGAGGAAGCAGGACTGGACCAATCACAACAAGACTGTGCAAACCGTCTCTCCACATCGCAAGCATAAATTCTCCAGCTACCTTTCTCCCTGATGCAGAGTGGCTTCACATTCAGACAAATTGGTTCGCTGCTGCATGCAAAATTGCGCAGCAGATCAGGGCAACTTTGGAGAGGCTGCTAACTGTACAGATGAAACTAATGCTGTTTATGTATACCAAAAATTATAATTTGTTTAATTTCATTTGTGTAAGTGGAGTTGCATGGACAAAACTTAGAAAATTTGAGCAAGAAACTGCCTTAGATCACGCAGATAGGGAAATTCAGATGCTTTCACTCTGTCCTTAATTTCATCTAATCTTTCCTAGATGTTACGGAACAATGGGGAATCTAGGCAATACAGTAAAATGCAACGTCATTTTGCACAGCAACTTTCGGGTGATATGAATCCTAAAATGCTTATTAGAGTTAAATTATACTATTACTGCAATAAGTAATAACAGGAAAATGAAATTGTGAGAGAGGAGTTGGAGAGAATAGGTGCTTTCTCTGTCGACGGAGTGGAGGGGTCAGGAAGGATGTCTTGGATGGCACAGACTGGAAAGGAGAGGGTTCTTGCACGAACGTTGCTGAGATTGGTATGTGATAGACGTGCAGATGGTGTTGGAGATCTAGGGTGGAAACTAGTGAGGCAATTTTGAACCTGTTTATGAAATGAAAAGGGAGTTAGTTATGGGAGGAGGAAGAGACGATAAAGTTGAGCTTTTTGTTTAGGAGAAATGGAGAGCTGGTTCTTGGGGAGGCCATAGGGAGAAGAGAGTTGAACTAATCAAGGTACATGAAAATAAGGGCATGAATAAAGAACCCCCCAGAACTGGATTGAAGGCAGTGAGACACACAAGCAGAACTGAAGTTGTGGGAGGAGAATATAACCCCATCAAGGACAACGGTAATGCTGCAGGCAGAGAGGTGGGGGAATCTTGGTAAGGGACAGAGATGAAATTGTGTTTGAGGATTCACCTTTATATATACTGCGCTACTGTAAGTGATGAGCTACCTAAGACACAACAGCAATAGCAGCCTTTTCGCTGAGATTTCTTCCTTTTGAAATTGTATTGGATCCATATCTTCTGAATTAGGAATTTATATAAATGAAACAATGCACTTTATCACATTGATATGTTGGCAGATATGTCTGGAATATTTAATTGGACCGGTATGCCATTTGGCCAAGGAACCACAGGGAAAAGCAGACTGTTTGGGAAGGCAATGTGGTCAGATGGGTAGGATACCAGATTCTGAGTGAGGAGATGAGGACTCTGTTCAGGTGAAATATCATCAAACACTCAGTGTCTGACCTTGGGCAATCACTACCTCTCACCATGCCTGGTTTCCTCATGTGTAGAAGAGAAGTAATGATGTTAACTCACTTTTGTAAGATGCTTTGCTTCGTTATCCAGGCTCATACACACTGGGCTGCCGTGGCTTCACCACTATTGTTGTTCAAACTAGCTAGAACAAAGCTGGTTCAGGTGAGTCTATATGCACTGAAGTCACATCTCTGATTGCAGGGAAGACAAAATACACTTTGTGTTTTTCATTATTATTATCAAGTATAAATGGGGAGTATTTCAAGGACACAAGTGAACTTTGCCTATCTTTAATGACAAATTCTGTTTTCATTCATACCTCTGTAATTCCACTGAGTTTAAAAGGCACTGTATCCGTGTAAATGAGGGAAGGATTTTGCCCTAAGGATCTATCCTTCTGTTGATGAGTACACAGACCTTCTTATATTTATGGAAATTCCTTGTGTTCACTGAGCAGAGCTTTCAGAAAAATGCGTTCTCTCCAACTTTTCCTTGTCACTTAAATTTTCTTTGGGTGTACTTGAAAGTACAGTGCATATTCATAACCATCTGGTAAAGTTGCTAAATTGCCTATTTTTTATTACTGTATATTTTTATATAATTTAATATTGAGAGGGTATTTTTTTGTTTAAATTGAAGATGTTCCCCCATGGAAGGTCTTTTTATTTCATCTTTGTGAATTGATCATAACATGTGGCACTCTAGACAGTCATTCAGTTCAGAACTGAAAAACACAAAGCGTTTTTTTTAATGCTACCAATAAGTTTTGGGTTTTTTTTGTTTTTTTTACCCTGCAAAGTGCTACTCTGAGCCCCATCCAGTTTTTCAAATGACAGAATCTTTTGGAGGATAAACAAAAAAATGCCAGTCTTTATTAGTTACAATAAGTATTTCCAAACAATTTAAAAGGCACGAAGTCCTCAAATATTTACTAATGCACATCAGTTACAATACTCTGCAGCCATGTATTGTGAATCACATAATAAATGTATCTCAGTTCCTATTGCCATGACAATTACTGATCGAATCACTCCATAATTAAAAAAACAACATTCATTGTATTAATGAAATATTTGCAGAATAAATTATACTATAGTAATGCAAGTGGTTCATGTGTGTAATCCAAACATTTAAACCAGATAATTAAATGAATGCATTGCTGTAAAATGGTCAGCATGGTATTTCAGTGATATCTTAAGAAGATACAGGAGATGTGATCCCTTTCCATTCACAATTGATTTAATGTCTTTTCTATCATATCACAACTAGATGCATATGGCTTATTCTGCCATTCACCATATGGTAATGAAAAATTGCAAGAGATACCCATGTAGCCATGTATTCTGCCAAAAATCTTGTAAAGCTCCGTGAAATCATCTCATATCATTATCTATGTCTCTGGTAGATAACGATGTTCAGCAGCAGAACAAGCACCAAAGATCTTAGTTTAAGTATCTTGCCCCCCAAAATACAGGCAGTCTCTAGTTATTCGTCAGATTGAAGATTTTCAACAGAGCAGAGCTACTCCCATCGGCTACTGCTGCTGGGCTGGCAGTAGCAGCTGTCTCTTACCATTATGCCCTCAGGAAGCAATGGCATTTGCCAGCAAACTCCCTCTGTGTCTAACTCATTTCCTACATTCTCTTGTTTCATTTGCATAGTCAACTGGTCCTTATGCCTCAAGAAAATCAGGAGAGCATCTGAGGAATAAGTTGTTAGAAATGAAGTTTTAAAACATCACACCAGGAGGTGCATGCACAAAGCCTCATTATATTCCCAATGGCCTGCCAACTCATGAGAACATAACAGAAAAGTGAGACTCTCTGTACCAACTGACAATGCTAGAACAGAAAGGGCAGCTTCCTCCCTCATATTTCAGGAAATTAGTATAAAAAACTCAGTGAAATATTTCTGCAAGCCCACTTTCCTCTACAGCATGCTCACAGTTGGGCAGGCACTTACTCATAACACAAGTGCTAGAAGGAACAGGATTTTAAAAATAAGAGCTGCCTGCCTCTATTGTTTTCTTTTCTCCATCTCCTTCCCATCTTCTCTACTAGAGTGTGCTGGGGAGCCTCAACTGGTCAAAATAACCAGACATCCTTAGGGCTGAGGACTTCTCTAGGGAGCCCTTTTATGGCATAAACGCTTTTATGTAATTCAGGGGTTGGCAACCTTTCAGAAGTGGGGTGCCGAGTCTTCATTTATTCACTCTAATTTAAGGTTTCGTGTGCCAGTAATACATTTTAATGTTTTTTGAAGGCCCCTTTCTATAAGTCTATAACATATAACTAAACTATTGTTGTATGTAACGTAAATAAGGGTTTTAAAATTTAAGAAGCTTCATTTAAAATTAAATTAAAATGCAGAGCCCCCCCAGACCAGTGGCCTGGACCCAAGCAGTGTGAGTGCCACTGAAAATCAGCTCGCATGCCACATTTTGGCACGCGTGCCATAGGTTGCCTACCCCTGGTGTAATTGTTGCATTTGATCACGTGTCCGTGCTGAGTTTAGCATCCCCAGCTGGGAGAGCTGTGCAGCTCTCAAGGGCAGCGTTGTACTTCAGCCTTTGCTGCCCTGCAAAGATCTGACACAGCTTGTTTTCATTAAAGGACTGGTTGACACTAGCCACCACAGAGTAGTAGCGCCATTAGCTGCTGGTACTCCTCAAATATGGCAGTGGGTCAAGTGCCTGTGTCTTTGCACAGGCTAGTTCAGTAAAAGAGTGGTTGTAGAGGTTTGCTGCTTTTGATTTTTGTGAGGCTTTCCCCCCTATTTACAGCTGATGGTGCACTCGTGGTTCTGCTGGTACTGCTGCTTTCCTTCACCTAAAGTTGCACTTACTTGCCTTGGCACACTGTGGTTTGTTGATGAGAAAGTCTCCCTTCCACCTGAGCCATGTTACTTCTTACCTTGAATTTTCTGAGTATATGCAGCACTCAGATTGTGGTTGATGTAGTTTCCCAGCAATATGCGGAACGCATCCAGCGATGATCAGTTCTGTACCTAACCAGCTACCAACTTGTCAGACAAGTAGCATAAGTTCAGCCACTGGTGTAAATGGAAAAAAAATACTCTCACGTCCATGATTTTGTCCTTATTTGTTATTCCAGGTGTTGCACACTGTTCAGCTTTTATAATAGTGTTAAGTATATAAAAAGGGGGTTTTAATTTATAAGAGGGGTCGCACTCACAGGTTTGCTGTGTGAAAGGGGTCACCAGTACAAAAGTTTGAGAACCACTGCCGTAGCCTTTCTTAGCCCACTCATAGAGCCAGCTTCTTTCCCCTCTCCCAGAAGGTATGTGAACTCTCACAAACTGGCCCAATCACCCGCTCTGGATTGGCATCAGCCTTTTGTGAGCAGACCCAACTGCTGGATCTCATGTGCTCCTAAGCCAACAGGGTCTAGGCAGTGCTGGGGCAGAGTTTCTCACTCTGATTCTCTAAGGGTATGTCTACACTGCAATCAGGAGATGTGATTTCAGCATGTGTAGGCTAACTACATCAACGCTAGCTCAAGTGACAACAGCACTGAAGCCGTTGAAGCATGAGTGGACTTAAGTAAGTCCTCGGGGTCCTGGCAGAGTTAGTCGTGATGCCTTGGCATCACTGCTGTTGATATTTGAGTTACTTTAGGCTAGCTAGATTGAAGGAAGCTCGTGTATGTCCACAGGGGCTGTAGTCACTCCTCCCAGCTGCAGTGTAAATATTCTGTTAGGGTGTGTCTAGAGTGCAAGTGAAGGTGTGATTGTAGCCCAGGTAGGCATAGCAATGCTAGCCTTAGTCCAGTTACACAATAGTAGTGTAGATGTGGCAGCATGGGTTAGCAACCTGAGTACATACTCAGGCTCCCCAACAGTCTTGTACTCGGGTTGCTAGCCCATGCCATCACATCTACACTACTATTGTTACAAGAGCTAGATGGCCTGAGTATGCCTACACATCCTACAATCACACTTTTACTTGCAGTGTAGACCTACCCAGAGGCACACTCCCAGATGGAGTTCATGTGTCTCTGCACCCCTTCCTTGGGATATCGAGCTCCCGCACCCAGCCGCCTTCACCCCAGTTGGGCAAAGGAATTTCTTAACCACAGATACTTCAATCTTAAGCTGCACCGAAGAGTTACAGATCTTTGGAAAATAACATACAGTCTCGAAACCCAGTCTGAATTCAGCCCTCCTGTGAGTTTATAGGCTTAGCAGCCATTTCAGCTCTCTCTCTCCAGCCCTTTTCTACTAGCCTGTGGCAATGGACTCCCTCTTGCTTAGAAAAGCAGTCAATTTTTGAAACAGTCTCTGTCCCTCCCATTACTCATGTGCATTTGCTGGGGAAATAACAGGCTTCTCCCCTGGGTACAGAATCATTCACAATCAACGGTCCTACCCATTGAAAACCCATTGTTACAGAAGGGAAAAGTTTTCAATGTAGATGGCGTTGATTGGCATGTGACAGCTTCTCAGACATAGTCTGATGAGTGTGTGTAAAGCCCCCCTCACAAACTGGATGCTCAAATCCACAATGCAAGTCACAACACACCATGAGTGTTACAATCGAAAATGAAGCCCCCGGAACAAAATGGCATTCACAAATAAATAAATAAAAGATGGAGTTCACAGACTGCCACAGACATTCCCCCAATCTGTCATATGTATCTTTCAGAACGCTCTGAAAATAAGATGTGATATCAGCACCACATCCTTCTTGCCCTCTGTCTATGGAATTGCTCTACCTGTCAGCATTTCCACACCACATAGTTATCTGGGGGACTGTCTCCTTTCCCATTCTTTAACGCCACAGCAGCAGCACTCGAGTGGATCCCCCTCCTTATAAAAGAGAGGGGGCAGCTGGAAGGATATACTCTGTGTGGGCTCTGGGTCTTTGGAACTTCCTCCCTCCCACCCCTACCCTCTGCCAGACTGAAATAGCCTGAACCTGGTGACAGTGAGGTACACAGAAAAAGGTCTGAGGGCAATGCATCCCCCAACAAGGAAGGAATGGAAAGGAGATTTTGTAGGTGGCTGGCTGAGTTCTTGGTTGAAATGACTATTGTATTGCTGCTGGGATTTTATATTATTAGTTACTTGTGAGACTGCCTGGAGCCTTGAATAGGCTGCTTTTTATTCTTTCAGTCTAATACATGCACTGCCAATCCCTACCGTGGTATTTGGGTGTTCTACAAGGGTTCCAAAAGCTCGAGAGTCTCTTCTTCTCTTCTTGTACCATCTGCTACTCCACAGGAAACGTGATGGCATTAATTTATTTACTCCGTCGTTATGGTTATGGTCATCATTACCTTCACCTTTACCATATGCTCTCTCAGGAGAAGGAAAACCCTTCTGTGTGTCGCCTGCAGGTAACCCTCGTCTCCAGATTCACTGACCCCTGCATCTCCCTGGGGTAGCACAAGACCACTGCTCACATCAGCGTTCACTTCTACAGTTTTTACACTACCTTACATGGTTAGAGTGCTTTGCATTAGCTAATGCAGTCTCACAACTCCCCCATAGTGCAACGTATTACCGTGTGGGGCCAGGCACCTTCCTAGAATATATGTATATTAAAATTGTTGTTGCGAGGCAGTTAAGTTATTCAGTCCAATTCTCACAAGTGCTTTTTCAGCCTCAATTTGTATAAAGCATATTAGTTAGAACGTAGCCTTCTGCAGTGCTTTTAAAATAAAGCCAAGAGAGACATGGTTTCAATGACACACTATCATCAATTAAAAAGTAACAAAGCCCTGCACTTTGCCAATTAAGAATTAATGGGTTATATAAGATACTGCACATGCCAAAAAAATGTTTTCCAAATTACTGCTGAATTTTCAAAGTGTGACGTGGGCATGTGTTTTGTGTAACATACATACGTACCTACAGCAGCCACAATTTTTAAATGATTGCCTACATTTAGGATCCGAAGTCCACATTTAGGCACCTAAATAAATGGCCTGATTTTCAGAGGTTCTGAACAGCCAGTAGCTCTCACTGCGTTCCAAAGGCGGTCTGAGTCCTCAGCAGTCTTGAATATCTGCTTCCTTATTTAGGTGGCTCAACGTGGATTTAGGAGCTTAACATTAGGCGCTTGCTTTTAAAAATATCAACTAATAATATGTGTATATTACTGGCATTAGATATACCTACACACCACACAACAGATGAAGGATATTTTTATTTACATTTTTATATTGTGGTGCATGTATGGACAGCATCTCTTTATTTTTATTCTTTGTAATTGGCTATGCAGTCCAACAGTCCATTCCAGATGTGGTACCAAGTCATCTGTAGTGTCTAAAACTTTCTGTGAACGTTAAACAGGTGGAACCTAATCCAAACCCCACTGAAGTCAATGAAAGACAATCATTGCCTTCATTGGGCTTTGGATCAAGCCTGTGGTGCTTACAGTTCTGGAAGAAAAAAATAAATGGAGTCTTTCTTTTTATGGTTTTTAAACATTTATTTTAGACCTTCATCTCAATAAGCACTAGCTGACTTCACATGCCTACAGAGCATTCTGCAAGTGATTCTGTGGATTGACCGGGATCCTAAAATTGAAGCCATATGGAAACTTACTGTGCATATTAAATGGCATGCAGCCGTGTTAACAGCATTTTGATTTGTGGCTGCAAGTAATAAATGAATTATATTAATTTTGTAGCTGCAAGCTAATTTCTCCAGAATTACTTTTTAATAACCAGCACTATGTTCACTGGTAAGATTTAAATACATTTAGGAACAAATCTGTGGACTTTTTTGCAAAAAAAAAGTAACGCTAGATTATCATTTTGAGACTCTGAGTTTGTTTAATAATTCCCTCTTCTCCAAAACAGTTTTAGAGAAACTGCTGTACATCAACGGAATCACTTAGGGCCAAATTACCTACATGTGTTGCAGGAACAGAAATAACCCGTGTGTGCAGTGGATAAACTAAGCAAAGGAGGTAAATTTAGATATACTCCACATTTTGTACCACTGCAGCTACACCTTTCAGTCTTAGTGAAGCTATGGAGCTGGCTGAGGGGACATGTGGGTTTATTCCCCACATGGATAGTACTCTTTGAACCAGTGCCCCACCCTTCCTAGTGTATGGGCAGCTAACCGGGCACATTGACCTAGGCTACCAAGGAGGGCATTTAGTAATGCACTCGCAGTTTGGAATTGCTACTGCCCGAAATATAGACTCCAATATCTTATCTTAACATGCCTTAGTCACATGGGAACAGGATTAATGTTTTATCAGTGACTCTAATGGTATTATAACTTGCACAGAAGTAGGTTGAATGTGAGGGAGAACTTATGTTCTGCTTGTCTAGCACAAGAAGAAAATGCAGTGCATGACCCCTGCATAAGGAAGATACTGCATTTGGGCAGATCTCATTGTCAGGCTCTCATGGAGGAGGTAGGCAGTTAAACTGAACTACTGAAGAGCTTTTGCATAAGGCTATGCCTGTTGTAGGGGCCATTATTCATGGAGGATCCACCATCTTATAGAACATGCTGACATCTGTGTGAGTACCTGAGGGTACAGGAACTCCATGATTGAGTAGGATGGAGATGTATTGTGCAGCTACATGTCTCCTCTAGGGCATCTTTTGCAGGCTCAGCTGTGGTGAAATGCTGGCTACTCCAGCATGAAGGCTGAAGTAACTGTTATAGCCTGGATGACCTGTTGTGCAAAACAAGTGTTTGGTACTGTGACAGGGTAATGTTAACAGCTTCAAATTGGACTCTCTGGATGCCAGCACCATGGTCATTTAGAACCTGTAGGCACTGGGTGTGGCTAAGGTATAAGGGAGTACTTACACATGCTGGCAGCCTGCTGAGTTAATGAGGTAATTAATTCACCAGCTGGAGAGCCCAGGAAGGAAAAGAGGCTGTATAAAAGGCTAACCAAGGGAGCAGGAAGGGGCTGTTCATAAATGCTGCTAATATGGTTGTATTGAACCTGGGGTGTAAGAAGGAGACAATCAATAAACACGTGTTGTGAAGGTATCTTGGTGGTCCTGTGCACTACTTAATTCCCCAAGATGATTTACTAGCCAGAGGTTTCCTGCAGAGGAAGGGGGTGCCTGTATACATATACATAATAAGGAAAGAAAGGGAGGGCCAGGACATGCCTGCTGTCCGCGCAGGACCAACCGAATATTCAGCCTGTGTACCTTGGCAGTGTTTGCTTCTCTGAATGCTGCAGAGATGGATCTGTGTGCCCAGGAAGCAGCTATGACCACAGACACCCAAATTGCTTTGTTATTGGAAGTGATGAGCAGTGACTCTGCCTGGAGCTGTCATGGGGGCGCTGGGTATGTTCCAGCACTGAACTCCACTGGCATCTAGTCACCTCCCAGTTATAGAGTAATTTTTTGATGGGCCCACAGTGATGGTTGCAACCCTTTCCATCTCAATCCCTGTTTTTAATCATTTTGAATAACCAACAAAAATCACCTGTTGGCCTGAATTTATTTTCTTTTAATGAGGCAGATGTGATATTATATTCTTACAGTTCTGTTCTATTTCTAAAACTCAACGCTGGGAAGAGGAGCAGGCATGAGAGGCTGCTGTGATCATGATAGTTGTGGTTGGTTATAATTCTCTTCCAGTCAATCTTTGTAGCTGAACTCTGGGTGGCTGGTGGCTAGGCGTGCCCAAGAGAGAGATTCTGCTTTATTAAAACAGCTCTAACTCCCCTTCTTTTAGGCTCTCAGATTAATGCCCTTCAGATACCAAAACTGGTGTAAATTCATTTACTTAGTCAAACATTTTCCTGATTTTTGTTTGGGCTTTTCTGCCTGTGTGGGATCTGTTTAGTGGTGTTGGTAAGGTGGAGGCAGCCCAGTTGATTTGATTTGTTTATCTGTTGTGGGAAGCATTTCTTTCTGTGTTAATTTTTCTAAAATTATGCCAGATGCCAAGGCAAAGGCCATTTAATACATTTAATTAAGGGTCAAAATGGGGTTCCCTTTGCAAAAACAGTGAGGGCTTTGCTTGAGTGACTGACACAGCATCCTCCCTCAAAATCTGGAGACAGCATGTGGATCACCCATAGTACTTAGAGAAACTGTACCACCATTATATCAGTCTGTGGGCAGTAGTAGCTTCTCTATCTGCTATATCTCCCTTTGCACGGGGTTGCAGTACAATGTCTCCTGCCATTCCCCAGCCCACTCACAAACACACTCCTCATCTGTTCTGAGGGAGACCCCAGAGTAGCCTCTCTGTTTTCCAGCCCACTGCCCAGCACAAATGTCATTTCAGCTGCATTTGAACATTATGTAGCTGCTCATGTGTCTCTGATAATTGACATCAAAGGTAAGGGAAAGTTTACATTCCTACCTGCTTTAGGACCTGGCTGAAATCACTGGGAAAACTCCCATTGACTTCAGCATGACCGGGCCCGTAGTTTACTCATCTTGTATGTCACAATTTCCATTATAAACCCTGGTTTTTAAAGACTTATAAATCAGTATTTTGGGCTTAGATTCCATTGGCTATTGCCCACAGTTTTGATCTAATAAAACAAAAACTTAACATTTCAGGCTTTAAATTTAGGCCAGTAAATTGCTTCATGTGAAAAATACAATTTGGTAAATTAATAAGCTCCAATTCAGGAAAAATATCTGCTTGGCATCTACTCTGCAAACAAATGATTTTCCAAGGCTTCTGCTTTGTTTGGTGGGAGGGAGGGGCTTTCATGTTCCCAAGAAAAAGATGGATTTTAAAAACTGGTCTGTTATTCCCAATATTAGATACTTTCAAAACTTCCCCAAATACTGCCAAGTCTCAATGGACACCAAAACCAGAATATGATATAGGTGACAATCCAACTTGGTTTTGTATGGTGTCTTCAATACTAATGGCATCCTAGAATTAAGTAGTGTTTGTATAGTGCAATTGCAAAGATAAATACAAATATAATAGGATAGGGAAAGTTTGACTTAGAGGAACAGCTCTGGAGAAAAGCTTTTTTTGAGGGCTGGGGGAGAAGCTCTCTGCACTACTATGTAACAACTTATGTGGATGAGGCTGTGACAATAGCTCATCTTAGGGCACAGATTATATGGCCATTGTTTGCTCTCATGGGATGTCCCCCTTATTGCTCATTCTTGGCATAAATAAATAATGAATTCTTCACAGGGGGCATTGCTAACAAACTTGGATTCCCCACTCCCTCCAGGTTATTCTTGCATATCTCTGCAAAAGGGTCTGGCTGAAGGGGCCAGCCTTTTACTGGCATGATGTGACAGAATTTTGAGAGCAGATGTGCCATGTTCATCTTGGAACACAGAAGGTCCGGAACTGGGAACCTAACCCCTTATAATTTAGTCCAGCTTTGATTAAGTGAGACGCGGCAGGGCTGTCCTTGAGAGTCAGTGGTATTGTGCCAACTGTCCTCTGGGCTGGCCTGTTTCCCTCCCGGGTAACACCGAACCTGCCTCTATCGTTTAATTCTTGGTCAGAACCAAATTCATGTTTTCTAACTTGGATGACACTTCATACAGAGCGATGGCCTCACAAATTTCAGGCCAAGATTTCTGTTGTGTTGTCCTGACATTTTGTGAGACCATCTTGTAAGCTTTTGATACTGTCAAATCAAAATTGATTTGACTTTGGCCCTGGACGATAAAACAAAACCATAGGCTAAATGTAATTCAGATCATAATCCAAAACATAAACCCACATGGCTAGCCTCTAATTTAGGGAGAGATCAGGTATATGCTTCTGTGTTGAAGGATTCTGCCATGTGTTTCAGTGGGATTTTCAATCTCATTTAATTTGCTGCCATCTGAGAGCCTAAGGATAAAGGGGATAAGAGGAGAGTAAAGCAAGCACAAGTGAGAAAGGGAATCACTGGTATGAAAAACTTGGTCTTTATTTGTATGTGTGTGTGTGTGTGTGTGTTCTCTCTATACCTTTTAAAGACCTCCTTGCATATAGCTATGAAGAGAGAGCATAGACAAGTCCAAAGAGAATAAAGCCAGGAGGTTTCCCAAAATGGGTGCATGAACATGGGAGTGGGTCTAGACTCCATTTGGAGCTTGGCAAGGGAGCAAGGGAGGGATTAACCCTCTTTCTCTGACTAGAAGAGTGCAGGGTAGGTCAGCTGTGGGACACTAATTAAATCTCACCCCAGCACACTGAGGGCTTGTCAACCACGGTGGGGTAATGGGCCCTATGGGGGTCTGAGATCTAAAGTGACTAATGTGTTGTGCATTAATCATTCCTTTTACCCTGCCGGTGCACATTAAAAGTTCCCTGGTGTGCTTTCAGGAAGTGATGTTTAAAACAGTACCATGTGAAAGTGCACTAGGGAACCTTTAGTGCACACCAGCAGGGTCTGCACAGACCAATCAAAGTGCAACACATTAATGCTCTTCAGAAATTAGATTCCCATAGTGCGCATAAGCTCACTGTATAGACATGCCCTATAAGAAGGATGTTAAAGGTAAAGGATTTTAGGGACATAGGAATTGCCATACAGAAACAGACCTGTGGTCCATCTAAGCCAGCATCCCATCTCTGACAGTGGCCAGTACCAAATGCTTCAGAGCAAGGTGTCAGAAGAACCTTGCAGTAGGCAGATGTGCTGATAATCTGTCCCCTATATTAATGTCTATATGTGTAGGAGGGAGTCAAAGCAAGGGAATTCCTTCCTCCAATATCTCAGGTCATTCAATAACTTACCAGCCATGGAAAATATTTTTCTGCTCAGCTTAATATTTTTCTATGACTTGCTTTACCATTTACTGAGCCTTGGGTTTACAATTTGCAGTGCCTTGAGGAAGAGCAGTGCCCTCACGGAGCTACCAGAATCAGTAATCTGTCTGTGAGTTGCCTCTTCTTTGGTCCTACCATGGAGTTGAGGGAGAAGAACTGGACTGTCATTGATTTTTCTCCCTTCCTCCAGGTTCTGTGGCCAGAAGGAAAGCTGAACTGTCTCCTGAGTTATTGAGTTAACACAGGACCACAGAACTGGAGGCCCCCAAATTGCAAAGCCTAAAGTGCTCCTTTTTGCTTAGCACTGGCCCCACATTTGCTAAGTATATTATGGAAGGCATTGATTTCCCTCTGTACATCGCTTTGAGGCATTTTTTAACTTTCCCCACAACTTACACACATACATTTTCACAAATACCCCATTGTGGAAAGTGCATTTTGTAGTGCTCCCCTCTGTCTCTTTGCTGGTGAAAACAAACACTTGAAAATCTAAATGCATAAGGCTGCTGCTTCCACCCAGCAGGCGAATACTCCATAAAGGTCATGTGTTTCTGAGTTCTTCTGCCACTGGCACAGTGTGAATTGTGGTGCTTTTTCCTAGTTCCTGCCCTGCTGTGCAGTGGAAGGATGATACCTAGATATTGTGCCAGTAATTGCGTGTTTCTCCTCCTTTCATTCAGCTTGTTCTTCCTCAAACGTCCTTCTGTCACCTGCTGCATTTTGTTGTTGTTAAGTATTATCTGGTGTTCTGCATATATACAGAAACAGCTACCAGACCAATGGAGGCTTCTCCCTCCTCTTTTCCCCAAACCTTTAGTATATCCAATGCAAATTACCTCAATGTGATTTTTGAGGTGGTAAAAAAACAAAATCTTTTTCGGCACTTGGTCCAATATAAAAAGCTGCTCTCTGCCATTTCCCATTTCCTGTCACTGGTAAAAGATTGAAATAGGCCCTAACCAAAATGGTGGAACCAGCAACCCTAAACTATGGGGAGGTTTGGACTGAGATCTCTACATCTATAATGATAGGACACCTATTTCTATTATGGATTCTGACAAAGCAGAACCCTGGATCCAAATCGTGCTCCAACTTCAGATTTTAGGGCATTTGGATCCAGATCCAAACTTCGTGGTTTGGGCAAGTTTCTAATTGAAGAGAAGCATCTAGCATCTAGCAGAGATTGGCCTAGACCAGCAATTGAGCATGTTAACAACTAGAGCTAGTTGTGAAATTAAGCAAGAGGCAAACAGTGCAGTTAGCAGGAGAAACCAGCCTGCTCCCTCCTTTTGGGAGCGGCATAATAAAGTGAGGGTCCAAAGTTCATCAGCCATTACCAAACCATTATCTAGGACTGTGGTTCAGTCTTTGGTTGTTCAAATAATTTGTGTGTGGTATTTGTATAATATATGTATAGGATTTTTTATTTTCAGTAACGATTCCTCACAGCTCCTCACGTAGACTGTACCAAGCGAAGTCATTCTGGTCCCTTAGAAGGGAATGCTTGTCAGTAGAGTTTGTATTTACACCTCTAAAACAGAGGCCTTGTCTACAGGCAGAAACTGTACTGGTTTAATTTCAATCAGTTTTTAAACCCATTTAGCTGGTGCAAACTGCTGTGCCGACACTTAGTTCAGTTTAAAAAGGTTTTATTTCAAGTGATCTGAAATCTGTTCTTAACCGACTTAGCTAAAGTGAAATAAACCAGGTTTAAACAGAGCTAAGAGTATCCACACCGCTTTTTGCACCAATTTAACTAAATCAATGTAAAATTGCACTTTTAGTTAAACTAAAGGGTGATCAGATGTCCAGATTTTATAGGGACTGTCCTGATTTTTGGGTATTTTTCTTATATAAGCTCCTATTACCCCCCTACCCCATCCCGATTTTTCACACTTGCTCTCTGGTCACCCTAAGTTAAACCGATGCAACTTTCTCATTAAACAAACCTGAGTTTAACAGCAAGCAGTGGTCAGGGAATCTGTCAATCTTTAGACCCTTCCCCAACCTCTGTTCCCAACCTTAATTCCACATGCCAGAGTTATTTAAAGGCAACTCAGTGCTATTGGTTCACTCAACATCCTTTGTATGGTTTAAGACCTGTCCCTGCATTGTACTAGGTTAGAAGGTTGTCTGGAAATATTACACTTTGCTATCTTTAGTGAACATATAGCTACTTCTGTTTAAGGACATCTAAGGTGTGCTTATATGCTGGTAAGGTATGCGTTTGAATACGGTATTTAGTAAACCCTGATAATTGTCCATGGTTTCAAACCCCAAATGTAATCAGTAAGACTGTCCAGAAAATAAAGCTGTACAAGAAAAAACAAAAGGCACCTGTGTACTGTGCAATAATGAGTATTAGGCAAAATACAGCTAATAGATGTACTTTATGACTGGAAACATCTATGTTTAATCGCATTTAAAATATGTAGTGAAAAAAAACCACAGTAATACATTGTTATAACAAACCCTTACATCTGAAGTCAGAATGATACAAAAAAGTGCTGATATCATTGTGTTATTCTGTTAAAATAACTGATCCAAAATTTTGACAACATCTTCTAAAATGTTATGTAGCCCCTATCAGCAAACACTCCAAATTTTATGCGGTATAATTCTCGGAGGTGATCACCTATATTTTTCTTACCCAGGAACAAAACAACCCCTCCCCGCAAAATCAAAGAAAATATTTTTTTTGCATAGCTTTAAATATTGCTGCACTAACTCCCCTGCATCTTGCAAGACCATCTCAGTTTAGGGTCAGCTCTTTTAAAAATTCAGAATACTTTTTTAAAATCCAGTTCTTCTCAAATACATAATATATAATTTCTAATAATTATAAATACATCATTTTTACTCATCTGATTTTAATAACATGCATTTGTATAGTTACTGTACAATTGAAACAGACATTGACTTTAGACAGTGTGTATGCATTTATGTCAATTATATTGTTTAGACACACTGTTCAATGAATCAAGTGAATAGGGTGGGAAAAAAGAATAAGCTTCTGGTAAGAAACAATCTCACAGTGTTTACAGACAAAAAACAAAAGGAAAAATATGTATAAGAAAACGGATTTATTAGTACATACAAAAATTCCCACAATAGTTGAAGCACACTTTAGAAACTAGTAAACACGTTAAATAGAGTTGTGCCCATTATGCAGTGCACAAGCATCTGCTTTGTCTTAATTAGACGGGGAGGTGAATGACCACTGTTTATTTTCATTTTCCTCATTAATTATGAAAAACTGCATTTAATTCATCTTGCATGGTGAGAGACTGGCTGCGCAGATGTAAGTCGTAAGGGAAGTGGCTCTCGGTAGGCAACCTGAACATGGAGCTCTGCCCAAGGGGACCCCTGGGTGGCACTGCACAGTAATGCATGCCATAATTGTAATTTTTGCCATAGTCCAAGGCATCTTCTTGCTTCAGGGAAAATATCCCATTATAGTTAATTGGGGGAGGACTTAAGGGACCTTCAAACTGTGGGCTGGCACATTCAGGGGAAGTGCTTTCATAGAAAGATTCGTAAGCACTGCAGTAATTGTAGGGTTTCATAGACTTGGAATTGTCAAGAGTTCCATGCCCTGGGGGAGTGCTGAGCTCAGGACTGTGATAGGGAGGATAAAAGCTGGAATATGGTGACCTTGTGTGATGGGCACTTTCCCCTGTCTGACCCATCAAGAAACTTCTGGCATTCAGCTGCAGGCACCCAGCCACCAAGTTTGTAGTTGGCTGGGATAGACCTTTGCACAAGTTTTGGACGAATGTGAGCAGGTCAGGTCTCTTGCCAATACGCAGGATTTCAGAAAGAGCCCAAATATAGTTTTTGGCTAGTCTTAAAGTTTCTATTTTAGACAGTTTTTGTGTTTTTGAATAACAAGGGACCACTTTTCTTAAATTGTCCAGAGCATCATTAAGGCCATGCATCCTGTTCCTTTCTCTAGCATTGGCTTCTTGCCTCCTGAATTTGACCCTTTCCACTCTTATCTTGGTTGTCTTTTTTTTCCTAAGGCCCCTCCTTCTAGGCAAACCATTCTCATCCTCCTCCTCTCTGTCTTCTTCCTCCTCTTCTTTTTCTGTGTCTTCTCCAGTGGCCCTTTTGATATTCTTTCCTCGGAGTACAATCTGCTTTGAAAAGCTTTCTGGCTTCTTAATTTGCTTTTGGTCCTCACTTTCTCTGGAAAACTTTCTGCACATCTGGGATTCTGGCATTACAACAGACTCATCAAATGGTAGTGTTAACATGGTTCTATAATCTTAAGTTACCTGAAAGAATGCCAGCACAATGTTTAAATGTTTCCATTTGTAAAGCTTGTATACTTACACAAATAGCGTCACATACCTTTCGCTTGTGTTTATATATACGTACATGTATACAATACACAGCACAATTTTCTAATAAAATATATTTATAATTTGCAAGTGTTTTTTCAATTTAGTTTTTTAAAAAATTTAGCTGCCAAAATTATCAAAACATGCATTATATCATCACTAATCTAAGCAAATTTAGTGCAAGTAAATAAAGAGTAAAACTATGTTTAATAGTCATAATCATCTCCCTGCACATTTGTATTTTTTAAACAAGCTTTTAGAATCTCCAACACTGTGGAATTTAAGCAAATGCAAAACATGATAAAGCAATGCGTAAATTTCATTAATCCAAATTCCCCTGGGTAAAAAATGAAATGGGAGAGACCAATCTTAAAAATGAAAAGTGCTATATCTCTATTAACTGACAGACAAATATTTTTTTTAATCACCTATTAACTTTTATTTTGAAGTTTGTTCACATGCATTCTTTCATGGATCAATACATTTAAGTCCAGTAAATTGGAATGGGTTAGAAAGAATTTAAATTGAAAAAATAACTAAAACAAATGAATCATTCAGTGACTTAATTAAAATGAAGTGAGGTTTTCTAATGATCAAAGTGAAAATATATGAAACAGAGTATTTATTTCCTATTAGGAAAAAAACCAGGAATGATCTAATCCTAAATGTGTTCACATAAAAAAGAGTTAGAAAATAAAATCTTTCTCTCTCATTTTTTAAAGGAAAGATTCTAAATTAATAGTACAATTGTGTTGTTGGAATTAACTTGTTTTCTTTTTTTTTCTTTTTCAATCAATGAGGTTTAAAAATTCCAACCATCAAAAACAAAAACAAAAAACCCCTCCACGCGTTAGCAGTGTTTATGTTCTGCAAGAATCAGACATCTCCCTCTAGCTAATATCTGACAGGAATAGGCTGTGGATTCTGACTGCAATTGTGCACGTGTGTTCAGAATCCAGAATGAAATGAAGAAATAATTTTCTGTTTGAATTGTTGTTTTTGTTTTCAGTCTTGAAGCAGCAAATACTTGGATCCACTGTCCTCAGAGACCAGAACAAATGAATGCAGAGACTTTTTAATAGAACAAAACTAAGCAAAGACCTCTAATAAAAGACTAACTCTCTTACTATTGCCTATACACTAGCAGTATTGCATAATCCCAGTGAAAGTATGCAATTACATCATAAGAATGGAATGCGAGGAGAAGTTATAGATGGTAAATAGCACACATAAAATACAAGACAATGATACTGTATCTTTAAACACTTGCATGCACACATAGCCCCAATTGAAATATATCTTTATTTATATTACCTTAGCTTTTTATTTCATTCAATACTCAGTTTTCATTTTTTGCCTTCCAAATCTTTTCAGTCTGAATGTCGCATCGTCTCCTGGAGTCTAGATCTGTGTATCTCTGCACTATCTCATTGATCTCTAAAAAGTGACATTGATGCCAACTGCCAGAGCTGGTACCCATGCCATCTGCTAGTGACGTCACAGGGCAGAGAAAACCATGTGATCCTTTCTCCTGGGACCTTCATTCTGCACTGATCATCTGGCATCCCTGTAAGTGGGTACCAGCATTCATGTATCAACACAGAAGGTTAGACTGATAGGGGGAAAAGATCTGTACCAGCATTTTACATACAGTAGGTGCATTTCTACTAGATCTGCTTCTATTGAACAGGCAATGTATATAGATAGCTATGCCAACATTCAGTTTTATCTGTACTGACAGGTACAGCTACTCCATAGTTGTTATATTGTATTACTTATTTTAATAAAGGGTTGTGTCATATTGATCAGAATCCCCTCTGTGCCCCTGGGTATCCATAAAAAAGCAATTAAGGGACAGCTGAAATCAGAAAGAAATGTATGTACTATGACACACCTAAGCAGGTTTAGCTCAAATGTAAGAAGCCACAGAAGTAGTTCTTGTTAATATTATTGTGAGCAATCTATGTATGTGGTTCAAATTGCTGTGTGCTGTTCGAGTACATAAAATAGTGGAAGAATGTGTCCATCTGGGTTCTGTGTGAGAAATCCTCCATTTTTTTTTCTTCAGGGACTTTTTGCAATAATCCTGAAAAAAAAAAAGATTTGAAATGAGAAATATATTCTGAATGTTTCAAAAATATAATATTCCAATGCAATGCACGCCCCCCACAACATCAGAAATTAGGGCGTTGCCAAACACACACACACACAAACATACACACACACACTCACTTTTCCCACCTCTGATAAAATACACTAGCTGCTTTCATTGTGATTCTTTTGTAGTCTCCAAGGTAATCAGAAGATTTTTCCCCCTTTGCTTACTTTCTATGTCTTGCCTTCTACTAAATATTTCCTTTGAAAATTAAGAAGTCTTTTCTGTCATAGAATTTTAATTACAATTTTGTTCTTTCTTCCCGATTCTCTTACCTGTTTTTCCAATTGCCTATTTTTCTACTTTTGTACATTCTCTTTTCCTATTCTCATGTTATCTTTCTCTCTCTCTCTCTTTCCCTTTCTCTCCTGTCAGCTGTCTCTCCTGCTATCTGCTCTTTCTCCCTTAACCCTTTTGTCTCTGTCATCAATAACAGACAAGAAACTACTAAATAAAGCTGACAAAGCCTCTCAGCTAAGCCTTGCTATAGCGCTTGTGACAAACTCTGCCTTGTGTTTAGGAGAGAGATGTCACCCATGAGCAAAATGTTATCAAGACTTAAAAAAAAAGAACGGACTGTCTTATGTAGAAACATATTTAGTCTTTGCTATTATCCCATTTTGTTGCTTTTTAGTGACTAAATAAGCTAAAAAGTGAGAGACTGAGTATGCTTTTAGTATTAAAGTAATCTCTGGCAGGGCTGCCACTGTTACGGATCTGTGTCAGCATTTCCATTATAAATACTGTTTTTGAAGGGTTTATAACTCATCTGCTTTAATTCACGCTGGGCCCAAACTCGGCATTAATGTTCTCAGCCCTGATCCAATTATTTTTGTTTTGAGAAAGTTTCATTTAAATCTGTTTTGTACTTTTTTTTTTAAGAAGAATGCAGAAAAATTGTGTGTGGGGGGACAGTCAGTTTCAGGAACCCTTTTATTTTCCCTCCAATTACAAAAAAATAAAACAAGACAAAATATAAAAAAACACAAGCAAACTTTTCTTTTCTATTGCAGTGAGAAATTGCAGGACATTAGTTCGTAATCTTGAGTGGGCCTATTTTTAAAAATAAATATATTTGAAGTGGCAAAGGTCTTAAAATGTAAGTAGCTATTGCAGAAGTGCAGCAAGTAATGTACTACTCACACACTCATTTCATTCTATATTAACTATTACAATCACGTATAATAGAACGGAGGGTAGCATCCCTTTATTCTCAATTGGAATTTATGTATTAAGATTTATATTGTGAAAGGTCCTAGGTCCAACCTGTTCACAAATTTTGCATACTGAGAGTATTACAAAATGCACAATATTCTAAATATGCAAAGTCCTGAGGCACTGTTTCAATGCATACTAAAAATCCTATATAAAATCTAAGAAAAGGTTGATATTGTAACGGCTGTGTGTTAGTGGAAGATCTGTAAAATTTCCAGTCACATCATTTAGTCTCCAAAATACACATTGTATGAGATATTTTGCACCTTTTCTCTCTGTTATGTTATTTAATAACAAAAAAGCCCCTTAAAATGAAAAAAATATATTTGTTTTTGGATGTATTTTATGCTACCACTAAAATGAAAACAAATGAATTAAGGTGTGGGAAAAGCTTTATCCACCATTTGACCTCTTTAATATTTTCAAATTGTTAAGAAACAAAATAGCTGTGATATCAAGATTTAAAAAGCATCCACAGTGTGTACATAATAACTTTTCCTAAGGATTTTTACTGTGCATTTTGTATAATGGTTCTATGATATGCAAATATGTCTTAGTGTTAATATACATTCACAGCACACCCCATAACTGCTGCGTTGCTGTCTACTGTGAATGCCTGTTAAGAATAATAGGCTGGTACGTGGTGCTCAGGCTAGCATATGTACTTCTGAGCAATCTATACATTTTTGTCATTTTGATGGTTTAGCTATCCCGTTTCCTTTGGGATTACAAACAACCAAGCAGTGTTTCTGTAAGAAACAGTCAGGTGGTTATGCCATTTTTAGAAACTGTAGTCATGTGATGGGCATGTACAAACCCTACAATGGGCCCACAAGGGTTAAAGGACAACACTGCCCCTTCAGTCCTGAGGAACATGCTCCAACTGGAGAGGAAGCTTAAAAGGGAACCACTTATCTCACAAGGGTGAAGGCTGGAAAGAATGACAGACCTATTCTGAGGACTCCTGGATGGCTACCCGCTCAGCCCAGTTGGGGCTGATGGTTAGTTGTCTTTTCTTTTGCTTTCTTACATTGGACTTGGAGATTCTGCAGGAGAAGAACAATAGGAAGTGACCCAGGGAGACAGCTCCTCAGGGTGTGTCCCCGAGTGCTCAATGTTGTTGTCTCTCATAGGGACCTGGCTTAGAGCTCGGTGGAGTGGAGGGCCGGGGCTTCCCTACAAACTGTCCTTGTTGCAGAGGGACATAAACATCATTTCCACCCCACCCTTCTGGCCGGCAGAGGGTAAGGATGCTGAAAACCCTTAGATGAGGATAAGCCACATACAAAAGTTAGGAACTGAACTGAAGGCCCTTCCTGCTGAGAGGCGAGAAACTGGAAACCAGGTGCGCTCACCGCTCAGCCCCCATGGTGGGACTCTGCTATAAGGGGATCAATATCATTACTCCTAGTTTGTCATGATACATTTGGAATTTATTTTTTTCTTTCATGTTCACCAACTGCAGTTGTCATATTTTTGTTGCTGTTGTTACACATACACTTAGAGCAGTGGGTGCCCATGAAAAGTAAGCAGTTTTCAGAGGTATGTTGCAAACACTTTGCTATAGCAGACATTGTAAATATATAGGTGACACTCTGATCAAATTAACATTACAGGACAGTCCATGTTCACTTTGTAATGGCAATCACTGTTGAAGAATTTAAATAATTGGAAATCTTAGTTATATTTTTCACATTATTTTCACCTTAATTCATACAGCATTTCCAGGCTCACTGACTTGTTTACGCTGTGTACCCATTTGGCTATTTCTCTTCTTAATCTAGGGTTCCAGTTTTAGGATTAGACAGAGTCTTTGCTCAGTACCCGTTATAAGAAAGCTGTGCAGCTACAAACCCAAGGAGGAGACCTGGGATGGAATGGTGACTTTCTTTCCCAGTGGAAGAAGTAATCAGTGCAGCCTTAAAATGGTGCAGGTTAATTTCTCCCTCATTGTTAGTATGGAGCCAAGATGCTGGCCACCTCCTGCCAGTATGGTGAAGGAGAAGCGTTCAAGACATGCAGCTCCATCTCATCCACCATGCTTCAGCCGCAATGTGGAGAGCAGTCATGTGGCCACACAAAGATGTGTGTGAATAGATCTTACTCCCCTTTACTCTGTGGCATTGCTGCTTTAGGGCCGCACAATTTACCCGTAAGTTTTTTTGAAGACTGAGAGCTTTGGTGGTGTAATAAACATAAAGAGAGCATCTTCTAAGGCATTGATTGGCTAGGCCCAATTAACCCCACTGTTTCCTCAAGCAGAGGAACCATGGAGGGGGCAGGCTTCTGAGGAGATGCCTTTTTGTCCATAAAGCTGGAGCACTCATTCCCTGAGGATTCCCAAGAACTGCGGGGCTGGCAAGCCACCCTCCCTGATAAGACAATTACTTGGAAACTCAGTAAGGTTCAGCTGTTGGTTTTCCTGACCCTTCCTGTTAACTTCTCTGTGGGAGAGGATCATCCATTCCCTAATGACAGATCACACCCTAAGGACTAAATCCGGAGTCTGCACTTAGGCAAAGCGCCCTATTGGGATCAATGGGAGATTTGACTGAGTAAGGACTACAGGATTTGCCTAGAAGAGCACAACAATACATGCTGAGATGAACAGTTTATTTAGAACTGCACAGCATGCTCTAAATTAAATGCAAGACACGAGGCTATAGAGCAGTTAAATTAACATTGAATGCTAGAACCACAGAATAAAACCCAATGAAAACATGACTAATGTCAGCTCCTGTTGGACAGTCCCATTTTAGGAGATTGTAGTGTTCAGCAGAGGGGGAGCTGGTACCACCCCGTATTTAGATTCTCATCACTTTATACTTTCCATTATAAAAGATTCTTGCAAATTCTTTTGAGAAGTTCTGACACTTGCATTATTCGCATCTGACCCCTGAAATGCAGAGGGCGAAAGTTCTCAGGCTAGGGAAGTGACTTTTCTTTGTGCCTTGTAATTCCGTTCTGGTTTAGCTGAGCTGTAAACTGTTAAACTGCCATTTCCTTTCTCTTTCTTATATTCCTTGGGCAGCATGCCGAAAACTAACTGAACACCTAATAAATTACATTTTTAAAAACTCTCTCTTAAAAGAATACTATGTAAGCTACTAAGTAAAGCACTGGAAAGTTAGGAAAAATTAGATTTATGATGATCTGTGCAACCTTAATTCTGCCCCTTGTGTGTGTGTGCAATATGATACTCTTCCAACAAGTGAGATCAGCTGAGGTGCTTTTGTTCACAGACCCACAATTTTAAGTCAAGGATAGTGGGCTTCAGGGCATAAAGAATCCCCATAACTTGGTTGTCTTCTAAACTCTGAAATTTGTGACAGTTTGGGCAAAATCATGTGTTTAATGAATTTTCAGCACACTGGTTTGATGAACATGGGTTCAATTTCCTTATAAAGAGCAGGAAAGTTATGGGACTAGGCAATCTGTTCCAATAGTAAAAACTATTACCCCCATTTTACGAGGAATACGGAGGATATGGGGAACAAACACATGGAGATTAAGTGGCTTGCCTAAAATTACACAGAGAGCCTATGCCAGAGCAGGAATTTTAACCCAAATCTTCTAAATCCCAATCTAGTGTCTTTCCACCAGATCATCTTTCCTCCTCGCTCCAGAGCTGTGATCTAATGGTAGAAGTCAACCATAACTAGAATGGGTTTCTAAAAGCTTTAGTCAAAAAGCCTCCCAGAAAGTGAAAGACAAGATCAAGTTCAGCTCTAGTGTAGAATGATGTTGAAGTCAATAGCAGTTGGGCCACTTTTGCCAATGGTAAGAGTGATCTAACAAGACTTGACCGTGGCATAAAATTTGAAGCAGTACTTTTCTAGTGATGAGTTGATGATGCTATTCATAGGCAATTATGTGATCCATTGTATCCTTCCAGCTATCTGCCAGCGTCCGATGTTTCTTACCTTAAAAGGGAATTTATGTAACGTGTTTTTCATTAGATTTCTTGAACGTCCACAAACTCATTCAGCGGGATTGTAACTTTCACATGTCCCCATTCAAAGAGTCATAATTTCCCTAGAAATGCCTGAGAGGCAGTGGTGTGCTATGACATTCTCAGCAAGGCATGCAATTCTACATTTGTCGGCAAGACATGACCTTTCACATACGGTGCGTAGGAGGTCATGCTGTGCTGAGGATGGCAGTGCGTTCAGGAGTTGTACAGAATTGTCCTGAGGGAACAGCTGGTCCTAGGGTATGCAGTGCATGTATTGCATACATACACAGCCTACTGCTGCTGAGAGGAAAAGACTGAGCTGCGGGAGGATACTCTAAAGTATCTTCTTCAAATGTATGGGTTTTTTGTTGTCTGTGTTCAAGATATCTGCAGGAGACAGAGACCTTTTTATTTTTATTCTATAGGATCTAGACAAAGCTCCCAAAAGAGGGTGTGGTTTGATAACAATTTAGTGATATTAGCTAAAATCAACAGTAGGTCCTATTACTATCCAAAAGAGATAAACAGTTATCAAATATTTGGGATGCAAGCTAATGCCAACCCTACCTGCAGTAATTTGTGACCTTTAGCTTCTGTGTTCAAATAATCCCTATGGGAATTGTCTAGACACCAAGGTTTGTAAACCTCCTCATACATGGGTTTTAGTCTTGACCAGAGATGACTGTCTTTGGCTATCTTACTCAGTGAAGTTGATAACAGATCTCTACAAAAGGGCAGCACATTACGTTATGGGCTGGATTTTCATCTGTGCTAGACTAATACTTGGAAGGCAGTCCTGACTGTATGCTGCCCTTATTTCCCACTTAAATACTGGTGATGGCCAGGGCCAGTCTGATTCCCATTACAGTTTAGAGCAGCATTAGGTCAGTGACTAATTTAATGATTAACAGGAATAGACAACACTGAAGGTACTAGATTCACACACCTTTGCAAATTAGAAAAAATGTTTTCAGTGTTTTAGTGGCAAGTTTGCTTAAGTAATTTTCTCAATTTCAGTCAGCTTGAATCTGGAGTTTGGGGTTTTTTTCCTTTTAGTTTGTGTCTTTGTAATCATCTTTGATTAAATTTTCATTTCAAGCAAGCTGTTTCCTTGATCTCATCTGCAGAAAAACTCCACAGCAAATTCTCAGAATATCAGCACACAAACCTAATAAGGAAAAGTTAAACTAGCCTTTCAGAATCCCATTTTTCTATCAGATGTAGTGAGCAGTGAGATGAAAGTGTAATTTAAAGCTAACTTCCAGGAAGCTCTCACATGAAAAGTTCTCTTGAAGGTGCTAGAGTTGACTATGTCTTTGCAGTGAGTATTAGAAGAAATGTTTCCCAGGGACAAAACTGAGAGTCAGTGAAAGAATTCAGCTGGAAGAACCTGGATAATATAGTGTTTTGTATTTTGTCCTTTGCTTCTTTCTGTCCTGTCAGTCATCCTCAAACCCTGGGAAATGGCAAAGCAGAAGGAATTATCAACTGGGCAGAACCATTTCTAGGGATGTGCCAAGAATGCCATCCTATGTGGGGTTGGGAGAGACAATGATTCAAGCATGTGTTTTTTATCTAAATGGTTATCCGGTGAAGGGGTGAGAGCATACATTACATTATCAGCCTCTGTGCTACTTGGGTCTTATCCTGAGAGGAGCTGAATGCATTCAACCCACTGAAGTCAATAAGTGTTAAGAGTCTGCGACGCCTAGTAGATTAAGGCTCCTTATGATCTTGGAATGCCTGGGCTATACTATCCATTGTTTTTTAATTAGTGTGGGAGATTAATTGTTTTCTTATACCACACATGGAACTCTTGTAGTATCAATATTTTTTTCAAAGATTTTTGTGCAGGGTCTGCTTAAATGCACAGGCTTCAATAAAGGCAGATATCTTTGACCTTGAAACTAAGGTTGAAGATGGTTCCAGTGGAATGTTTCTGTTGGCAAATGACACTGTATTGAAATTTAAACTTTTTGCAGGATTGTGACGATTTAGACAAAATTTGATTCAGAAAAAAAGCCCCTCCCCCCAAAAAGTATTTAGAAATAAACCATTTTGATTTTTCATTTAGAAACAACTTACTGTTTTTTAAAATTTGCCTTATGTAACATTTTAAAAAGCTGCATTCAGAACAAAATGTGTAACTTTGATCAAAATGAAATGTTTTCATTGAGTCAAAATTTAAAAAGATACATTTTTTTTCCATGGGAAATTTCAAGAATGTTTGTTTTTGTTTCAGATCGGAATGAAAACGAATCTCAAAATGTTGAAATAGAAATCATGATTTTTAACCAGCTCTATAAGAAACCTTGCGCTGAATCAAGGTTCTACAAAAGATAATTGTCAAACTTTCAGCCATTCATTTCTGGATTTGTCATGGTCATTTATTAATCTGTTTTATATCATTTCATGTACCACAAAATTACTCCAGTGTACTACTATTTAGCTACAAATATAAAAGCTACTATATTCCCCCCAAGCCTCCCCCTTTTTTATTTAATCATCAATATTTCTCGGTAGTTCAAGTTCAGTCTCCCCCAGCCCCAAATCCATTATACACCACACAGCACAAAAAAAATAGCCTTTGTTAAAAAGTTTAATGTTCTTAATTAGTAGAATTGTCAGACTAATTAGAATACCAATTAGAATTGGCAGGGCTATCGTTAATTTAGAAGTGCTGTGGTCTACTGTTAATCGCTATTAAACCTTATAATTTGTGAAAGAAAGAGAGCAAGGAGATGAATACACACACACACACAACCCTTCCCTCCCTTCCCACGTTAAATGTTAAGAGTCCATAACTATAATGATCTGTGCTGTCAATGTGTACTTAGGGAGTGTTTAATCCATAAAGACATTGATGAAAAGTTAATAAATACTTACGCACAATCGCACCACTTCCAAATAAAAACCTTGAACTTTTTGCCTGTATCCGAAGAACAAAATCAGATTAATAGTTGCAAGATTCAGTTTCATATGACACTAATGTAAAGCACTTTGAGATCTTTGTCTGAAAAATCCCAAGAGAAATGCAAAGGCATATTATTGCTTATAGTATTGTTAATAATACGTTGCAGTTCTATACCCCCTTGCAGACAAAGATCTCAAAGTCATAGGTGCTGGAACTAGGGGTGCTGGAGGTGCTGCCAGACCTCCTGGCTTGAAGTGGTTTCCATCATATACAGGGATTAAAGTTTGGTTTAATGGCTCTCAGCACCCCCACAATACAAATAGTTCCAGCACTTCTGCTCAAAGTGCTATGTAAACACAAATTATGCTTCACATCACGCTTGTAAGATGGGTGCGTATGATTATACCCATCTTACCAATGGGGAAACTGCCCAAGTTCACATTGGTGAGTCAGTGGCACAGTTGGAAATAGATTTGAGAACTCTAGTTCTAACCACTAGAACACATTCACTTCCAAGGAGTCCTTTTCTCATTCATTGTGAATCTTGTATATTAAGGATTTATGTAGTCTCTGTTTGTATTCGCCGGTAGCAGAATATGCTACATGTGTGTCTAAGGGTATGGGATGTGTGGGGAATAAAAAACATGTGATTATATGAGAAAATGGCAGAGTTAAGGTAGAAGATATAACCTTAACCCTGGAATTTCTTGCCTTTTTAATGCTTAACATGAAGTTTGATCCAAAGAGGGAAATTTTTTTCACCAGACTAAAGACTAATATGTGTGTGTGTGTGTGTGTGAGTGTGTGTGTGTGTGTGTGTGTATACATAGTATACGTTTTAAACAAACAATTTAATACTGGTACACAGCAACGATGATTGTGAAGTTGGTTGAGGATGGAGGAGTCAGAGGGTGGGATATTTCCCAGGGAATGCCTTACTGCTAAATGATAAACTAGCAATTGGCTGAGCCCTCAAGGGTTAACTCTCACACTCTACAAGGCAGCAGGAAAGGAGGGAGGGCAGAGACAGACACACACCATGTGTGTGTGTGAGAGAGGGAGAGATTCCTCTTTAAGTATCATAGAATCATAGAATATCAGGGTTGGAAGGGACCTCAGAAAGTCATCTAATCCGACCCCCTGCTCAAAGCAGGATCAACCCCAACTAAATCATCCCAGCCAGGGCTTTGTCAAGCCTGAACTTAAAAACCTCTGAGGAAGGAGATTCCACAACTTCCCTAGGTAACCCATTCCAGTACTTCACCAGCCTCTTAGTGAAAAGGTTTTTCCTAATATCTAACCTAAACCTCCCGTTCTACAATTTGAGACCATTACTCCTTGTTCTGTCATCTGATACCACTGAGAACACTCTAAATCCATCCTCTTTGGAACCTCCTTTCAGGTAGTTGAAAGCAACTATCAAATCCTCCCTCATTCTCTTATTCTTCAGACTAAACAATCCCAGTTCCTTCAGCGTCTCCTTGTAACTCATGTGCTCCAGCCCCCTAATAATTTTTGTTCCCTTCTGCTGAACTCTTTCCAATTTTACCACATCCTTCTTGTAGTGTTGGGCCCAAAACTGGACACAGTACTCCAGATGAGGCCTCACCAATGTCGAATAGAGGGGAATGATCACATCCCTTGATCTGCTGGAAATGCCCCTACTTATACAACCCAAAATGCTGTTAGCCTTCTTGGCAACAAGGGCACACTGTTGACTCATATCCAGCTGCTCTATGGAATTTGGGGTAAGTGGGGTGAAGGAGCAGGAGGGAGGGGAACACCCTGACATTAGCCCCCCTCTTCTTCCCCTCCCTAGCCTCACAGCAAGCAGGCGTCTCGGGGAGCAGCTCCAAGGCAGAGGGCAGGAGCAGCACATGGCAGTTGAGGGAGGGACAGCTGAACTGCTGGCAATTGATAACCTGCTTGGGCAGCTGCTGCACAGGGAACTTAGGGGAGCAGGGAGCTGGTGGGGGGAGTTGATAAGAGGGCTGCCAGTCTACTCTGGTTCCAACCAGCCATCAGCTAGCTGCAACGGACTGCTCTTCCTGCAAGCAGTGGACAAAGCAAGTGGCTGTCAAATGACATTAGAAGGGAGCATTGCGTAACTTTAATCGAGCATGTTTCCTAATTGATCAGCAACATAACAACAAAACAAGTTAACTGGGACGACTTTAAGTGGGGAGTTCCTGTAGGTCTATTTGTTTTTGTTTTGTTTGTTTTAATCCTAATATTCTTGCATTTGTAGGTTTTGATTGGGAAGTGTCTGTATACCATATGAAATACTGTCAACAACTCAGTATTTTCAGCACAGCTGAAACCATTATGACACTTGAAATCTAATAAGAAAACTGATTCTCAAATTTTCAAGCCCTTCTGTCAGCTAGGTGAGCTCTGCAAATTCCATTTCTGATTAAGAAAATGTGAGGAATGCTACTAGCCTGGAAAATCTGGTGGGGCTTTTATTTTCCACTCACATTTCTGATGCTGCTTGTGCTAGTTTAAGAACTAAAGCACAGATTCTGCACACTCTTAAATAATCTCATAACTTTTTAATTTGGGAGGTTAGTTCCTTTTCACTGCACTGGTAAATTGATACTTATATTTATATAGAAACTTGTAAGGTACATAGTGGATGATAGGAGTACACACATGTATGAAATTATGCACGTGCTTAAGTTTTCACATGTTTGAGACAGCAGTTGGTTAGAGATTTTTGCAAAATCAAAATTTTCTGTGAGGAAATTTCAGTTTTCTCCCCCAAAATTAGGAAATCCAAACCAAAATTAGTGGACACAGTTTGGGATATTTCAGTTTTCTGAACAGAAATGAACCATTATTTACAGTCAGTACAACATTAAACTGCATTTCCCTATTGTGGCACATTGCCTTAAGGGAGTTGTAGTTTGGGCTCCTATTTATCCCTATGGACTGGATGCCATGGCTGGACTACATCTCCCATAATTGAATGTAGTTTTCTCTGATTGATACTGCATTTACAGACTTTCATGGCTGCAGGTGCATCATGGGAGATGTAGTCCAACCAGGGAGCCTGGCCTAGGTGAGAGTATAAATGGGTGCACTAGGCTCCTGAACTACAACTCCCATGAGGCAATGTGAAATCTTAGGGAAATGCAGTTTAATGTTGAACTGATCTGAAATGCTTTGCTTTTGGTCAGATCAAGAATCTGAAAGGAACATTTAGATTCAGGAATAGAGAAATATTTAATGTTATTTGAAAAAGTGGAAAAAAAATACTTCAACGTTTCCAAATAAAAAAATGTTGGAACTATTCATTCCATGAAAAATTTGGGTATTTTAACATTTTGTCATGATTTCAGATGAAAACAAATGTCAAATTATCAGAATTTTCTCAAGGAGAGAAATTCTGATTTTTCTTTCAGCTTTTTTCAGGACCTAATAGACAGAACCTAAAAGGCACCAGCAAATTTAACATACCACCTGTTGAGATCAAACCCTTCTCCTCAGTAGGTCACGTGGTACCAGCAACAGGGATGTGAATTTTAAAAAAAATAAAGTTGAAAAAGATAGAAGCCTGCTCTACCCTGGACTTTTTTTGCGCAGATGTTACTACACTGATGTGACCTTCACTGGTGCAAGCACCTAGTGTAGCTACTGGGCCAGTGTGAAAGGTGACTTGCACTAGTTCTGTTTACACCATTTTGAAACCAAGATATCACTGGCATTGGTTACTTTTTATACTGGTGCTGTGCATCTATAGTAGTGCTCTGCAGGGTTCCAACTATGCTGGTGTAGCTAAAGCGGTGTAAAGCAAGCAAAATAAACCCCTTGCAAATGTAAACAAGGCCAGAGAGAGAGAGAGAAACACCCCTTCTGGGAAAGATGAACTACAGAGATGAACAGAAGCCACAATTTACTTCTCCAGATATCTTACTACTTGAACAGGAAGGTGCCCGTCTTGTCGGAGTGCCTGAAGGCGAAGAGCTCTGGTTATGGAGCTGCTCTATAGACAAATGATTTTTTCATTTTCCTGCAATTTTCCCAATCATTATTTTTATTTTTTGCTTAGGTGGTTTGCAGTTACCATACTTATTCATTCTATTGTTTGCCTTTAGGGAGTTTTGCGTGTTGTCTCCACCATTAGTCTGTTCTCTTTTTATTTTCTCCCCCCCGTGATTTTATGTAGTCTGTTTTTTAATCTAGCTTTTTATTAATTGGTCCTCTTGTCCATTGTACATGCAATCATTTCTAAAGGGATGAACATCATTAATTAATTTCAGTTTTGTACAAAATGCCTCATGTATTGCAACACCTCTTCCTCGGGTGATCAAAGAGTTTTTTATTTGTTTTATCTCTCAAAAGATTAGTTGGGAGAGGACAAACCAAATTTCAAAACCCATGAGAGAGAGGAGAGTTTAAGGATAGGATCCACAGTTAGAAGCATAGGAATTGACATACTGGGTAAAACCTGAGGTCCATGTAGTAGAGTATCCTGTCTCTAACAGTATTAAGTACTAGGTGAAAGGAGTAAGAACTCCACAGTAGGCAGATGTGAGGTACTAGGTCTTATTCTGATCTCTAATTGTTAGACACTGCTGTAAACCCTGAAGCATGAGGTTTAATATCCCTTCCAAATATTTTGTTGTAATTAATTGATTACGCTGAATATTCTTGATATCCGTACACATACCCAAGCCCTTTCTGAATCTTGTTAAGTCCTTGGCCTCAACAACTTCATGTTGCAATGAGTTTCATAGTTAAATTACATGTTGGGTGTATTTCAGATAGGGTGCTTTATTTTTGTTGCAGTGTGCCTCTATGCCTCCATATATCTGAGCCCACCCCATTCCATCAGGGGTCTATAAAGTCCATCTAGTCTTTTACCTCCTTCTCCAACACCATGGGGCCCTTTATTTCACTGATCTCTGGACAAAAATGAATGAATACGACTCTCATCAGAGCCCATAATTATCGCTGAAGAACTGGACAGCCAGAGTCAATTTACAGCACATTTCCTATCCCTGATCTGATTCCCAGATCTTACTGGTCTAATGGGCAAGTCTGCAACTCTGATTCATTGAGTTGTACTGTGTGCTGCATCTTTGCCATTGGATCAGTGCAAAGGAACCAGGCTCGGCTCAGGGTATTACTTCTGGCTGACCAATTATTTGAAAATAGGAGAATAACAAATGCTGAACAGTAAATAACAATTAGCAAAATAGTGCTAATAATAACTAGCAAATACTCTTGCTCATGCATAAAAAAAATTGACAAGTGAATATGGCTATTTGTATGAAGAACAACCACTCTCCAAATGCATTCTCCAAACCCATTTAAATAAATAGCTAATTATAGGGGGTACCAACATGATCAATCCAAATAGTAGTCTGAAATTCATGGTCAAATGTCAGATGGATCTTGCAATGTGAAAACTGAAGAAAAATCTTGATTTCGCAGCATTTGTAGACAGAGCAAATGTCATTTGAAAGAAATTGCAGGAACATAAATATGGAAAATGATTATTTAATTTTTCAGTCACTTTTCTGACCATAAATACTTTTTTTAAGACCTGCAAACATCCTTTAGAAACAAATGGCAACAAGCCCTCCCTCTCATTCCTGCCTGGAAACTTTATAAGCAAGATCAAAACATTTAAGAAGTTGCTTTTATTCGCAGTCTCTTCAGCTGTAAAACCTATTGTAATTTGCTGCTAATTAAAATGCTCTCATGGTTGGGGTTTTTTTAATGAAAATCAAAAGATCAAAGGTTAAACAGATTTTGCCAAATTGGTTTTAAGGTATAATCTGATGTCCAGATTCAGGGGCATGGACTGGCATTCACATCTCACTTCCCATCAGCACATGGCTTGGGCCAGGGAAACTAATGATCCAACCAGCAGACCAAATTCAGTGCTGAATCCTGATCACTTGCCCCCTAAAGCACATTGCACATATGCTAAGAAGATTTTAAATTAATATTTTGAAGAACACTTCCAACAGCCAGTACGGAGCCCTATTACCATCTAGTAGCTATTAATTATGAAATAGTTACCTGTGGAGATTTGTCAAAAGCTTTACATATTAGTCGATACAAACTTGTAGTATTGCAAAGAAAGCCATTTGCTAATAGCAGGCAAATATCACGGCAGGTGGGGGCGACTGTAATGTAGAACAAACAGTTCTGGGTCCCCTGCGACTCTGAGAGCTTTCAAACTTGGAAAGAACACAAAGCCTTGTTGCCTTTTAAATAAATATTTTAATTAGCATAATTTCTAAACAGTTAAATCCTGCTTGTGCATTAGCCATTTAAGCAAAGAAGGAAAAGTTCATACAACTTGAATCCAATTCTTCCCTAAATTGTCCACAGGACTGTATTGCTATTTAGACCCCTTTTCCAGGAGCTAAAAAGCTGCACAAGACTTAAGCTTCTATAGCATCTCAGATCAATGTGTAAATAAGATTGGAGGCAGGGCTGGAAATTATATGAAAAATATACAGATCAAGTTCTGGTAGCATGATAAAAGCGTTTGGAATTTAATTACCTGTAAACCTCATTTGTTGTTTCAGTTTAAAGCATGTAATTTAAAGCATAAAACAAAAGGTTTGCTAATGGCTTCTTTATTTTTTATTACAGATTAATTTTAAATGTTGGCTGTCTGATGCTCCAGATATTAAACCACAACAGCGTAGACTCACTGAATCTCTATCTCTGTCTATTTTGCAGCCTGCATCCAATGTACAAGCTCTCAAGAAGAAGCTCAGAAAATGTTATCCAAATGTATCCAAATGATGGTATGTAACAGAGAAAGGGAAGTAAGAATTGAGGGGAAAAGGTCCTCTGGTTGCAGTAGAGGAGGGCATGAATGAATGACACTATTCCTGATTAGTTACTTTTAATCTCATACAAACATAACATGGCAAATCTTCTCCCATAGCTTTCCAAACGCTTGATGAAAGAATCCAGACACTGCATGCTTAGGATGAACTCTGCACCACAGGACTGCATAATGAGGAGCCATATCTTCAGGTGATGTAAATTGGTGTAGCTCCATTGACTTCAACTGAGCTATGCTGATTTACACCAGCTGGTGATCTGGCTCATTGATTCTACTGTTATAGCCCTCTGCTGCTGAATAGAAGCTCATTCTAGGTGTATAGTACCTGGATTTTTTTCACAAAGGGTTTGGAACAGTGCTTAATTGGTGCCAGGACTGAGCTCCAGCACCTCTTTGCTTGGTAGTTCATAGCCCCGGCACCACCAGGCTTGCTGCATCAGTTATGAATGTAAAAAAAAAATATTGCTTGAGTCCGGGTACCTCTTTCATTGAAAATTAAGCCCTGGTTTGGAAAGACATGAAAGAAGCTTCACTATCATCTTCAACTTTGAAGGAGTTATGCTGACTTGCAGCACTTGAGGATTTCACTCAATGTGTGGAGAAAAGTAATGCTAGCGAACTCAGACAGTATTAAAGTGGGATGAGAACAGCACTGAAAACTATACCATTATACATTTCAAACTTCAACAGCTGAATAATCTGTGGGTGGAGGGGATAGGAGAATAAAGAGTCTGGAAACCAAAAGTGGCCCCACAGTGTGACTGGGAGATCAGGATTCAGTGGCGTGTTGGTCATGATGGTGGCTACATGCAGGAAAGGAGGAAAACGAGGAGTAAGAAGTGATATCAAAATGAAGAGCAAAGTCAGGAGTTCCCCATCTATGTCGGCTCTGAAGTGTGGGCCAAGGGCTGGGGAGAAGGGCTATCCAATCAGTATCCTTTGAACTCCTTTCGCTGCTTTTCTTCCCCTCTCCTGACAGTTCATTGAAATGGATATCTCCTCGAATTTAGTGAGACTCCAAGATAAAAGGGCATGGATCTGTAATGACTTTAGCATAAATGGCCTCTTGAGATCCAATTCTAATCCCATGAGGTCCACTGAGGTAAAGTGAACTGAATGCTTTCCTCCAGATAGTTATCTTTATTTTTATTATATATATAAAGAAGCATTTGCTGCAAAATGTGTGAACTACTGAGCTCGGAGTCACAGCCTGCAGCACAGCAAACTGGCTTTTTCTGAAGCTCATAATGTGATAATTAAACTGCTAACAGGCACCTTAGTGATGGCATTTGCAGAAGATGTGAAAGCCTTCTCACAATTGTACCTTTCTGTAGGGGACTGATCAGTAGAAGCAAAGTGATCAGAATAGATTTATATATATATATATATATATATATATATATATATATATATATATATAGTTCATTTATATCTAAATATATCTATATATAATTTTTTCCCTTCAATGAGTACATTAAATTTTTATGTGGAGTGAAATGGGACAGGACTTGTTTCCCTTCCACTGCACAATGATTTATTACCCAAAAAAGACCGCAGAACTAATTAGCAGAGTAATTAATTAATATAAATTTGCATATTTGCATTTGCAATTAGTGCAGCCGACTGATTAGTCTGAAAATGGGAAGTTTGACTCATTAGATGTTAGTGTCTGCTGGACTGGAAAACGGCTGCCAGATGAGGCGAAAAAGGGTGGAATAAGCATGTGTGTGTGTGTGAGAGAGAGAGAGAGAGAGTGAGTGAGTGAGTGTACACTCTTGTCTTTTGTCAGAATGGAGGATGTGCAAATATCTGGCCTTCGACATTGGAGCTTGCTAAACAATTTTTTTTAAATCACTTTTACATCTATTTGTCCCACTCACATGTTCCCTAGCTCTTTCCTGCAATTACATACCCCAGCTATGAAATCCAATAATGTTTCTTAAACAATAATGTTTAAAGAAGGAGAACACCCATAGAATGGCTGTTTGGTTTTGGTGTGGATAGAGGAACGGAGGGGATCCCTTTGTTTTGCGAAAGACTGAAACAGAATATTGCCCCTTGCCTTAGTGATAGTGTCTAACCAATGGCTAATGCAAGAAAATCAAGCTCAATGTTTCTCAGGAAAAACAGTGCCTGTAGGTAGCTTTCCAGGTTGTTCTGGGGTTTTTCTCATCAGATTTTACCCTTATAGCAGGAGACCTTGGTCACTAAAATATATTTTCATGTATGTCTCTTCTAAATGTTCTTTCTGATTTACACAGTAGTACACTACTTACTGAGAGCTACAAAAATGTGCACATCAAGAGGGGAATGTAATTTTACTTAACTTTAAGGCATCTTTTGAGAACAGATTGAGG
>ML677349.1:65364447-65375690 GCA_007922305.1 Dermatemys mawii
AATTTCTGAAGAACCTAGTTGCTGCCATAATATCTAGACGATGACTAGCTTTAGGTGAATTGCCCAGGAGCAATGAGAGGCTGTACATTTGGAAAATAGAAACAAAGAAGACTAGTTTGAATTTAACACAGAAAATTAGGCCAAACCCTGAGCATCTGCAATTCTTATTTGAGTTGACTATGAGTTCCTGAGCACCCGCAAAACCTTCAGGAATTAGGAGTTTCAGAATGTACTCTCAGCTCAGCTGCTAATTCACTGTGAGACCTTGGGCAGATCACTTAGCTCGCCTTTGTCTTGGGCTTGTTCTACAATTAAAGACTTTGCCAGCATCACTGTGTTGGGTAGGAGTGTGAAAAAAAATTTCACCTATAACCAGCATAACTATGCTGCTGAATATCCTAATACAGATCATAGAATCATAGAATATCAGGGTTGGAAGGGACCTCTGGAGATCATCTAGTCTGACCTCCTGCTCAAAGCAGAACCAATCCCCAACTAAATCATCCCAGCCAGGACTTTGTCAAGCCTGACCTTAAAAACGTCTAAGGAAGGAGATTCTACCACCTCCCTAGGTAACCCATTCTAATGCTTTACCACTCTCCCAGTGAAAAAGATTTTCCTAATATCGAACGTAAACCTTCCCCACTGCAACTTGAGACCATTACTCCTTGTTCTGTCATCTGGTACCGCTGAGAACACTCTAGATCCATCCTCTTTGGAACCCCCTTTTGGGTAGTTGAAAGCAGCTATCAAATCTCCCGTCAGTCTTCTCTTCAGTAGACTAAACAATCCCAGTTCTCTTAGCCTCTCGTCGTAAGTCATGTCCTCCAAGGCCCTAATCATTTTTGTTGCCCTCCTCTGGACTCTTTCCAATTTTTCCACATCCTCCTTCTAGTGTGGGCCCCAAAATTGGACACATTACTCCAGATGAGGCCTCACCAATGTCGAATAGAGGGGAATGATCACGTCCCTTGATCTGCTGGAAATGCCCCTACTTATACAGCCCAAAATGCCGTTAGCCTTCTTGGCAACAAGGGCACACTGTTGACTCATATCCAGCTTCTCATCCACTGTAACCCCTAGGTCCTTTTCTGCAGAACTGCTGCCTAGCCATTCAGTCCCTAGTCTGCAGTTATAATGGCAACCAAGTCCTTCACTGCCATTTAGGGAATTGATTTAAGCTATATCGGCAAAAGAATTTCTGGTTGTTGGTTTAAGCTGTGTCTCCACGAGGGGGCGGGGGGGATTGCCACTATAGCTTCACCAATATACCTATCCTGGCCAGCCCTTCTAAGTGTAGACAAGACCCCAATCAATGGGAAGTGAGAATGCAAAGTGCCTCAGAGGGCTGGAGCCATTGATTTCAATGGGAGTTGCAGGTCTGAGCAGCATGTCTTAGAACTGGACTCTTTGGAAGGTTTCATCTCAAAATTACCCAAGCAAATTCGCAATTAAATCACACCTGTAAAATGAACAAAGCATGCTTCCCCCTTTATGCATCTACATTAGGGCTGTCAATTAATCGCAGTTAACTCACATGATTAACTCAAAAAAATTAATCGTGCTCAATCACAGTTTTAATCGCACTGTTAAACAATAGAATCCCAGCTGCAATTTATTAAATATTTTGGATATTTTTCTATATTTTCATATATATTGTGTTCTGTGTTGTAACTGAAATCAAAGTGTATGTTTTTTATTACAAATATTTGCACTGCAAAAATGATAAAAGAAATAGTATTTTTCAACTGACCTCATACAAGTACTGTAGTGCAATCTCTTTGTTGTGAAAGTGAAATTTACAAATGTAATTTTTTTTGTTACATAATTTCACTTAAAAAGAAAACAATGTCAGACTTCAGAGCCTACAAATCTACTCAATCCTACTTCTTGTTCAGCCAATTACAAAAACAAACAAGTTTGTTTACATTACAGGAGATAATGCTGCCCGCTTCTTATTTACATCACCTGAAAGTGAGAACAGACGTTCACATGGGACTTTTGTAGCTGGCATTGCAAGGTATTTACATGCCAGATATGTTAAACATTCATATGCCCCTTCATGCTTTGTCCACCATTCCAGAGGACATGCTTCCATGCTGATGACACTTGTTTTAAAAATAATGCATTAATTCAATTTGTGACTGAACTCCTTGGAGGAGACCTGTAGGTCCCCTGCTCTGTTTTACCAGAATTTTGCCCTATATTTCATGTTATAGCAGTCTCAGATGATGACCCAACACATGTTCATTTTAAGAACACTTTCTCTGCAGATTTGACAAAACACAAAAAAGTTACAATGTGAGATTTCTAAAGATAGTTACAAACTCAACCCCAGGTTTAAGAATCTGAAGTGCCTTCCAAAATCTGAGAGGGACGAGGTATGGATCATGCTTTCAGAAGTCTTAGAAGAGCAACACTCCGATGTGGAAACTACAGAACCCAAACCACCAAAAAAAGAAATTCAGCCTTCTGCTGATGGCATCTGATTCAGATGATGAAAGTGGACGTGTCAATCCACATGGCTTTGGATCATTATCAGGCGGAACCCATCATCAGCATGGACGCATGTACCCTGGAATGGTGGTTGAGACAAGAAGGAACATATGAATCTTTAGTGCACCTGGCACATAAATATCATGCAATACCTGCTACAACAGTGCCATGCAAACGGCTGTTCTCACTTTCAGGTGACACTGTAAACCAGAAGCACCAGCATTATCTCCTGAAAACATAAACAAACTTGTTTGTCTGAGCAATTGGCTGAACAAGTAGGACTGAGTGAACTTACAGGCTCAAAAATTTTACATTGTTTTATTTTTGAATGCAGGTTTTTTTGTACATAATTCTACATTTGTCAGTTCAACTTTTAGGACAAAGAAATTGCATTACAGTACCTGTATTAGGTGAATTGAAAAATACTTTTGTTTTTTTACAGTGCCAATAGTTGTAATAAAAATAAATATAAAGAGAACATGTACACTTTGTCTTCTGTGTTGTAACTGAAATCAATATACTTGAAAATGTAGAAAACATCCAAAAAAATTTAAATAAATGGTATTCTGTTATTGTTTAACAATGTGATTAATCGCGATTAATTTTTTAAATTGCATGATTAATCAAGATTATTTTTTTAATCGCTTGACAGCCCTAGTATATATCTATATCACTTGAGCTGGCTATATGTGTTTTTAATGTGTGTCTATATATAGGTGGAAAATACAACACACAAAAAATTAACGTTGTTTGCTACTCATCATTCAATTTAAACTAGATTTTTACCAAGCAAAGTTACCAAAAAAGAAACAAATCCTTTAAATGTATGAAAAAATTTCCAAATACAAAACATATACTCATAATGTTCTGGCCAGCATGAAGAATAGAGCTGGACAAATAGTGAAAATATTTGTTTGTAAATTGTTGTTTGATAAGGAAATGTCAAAATATTCAATTAATATTATTTACAGGATATTGATAAATAGCTTAATAATGAAAAAAGTATTTATGAAGTTATTCATCAAAAAAAGAACCAAAATGTGTGACAAATATTATTTACAGCAAATTATTCAGCCATCTCTAAAAAGGATTAGAATTTTTAATTTTGGGACAATTAATTCTCTTTTAATAAGAATATATTTTACAAATTCTGTGTCTTAAGCACAGTTTGGAAAAAGTACTTCAGTAATAAATTAACATAAAATTGTTTTTCATGCATTGTTGTCTTGGCTTAAAATTTTCTAAAGTGACTTAGTGACTTCTACATTCCATTTTTAAAAGTGACCTTGGGACAGATTTTAACAAGTATTTAGGTGCCTAAATATCAGGTATTCACATGGTGGGGTTTTCAAAAAACTCTAGGCACTTAATTAAACTAACTTCTGTATCTGCATCAGCATCTTGAGGCATGTCAGTGATTTAGGAGCCTAAAGTTCCATTTTCAAAAGTAACTTAGGCACTTGGGAATCCCACAGGGCCGGCCTACAACAAACATTTTGGCACCGGAGGCCAAAGGATTCCCCTATGCCCCCTCACTTGGGCCAAAACTTTGAAAGGTCTCTTGTGCCTTCCTTCCTCCACTAGAACAGGGGTCTTCAAACTTCCCCTCCCCACCATGGCCCTTTTCCGCGGAGGAAAAAGTCTGGCGGCCCCCGGGGGGTATGTCCGCTGAAATGCCGCCGCAGAAAGAGGAAGCTTCCGCTTTCCGTGGTGGCATTTCGGTGGGACCAATATAGCCCACCCGGGAGTTCGGTGGTCTCCCGGGCAGGCTCGGCACCGGCACCAAGGTCTCGCGCATCCCCTGGAGTGGGCTCGCGCACCTCTGGGGGTGCATGCACCCCAGTTTGAAGACCACTGCACTAGAGCACTCCACCATCTCTGTGCATCTAGAGCAGAGAGAATACATATGCACCAGCAGCAGACACAATTTTCTGCACTCTGGGGCCTAGTGGCACCCTTCCCCTGCCCCAGTCTGGCAATTGAGGCAGCCGAGTCCATTTGCCTCATGGTAAGGCCAGCCCTGGAATCCCACTGAGATCTAGGCCCTTAAATCACTACAATGTTTTTGAAAATGCTACCCTTTATGTACAACTAAAGATGAGTCTGGGACAGTTCTTTGACTTTGATTCAAATAGTCATTGAGTACTGATCCTTAACATCTACTGCTCAGTGTATTATGCATCCCCACTCTGTAATCAATCCACAGAGCAAGTGAGTTTGTTACAGGTCTCAGTCTGACAGACTGGCTCTCTGTCAAGCTGTAGAAAGTCATGCTATTAGCTCTAGAGGTTCCTTGGTTCATTCCAAGATGGAGGTCACACTTAAACTGTCAATTTGTGGGTCATTAACGTTGTTCTGGTACTTGCAGTATTCACACAAATACTGCAGTAATATTAATGGGCAAAAGGTAAATCTGAAAAGATCTGAACTGGGTGCACTCTACAGTACTTCACCACTCCAGAGAGATAACTTTGAGATCAGAGCTAGTGCTCTGCCCAGTCTGTTGGCTCTCAGCTCCTGAACACATGCACAGATTCATCCAAATGTCAAATTCATAAAATTACCAGCTATGTTCACTCATTTACTGCAGCAAATCTTTTCTGCACCTCAGGGAGAAGCATCACACTGCTCAGACTTGTGTGGGGCAGGGAAACATTAATTAAGGAGGCAGATCAAGACATATATCTTCTGACCACAAGAGTATCCCCTATAGAGTCCCCCTCTCCCAACAACAACATAGGTAAGAGGACTTCCAAATAAGGGGAAATCTCTCTAAAGTTGTCTTGCAACCTGTAAGGATCCATGGGGCTAGACCCCAGTTCTGCAGAGCACAGGACAGTTGACATACCCATATAACCACTGGAAGGCCATGTAAAGCTACATCCAAGGAGTACTCTAGTGATTATGTGCTGTAGGAAACACCTCCCAAAGGGTTTAGAGTGACAGGACTTTGCGGCCCTTTGGTGGGCCTATGCACACTATTTAACCCTTAAGGTTGCCCCAGGAAGTTATCTGGGCAATGACACAGACGTCTGGCTTGCTGTGACTGCAGACAGAACCTTGCTCTCTGATCTCTGCCTCCCACTCCAGCCTGACTGACTTTTGCTTATCTATCCTGGCTCTCACAATTTCTCCGACTACTGCCTACATGGCCATCCTTGTTCTGTGGACACCAGCCTAGCCATGATCACTAAGTCAGACTGCCTATGCCTCAGTCCCTCACAGTTTGCCCAGACCCATTTTGACCCCCTCTGCAAAAGCACCTTAGTGGGCATATGGAAGGGGTGGGTCTAGCAGGACCCGCTGGATCCCATAGGCACTTGATCTTCAGGAGTGGGTCACTCAACTCCAAACCGAGATCCATGTGCTGCAATCCCAAGTGATGAAGCTCCGAGCAGAAAATCAGACACTGTGAGCCGCTAGCATGGTCCCAGGAAAAGAAGTCTATCTCCAGCTTAGGTCTGGCTGCTGCCCTCTGAACAAGATCCTGTAGTACCATTGCCTGAATGTTTTGACAGGAACTGCCAGACGTTCAGGGCGGTCCTGAACCAATGCCATCTTTTTCCTGCTCTGCCCTCAAATGGAACTAGTGATCAGTTTGCCAGCAGGAGAAGTGCTGGATTGGGTCTCCCCACTGCTGTAGCAGGACAGCCTGCTGTTAACCAATGGGAATGCCTTCCTGCCAGTGTTTTCCACAATTTTTGATGACTGTCATTGTGCTCTCTCAGTGGAGGCTGCACTACGAAGGATTTAGCAAGAGTGAGGTAAGCTGCCTCATAAGCTGCCCAGTTCTGTGATTTGGGGCCAATGTTGAGTGGAATGAGTGCAACAATTTTGTGTGTGTGGAATTAGTGAAGAAGTAAAGGATGAGCTAGCTTGTGTTGATAGCTTTGATGCTTTTAGTGACCTCTCAGTATTGACAACTGGATACATGAGCTGAAGGAGGAGAGGAGGGGAATCATGCCACCACCCACACTCCATACTGAAAACCCTAGGGGCCAACCACAAACTGATGCAGGTTGATATGAGCTGTCGACATGTGACCCTGGAAGAAAAGGAAAGGTGATGGCACAATAACTTGAGCTTTTATTGAGGAGCACTCGGACATGCCCTCAACAAGCCAGGAATGAGAAAACAAGTGCACTCAGGCCACATGGGGGTGGGGCAGTCTGGGCACCAACAGGGCACTATGCTTAGGAACTATCCCATAGCCCTTAAGAGAAACCCAATTCAGGACATGCGGGTTCCCTCCACATTTCCAAGTGCAGCTACAGATATGTACCATTGATCTGGCCAAACTGGTTCCCCCTCTTTTGGCCCTGATCGATTCCAGGGATTCTGATAATGTAATAGATGCTCAAGCGCCTCAAGCAGTACAAATTCCCCTGCATTTACAGCCTATCTTTGTTCCAATAGAGATAATAGATGGATCACTCCTGTCCTTAGGGCCACTGGCACAGGAAACAGTACCCTTGCTGGCTGCCACCCTGCACCCAGGAGCCACCAACTGTATCCAACCAATTCATCATATCCGGGGGGAGCTTAAGGACCACCTCAAAGATGCAAAAAAGACTACAAGTGGTATGCGAACTGTCGACACCAGGAAGGCCCAGCTCTCAGAGTGGACCAAAAAAGCTGGACTATGGCAAAACACCTCCATATGAACAGGCCATCCTGCAAGTTAGACAACCAATTCCTCAGGCCATTTCAGTTTTGTCAGCAAATCACCCCCATCATCTTCAAATTTCAGCTCCCTTGATCTCTTGAGATAATCCTGTTTTCCTTGGATCCCTTTCCATGGATCCCTTTCACGGAGAATCCCTTTCCCTATTGGTTCAGCAGCCAGCCTCAACAGTCCAGATCCAAGGGCCTGAGGAATATATAGTCCATGCTATCCTCAACTATACCTACAGAGGAGGAAACTGTATTACCTCATTGACCAGGAGGGCTATGATCCTGAAGACCACTTCTGGGAATCTGCTGCCCATGTTCATGCCCCTGAACTGGTAAAAAAAATATTTCATCAAGCCCCAGTGCCAGGCACCCCTGAAAGTGGTAGTGGGAGATAATGTAAGGATCCAGGGGACTGGAACAGAGGTCTTCAGGGCCAGAGATAGCTGACATTACCACATCACCATTAGGCAGCCCCACAGAACCATCTCCAAGGAGCACTGTGGAGACTGGGCACCACAGGAAGTGCTGCCTAAACAATCCTGAGTGACAGCACTCAGCAACCCTCTGATTGGCCCATGTCCACTATTTAACCCTGGAGGGTGCCCCAGGAAGTTGTTTGAGCAATCACACAGGCTTTTGTCCCGCTGTGAGTCCGGATGGCAACAAATGGCACTAATTGGCATCTCTAGTGGTTGTTTCAGCAGAGATGCTTCACACTGAACGGGAATGGGCAAGAAGGGAATAGGGAATGGAGACTGAGCTACCTTTTCACTGTTGAAGGCGTCTTCTTTCGACTGGGATGAAACTCATTGGTGATGCAGGGGAAGCAGGTATTGAAGTTTGAACTTGTTGGGAGCTTTTTCTGGGCCTAAACACACAACTTCAGTTTCCAGTACTTAACATCCCGGCCTCTTTCATGAGCCAAAAAACCTGAACCGAAAAAGAGATGTGAGGCCAAGTAGGTTTGCATTTCTGTTTTATTTAGAATAAAGTAAAACATTCCATGCATCCCCCTACAGTCCATATGAATGAACCATACATTCTACTGATTGCAAAGTGAAAATCTAGTCTGTGAGGATAACAGTGTAGCTTAATGAAAGAAATGACCACTTTATTGGAAAAACAAAGTAAAAGTTTGAAAAATATACAGTGTACACATCTGCTAGGACAAAGGAAGTGTTCAGAGGCCTTGGGGGATCATTAGATCATGCTGATAAAATAAATTAACACATTTTAAGCTATTGTACCTACTTTGTGTATTTGTGTAGTGGGGACTAGTTGTAAATACTCACAGTGAATAATTATTGTACTGTGAAATGCAAAGTACATTTAGAATTGAAAAGTACAGTTTAGAGTCCAATCTAGTGTCCCTACCTAGATTTTGTGTTAAAGGAGCAACTGACAGCTCCAAAAATGTACTTCATTAAACTTTTCCTAGCAGTCCACCAACCAGACAAGCTATTACTATAGAGGTGTTTGCAATTCTAGTGTTAATATTGTTTCATATAATAATCTCCATGGTCAGAGATATGGAACTTGGCTGTAAACGTTTGATTTGAACTACAGCTTGACAAACAAGATTGTGGTATGGTAGCAAATGCTAGATGTGAGAAGGATTTTTAGAGAGAGGTTAAGCTGTCTTTCTCTCCTACTGTAAATGGAAGGTGAGAGTTTTGTAGTACGTCTTCATATGCTGCAGTCCCATTTCACTTTTTGTTCAGTCTAAGCACTTTTCGATTCTGTTATGTTCTCTGACACAGAAGGTCTGATTCTCCACTGACTTGCAGCTTGTGTTATCTTTTACTTTTGTGCAATGAGAATACAAAGTGGGTAGAAAATATAACCATTTTGATTTGGTAATGTTTGACACTCACAAGGGTAAATATCTATGCAAGGAGAAGCAGGCCCATGATATTAGAGATAAATATTTCTACATATATTGCAAACCTACATTGAAATATACTTGACAGCATCAAGGTAATTAATTAATATTCACTGTTTGTTTCTGGTAACAACCACAACATGTTAAGTATTGTACTAATGCAAAAGGAGACATGGAGTAATGTTTTCAAAGTGCTTCAGTAAATTAGGCTCCTAAATCCCATTTTCAAAAGTAAAGTTAGCATTTAGGAGCTTAAGTTTCATTGACTTTAATTGAGATACAGGCTCTGAAGGGACAGTTTTTAAAAGGAATTTTGACACCTAAGGATGCAGATAGGCATTTAGCAAGATCTTCAAAAGCACCTACATGCCTAACTTGCAGTGGGAATTAGGCACCTAGGGATTTTTGAACATTCCAGTAGGCACCTATCTGAATCTTTAGGTGCCTAAATGCCTTAGGGTCAGATTTTCAAAGTACCTAAGTGATTTTTCAAAATGGAACTTAGGTTCTTCACTCACTTAGGCACTTTTGAAAATTTTACCCATAGTGCTTACCTTGAAGAGCCTTACATTCTATAAAGACAGAACAGACAAGAGACAGAGGAAAGGAGAACAACACATATGTAAAAGATTAGGTGACAATTGTCTATCTCCTGATAAAAACAATTTAAGAAAATTTATCTCACAACCTTACTATGATGGGCAGGTTAGTTTCTAGTAGGTATCACAGCAAATGTGGGTCTTCTGGAGTGGTTTTAATGCAGAGACAATTTGAGGGACAGCTTAGAAAAAGGATTCCACACACGATGATGGCACAAAGAAAGAACAGTGAAGTTTGTGAGATGTATAGCTAATTATCCGCCTCCTTCATGTCACAAGTGAAAATCCCAGAATAGATGGGGATAAGAGGATCCAATGGGTGTCACAAATCCATGTAAACATTCCTGACTGTTATGGAGCCCAAACATGCATGTGAGAAGAGCTGCACCCATGAGCAGTCCCAAGGGAGCAAATGGAAAACTTGCATTCTGAGTAAAAATAGTCAAGCGCATAATTAGAATCGTAGGGTTAGAAGGGACCACAAGGATCATCTAGTCTAAGCCTCTACCAAGATGCAGGATTTGTTGTGTCTGAAGCAGTGATACTCAGACTGAGGCTTGAGAGCTGCAGGTGGTTCCTTAACGTGTCTCCTGTGAGTCTTTGGAACACATAATGTGTGATTTAATTATTAACCAATCAGGATGCTTTTACTATGTTATTAATCAACTTTATTTGATAAAATAATAAAACTTGGTCACTGTGTATATTCTGTGTAAATATGAATATATAGCACTATAGTAAATGAAACAATGAATTCACATGACTGTGGCTCTTTTGGGTTATATTGATTGCTAATTTGACTCCTGAACCACTGAGATCTGAGTATCACTAAATCATCCAAAACAGACTGCTCTCCAGCCTCCTTTTGAAAGTCTCCAGTGAAGATGCTTCCACAACCTCCGTAGGCAGTCTGTTCCATTCTCCTACTGTTCTTATAGGTAGGAAGTTTGTCCTGAGATTTAATCTACATCAGCTATGTTGTAATTTGAACCCATTGCTTCTCATCATGCTTTCTGTGATAAGAGAGAACAACTTTTCTCCATCATTTTAATGGCAGCCTTTCAAGTATTTGAAGACTGCTGTGATGGTCCCATATTTTCTATTCATAGCTCTGAGTTAGCTGAAAATTAACTATCCAATACAGGAAGACTGAACCTTTTGACTGTGCATCTGGGCCCTGAGCCAAAGCCCAGTGAAGTCAGTGGGTGTCTTTTCATTGTCTTCAATGAACTTTGGATCCAGGATCTTAAAGAGGATTGTGCACATTGGTTGCTAAAACAAACATGGGGATATATTGCACTTGTAAAACATATTCCTGATACACCCGTTTAGAGAGTAAGGTACAATAGAACTGCACTAAAATAAATAAGCTAATAAAAAAGTCCCATGAATAATAATTGTGCTTGGATTGTGTTTGCATTCCTTTTCCATAGGTATTGTAGCAAAGAAGTTACTAACACAGAAGTGGGAAAATAGCAGCCCGCAAGCCACATCCAGCTCACAGGACTGTTCTGCCTGGCCCTTGAGCTCCCTGCTGGCAAGGCTAGCCCCCAGTCCTACCGTTGCTGTCTCCCCTTTTCTGCAGCCTCAAC
>ML677349.1:65375700-65561193 GCA_007922305.1 Dermatemys mawii
GGGACAGGGAGCAGGGGGTGGTTGGATAGGGGGTGGGATCCCAGGGGGGTGGTTAAGGATGGGGATGTGGACAGGGGTCAGGGCAGTTCAGGGTATGGGGCAGGATGCGGTTGGATAAGGGGAGGAGTCCCAGGGTGGCAGTTAGGGGTGGGGAGGTAGTCAGGGGACATGGAGTGAGGGGTTGGATGGGTTGGGGGTTCGGAGGAGGACAGTCAAGGGATTGGGAGGGGGTCAGGTAGGGGGTGGGGGCCAGACTGTTTGAGGAGGCATAGCCTTCACTACGCAGCCCTCCATATAGTTTCAGAACCCCTATGTGGCCCTCAGCCCCAAAAGTGTGACAACCCTGTACTAACAGGAATGTTTTTGGCAAACTGGTAGATTTTAAGCATCTATTCTAGAACATCCACAGAAACTTATTTTGAATATGCAATGGTGAGCATAACGAAGAGTTAGTTATATACACAGGGAAGAGACGTGCCAGGTATTCTATGTATCAAAGCAGCAAGACTTTCATATACCCACAATGAAATGCTCACAAATGAACTTGACAAGAATTATTCACAGAAATTAATGTGGTGAATAATTTTGAACAAATTCTAGAAAATCACTATCTGCTTATGCTCAGAAAAAAAGAGATGGAACAAAATTTGTAATTACAAAAGAATTCTTGATAAAAGTAACTGTTCCCTCACACACTCTTGGTCGAATCACACAGCCCTTCATGTGAGATCTCTGCCCTTGCCCCTTGTTTGTAGCATCCACTTGCAGTGTTGCCAGGACAGATTTTCTACCTGAATAAATAAGCCTGGGCTGTGGCTGGTTGTATGTCATATATTGTCTGCTGATAGGGCCAATTGTGTTTAGAAATTGCCACATTGATAGGGTATGTAAAATCTCTGATCTGTAACATTTACCCAACCTCTAGGGGAAACAGTGTCTTCTGAGATCTAAGTGATATTCATACCTGTAAATTGCCTATTTTTAAGTTGTTTACAGTATTGCCAGCCATAAATGTTCAAAAATCAGGCATCCGCCATCATTAGATTAGCTTAAAAATCAGCCTGCGGGGGAGGAGGGGAGGGCCGAGAAGAGAACTGCCACACCAGCCCCAGCTGCAACAAGGTGCTCAGGAGATGAGTGCCTCCCTCCCATCACAGTAGCCTGGAGGCCTTCAGATCCTACAGTGTAAGTGAAGATGACCATGTAGCATCAATGCTTCGTAAACTAGAGAAATATGTTCTAGGCAATGATTTTGCATTTGCTGGAAAATGGACAGGCTGAGCTCATATGTCTTGTGCATCTCTGACTTCTGTGATGCCATGATAAACTTACATATCGCATCAGAGCAGAAGAAAAATCTGCCCAAGTAATTGAAACTTTACATCAGGCAATCATTTATCTCAATGTGTCATATGTACATATAACATGAAACTATTGAGAAACCCAGACTGGAAAACCCCAGGCCAAACCATGTATCTCAAGATTGAAACCATTTAAATTCCAAGAATAAATAGCTGACAAAACTAATTTTCAGAGATTAACATTTTTCACCTGGGTTTTATATTTCTGCAAGAGATATACACTGCATTGGTTATGCATTGATCAAACTTTTATTGTGCCAGCTGTACTTCATAGACCTGAAAAAGTGATTCAAGCAAAATAAAAGAGAACATAAAAGCACAACTATAATGGTTTTAAATCCCAAAGAGGCAATTACAAGTTTGATTCCTCTGATGCAGCTGGACTACATTGGAAAACTAAACCCTTTACACATATTAAGTAGATATGAAGGCTAGGACGAGGAGTTTAAATAATAAATCCACTCTGTAGTTACATCTGTAGTACAGCCTTTTTAATAAGTTGGGAAAATACGACAACATTCACACTAATTCATGTGCAAAAGATAGCTTTTATAAAGCTGATATGTTAAAACAGGTTGAAAAAAACAGTAAGTTACACAATAACTAATCGTGTAGATAAAACAAGTGGAAAGAAGATAAGAATGTGCAATGAGTATGAATTGTAATTCTTAAGTCACTAAGCATGTTAGAGTGTAAAGCAGCTTTTCGTATGCACAGTGTTTCTTTGCCTGTTTGTAAGAAAAAGGAAGGTAATCAGGGCAGGGAGTGCCCAAGCAGCCACCTTCCAGTTAAGCAGCCACTCACAACGACAGTCTTGGAGATCAAATATATGCAAGGGATGGCTCCCTTGGTGTGCCTTTTAGGGTGCAGAGCCATCACCCCACCTCTTCTCTGCACCTGTTCATAGAACAGGTGAGCCACACTGGGTGAGAGCAGAATGAACCATCTTGAACGTTGGAACAGCTTGTGCAGATCACCTAGCCGCTTGAAAAAGATTTGTGTCTACCTGAAGTAAAATTCTTCCCTGAATGCTCCATGGGATAGGGCGGCTGTTTATCCGTTACTCTTAAAGGCCAGTGAGTGGCAGACGCTACAGCTTGGCTGAATGCATCTTTATTTACAGGACAAGTGTACTCGTAGATTTGTTGAGTTTCAGAAATAAAATAAAACAAGAAAGAAAAACTAAAACACTCAATGAAGGGAAATGAAGGAAGGTCCTGCCTTGAGTGCAGGAGACTGAACTAGATGACCTCTCAAGGTCCCTTCCAGTTCTATGATTCTATGAATATTACAGGCAAGGAAGGGGGGAAAAAGGCCTTTAGGTCCAAACAAGTTTTGGTTCAAACACCCCTCTTTGTCTTATGTGTTCACATAAGATTTGGCCATAGCTGAGTTTGAGGTTCTTATATGCTAGTGGGAGTCTAGTGGGTTTGCTGGCTTTCTGGGACCAGAGCAAGACCGGGGGCGGCTCTAAGGGTTCTGCCGCCCCGAACGTAGAAGTTCTGCAGTCAGGCTGTCTTTGGCGGCATTCCGGCGGGAAGTCAGCGGCTGCCACAGATTCAGCAGCAGTTCTGCGGGAGGTCCACAGGTCCCACGGCGTTGATGCGCTGGTGCCTGGAGCCGGCCTTGGGTGAGATTAATGGGCATAGTGGAAAATACCATGCAGTGTTATCCATGTGACCTTTCTCCGCAAACATGATAAATTTAATATTTGTGAGCAATCTGCAGCCTTGGCATGTTGATGAATAGCCAGATAATGCCAAAATATATTCATATCCAACACTGTTATCCTAATTGGTGAATATGACTAAAATTTGTTTGCACAAATTCTGGTTCATGAGCACAGGCTGAATTTGGATGTGGAGTGATTTTTAAATGCAAGTGAAGTTCAAGTCTAATATCTCTAGTGGAAGCCAAGAGAAAAACTAAAGATAGATGATCCAAAAAATGAAATGTGAAAAGATATTTTTTCTTGGGAAATGCTTGGGAACAGTAACTGAATTATTAATAAAACTAGTGCCACCTATAGGGAGAACTGAACAGGATGTTTGCTGATTTTCATATGAAAGGCACAGGAGGAGTGGCTTCTATTTTTTATGGTATTAGTTGATCTTCAAATTTTAAAAGTTTATAAATGAGGAGTTGTTTTAGTTTGATTTACCTCTGGAAAGAACATGTCTTGTTGCTAGAGTTGGTTACTCTAACCTGTAGAGAAATGAAGGAGGATCAAATGAGAAGCTTTCATACTAGTCCCTTTCCTTAAGAGGAACTTGTATTTCTGATCTCTTTCTCTATAACACAAGGTTAATGAAGCTAAAGCAGTCTGGAACCATCCTGCAGTGAGTCAGACCTGACAAGGTTTATCACCCAGAGCTGAAGCAGGACCAGAGCAGGGTTGTGAGGAAAGGCTGGATTGCGGCCTGCTAAGAAGGGAAACCAAACCATCCTAGGGCCATCCTGACAGAAGCCAGACCAGTGTCAGGATGTTTGTATGGGAAGCTTCTGAAGAAAGTGATCAAGGAGCTTCGGTCAGCATAGTGGTGATTCAAACACAGTTCTAAAGAGATTTGCAGTCTGGTATTCCTTTTCTCTGTTGTTCATGATAATTATTTTAAACAAAATGTGCTTTTAGAATACCCAAGCCAGGGGTATAAAATTGCCCTTCAGAATAAAGGGGCCATCGTTAACTTGAAATCTAATCAAGTTTCCAAAAACAAATTAAAACAGCTTGAGGTCTATTCCTGTAACCCTGAGTCTGAGCCCTACGAAGGTCTGTGATTTAAATGACCTTTTTCCTATTATATACAAATGCTTTTTTGCTTCCCTGGTGCTATGTGGAAGACGTTGGGAATGAACAGGGGTCAGTGACCAAGGCACAGATCCTGAAGTTAAACCTGAGAAAGTAGCCACTTGGGCCAGTGCTAAGTCCCTTTGAAGGTTCAATTAAAACTCCAGTGTATGGATCAGTTGCAGTATCGGGGCCTACTTTGCTATTCAGGAGAGAGAATACAGCTGGTTTTATTCTTTCTTGCTAGATGCTAGTACAGTTTTTAGAATTGTTTTGCAATATTCTTCTACTGGCTTAGTATTTTTGCTGTTATAATTAACTCTAACTCAGGTATTTGTGATCTAGCTATCTCTAATGTGACATGCCTTCCTATGGAATTTTATGTTATCTTTCTTTGCTTCCTGATACTAACCTCTGGGGTGTTCCATGACACTATTTTTGGGGGGAGGGTTGTATTTTGTTTTTCTGCTGCCTTTTGTTGATGTGTATGTGTATCTCATGTTTCATATTACTAGAAGATAAAAGATATTTCAGTTTTCTAAACCTCAGGACATCCTTTCTGTCTGATGCTTTGTGTGTTGTTAGCCTTTTATGATAAACATGAAATGAGTTAGTCATGTAGGAATCAATAGGAAGACAGAACCAGCATGGCAAGCTTGTTGCAAATCTCAGAGGCTCTGTTCTCTGTGTATCTTCTGTTCACTTCTATCCCATGCTGAAGCTCTGAAAATTATTTTTCTAGCTTTAAAAAAACCCCAAAATGAGCTAGTATTTTGTTGCGGATGTTGATAAAATGTATGATTTCTAATTTCCCAAATAATGAGGGAAAAACCCGACGATCTGCAACAACCCTCAGAAATCATTTAAATACTGCTACCCATTAAATACCACTGCCTAAAAGCCCTGCACTGAAGTTTTGGACAAAGACTAACCAACAGTACAGTACAAGAGGTAGCATATTGGAATATTTAATCTAGGTTTATCAGCTCTTTGGGGCAGAGACTGCCTTTTTATTATGTGTTGTACCAGCACAAGGAGTCCTTGATTCCTTACTGGAGCTGCTAGGTGTTAATCAACACAATTATTAAATAATCAATGGTACAGCTGGGTGGGAATGGTTTTCACATCCTGGGTATTTTTTTAAAGATTTTAACAAATTTTCCTGTCTCAAAATGGAACAAAGAGATAAAATCTTGACCTTTTTTTTTGAACTAACAACAAAACTTCATTTTGAGTCAATTAAAAATTATTGTTTTGATGATTTTGAAACATATGATTTTGATTTGACTGTTTTTTTAAATTTTAATATGCTCAAATTTCTAACCAGAAAATTGTTTCGAACCAAACTAGAAGTTCTGTTGACAATTTTGAAACTTTTTCCCCCCAAAATTTTTCAAAATAAGAAATTCATAGAAACTGGCCCTTTCCTACAAAGTGTTTTGGTTTCAATGAGTTGGCATTTTCCAAGAAAGAAAAAAAAAAGTTTGTTAAAAAATACCTGATCAGTTCTAATCACTGGGAGCTACTAAAATAACCAGAAAGAAATCAGACTCACTTATATACTATAGCATTTGACTATTTACTATGTCATCATTAGGATACACAGGAGTGAGGATAATTACGGGAATTACTGGACAAGTGATGCACATCTTGGGGCATGATCAAGATTCAAGTAAGAGGAAGCCTTAAACTAGGTTGGGATATGCATGTTTGTACTTTTTATACTCTTTTGAAATATAAAGTGTCTGTAAAACAGTCTACAGTTTCCAAAGACATTTGTGTGTGTAGTAGCGTAGGGTGACCAGATGTCCCAATTTTATAGGGACAGTCCCGATTTTGGGGGCTTTTTCTTATATAGGTTCCTATTACCCACCACCCATGTCCCGATTTTTCACACTTGCTGTCTGATCACCCTAAGTAGCACTTAGCCACCAGGGCTGACATGATCTCTAGCATACCTGAGCTGGTCGGAATGATCTCATACCGAGTAGCAGGCACTCATGACAGTTCTCATTGTGGGAGGACAAAAGAGAAACAAATGTTAGTGTTTTACTGTACAAATAAAAGTCTAAGAAATAGTTAAACATCTGAGGGTAGTAGAACCACGACTGTAAGATGTGTTGTGTTTGAAAACTCTGGAACAGGTCAGTTGAGAATGCATGCACACATGTGCTCTCTCTCTCTCTCTCGCTGTATGCTACAGAACAATTCAGTTAAGAATAATATTGCGAGGTGGACATGTTACACTATATCAGGAACAAATGGTGCAAAAGACCATGTTGTGAAATCTGAGGACCTGTTTAGATTCCAGTTCTTAATTTTAACTTTTACCCCTCCATGGAAAAGGGCTCAAGATTCACCCCCAAACTGAGCTGCTCAATATACAGATCCCAAGGGATTCATATCAGGTCAACCATGTGGAACTCCTATATCTCTGCACTAATTCTTGCTCTCAGCATACCTACCCATCCCTGCTCCCTGGCACTGTGCTTTCTCTGGTACCACATTACTAAAGTCAGAAAGGGACTGATGTACTTCCTCCTCTCTGGCCTACCTACTTCTGCTTCAAGTGGCCCAATATCTAACCACCCCCCCAGCACTGATCTGGATTGCATGAATATGCTTATACAGTGTGAAGGGTGGGAGGAAGATGGTGCTATGAATGCCACTGAGTCATCTTTTGGCATAGATAGGGGAAAATTCATTCCCCTTTGCGTGTATCTGTAGAAGACAACATGTCCAGTTGTTGGGCTAGAAACAGTGGGATGCAGGACTGGATTGACAGGGTTTTACCCCATTAATTTACTTTAAAACGAAAGCTTAAGTGCAAACATTTCCAGCAGCTTTTATGCCCACTGAAAAGTGCTTTGATCAAAGGACCAAGCCTAGTACAAAATCTGCACAAGTCTTATTCTTCATCCAAAAAATAAATACAGAAAGCCAAAGGCCCTGTCCACACTGGGCTCAGAACTGAGCTAGCTGCAACCATGCTGCTGCTGCTAACACCACAGGGAAAAATCTGCTGCCTCAGTTTACACTTAATCCTTTGTGACAAAGCTCCAAGTCTGTACTTGTGGGTCCTGCACTTCCTGGCAGATTTAGGGGCCTCAGAAACTCATCTAGGCCCCAGAGTGACCTCCCTTTCTCAGTATAATTGGCAAGAGTCACCGCCTAGTGAGTTACCTTCATCACAGGCCAGTATGGAAGATGGAAAAGTGGGGAGCCCGGGCCCGCCCTCTACTCCGGGCTCCAGCCCAGGGACCCTAATAGTATCAGCTAAGATGGCTGACCTTTTATCCACAAAACACAATACAACTCCCTGGGCTACTTCCCCACCGCAGTCCCCGCTTCTTCAAACTCCACTTCACCCTTACCTCGGGGCCTCCTTCCTTCTGTATGATATGTTGTTCAACACTCAGTCTCACCAACAGCACAACTTCCTCTCACAGCTCCTGACACCCACACCCACCTGACTAACTGGGAGGTTTTTATCTGGATTCAGCCAGTCCCTGATTGGCTTCAGGTGTTCCAATTAGGCTAGCTGTTTCTACTCCTTTCTAGAAGGTTCTTAATTGGCCCCAGGTGTCTTGATTGGCCTGGAGTAGCCTTTGTTTGGCTATCCAGGGAATAGGGACCTGCACATCCTGAGACTAATATACCTGCCTTCCAGCACTCTCCTATATCCTTCTGGTCTGACTCCGTCACACCTTATTGTAATATCCTGTAATAATGTATTTAATTATAGTACTGCAAATGTGCAGTAAATGACATTTTTTGCCTTTATATTAATAATAGGTATTATTTATCTTTTATTGCCCTGCAACATTTTAGGGACCGTTGTTAATATTTTGTAGAAATAAATGTTTATGGAATCATTAACTCTGGTTTTATTGGCCATATTTCTTTAAAAGATTCTGAGTCATGCCTTCAAATCTGCTAGAATTTGTGAGCCCGTTTTTTGTTTGGTTTATATGTTTTGTCTGACTATGTAATTTGAAGAGAGAATTGTAGAGTGCAGGTTGCAGGGAAGTATTCTTTATTTTAATTAAAATGCTAACATAAGAAATTATCTTATTGAGTGATTGTATTATAGCAGAGCCACTTGTTCTGCCATACAGTAGTTAAGTGTGATTTGATGCTTCCATTATAAACCTCTATTCTCTGGGGTTTATAGAGTAGCCAAAAAAAATTCCCTTCAGGCTAAAACTTGGCACACAAAATCTCAACCTAACTTCAACTGTTTGTGTTTGAAATTTAAACACCAAAACCTGATTTTTCCTATTTTTGAGTTTCTTAGGAAATGGCCTGTGAAGAGCTTCAAATCATTTTGGGGGTTAACTGCATAGCTCAGAAGTGGTTCTGATATTAAAAGTGCAATGTTGCTGGCAGCTAGTTCATGATGTGAATGAATCATTGCTGATGGAGACAAAAAGAAACCAATCACTGGCTCAGTTCTTGATGTTTTACAAATGATATCCTGCCATGTGGGGTAAAAATTATGGCAAATTCTTTGGCAAATGGTAACTGCATTGTTGGGCCTGATTTTCCTCTCATTGGTTTACACTGACTGAGTTCAATGGAGTTAATACTGTTTTACACATGGATGTGAGACGGGAATCAGGTCCATTATAATTTGAGGATACTCAGATTGAAGACTGCATGCAAAGAGATTGTAGGACTGGGCCAATATATGAACATAAGAATGGCCATACTGGGTCAGACCAAAGGTCCATCCAGCCCACTATCCTGTCTGCCGACAGTGGCCAATGCCAAGTGCTACAGAGGGACTGAACCGGTAATGATCAAGTGATCTCCCTCCTGCCATCCATCACCACCCTCTGACAAACAGAGGCTGGGGCCCCATTCCTTACCCCTCCTGGCTATTAGCCATTAATGGACTTAACCTCTGTGAATTTATCCAGTTCTCTTTTAAACCCTTTTATACTCCTATTCTTCTTAACCTCCACAAGCAAGGAGTTCCAAGGTTGACTGAACGATATGTGAAGAAGAATTTCCTTTTATTTATTTTAAACCTGCTGCTCATTAATTTAATTTGGTGGCCCGTAGTTCTTATATTATGGGAACAAATAAATAACTTTTCCTTATTCACTTTCTCCACACCACTCATGATTTTATATACCTCTATCATATCCCCCCTTAGTCTCCTCTTTTCCAAGCTGAAAAGTCCTAGCCTCTTTAATCTCCCCTCATATGGGACCTGTTCCAAACCCCTAATCATTTTAGTTGACCTTCTCTGAACCTTTTCTAATGCCAGTATATCTTTTTTGAGATGAGGAGATCACATCTATATGCAGTATTCAAGATGTGGGTGCACCATGGATTTATATAAGGTCAATAAGGTATTCTCCGTCTTATTCTCTATCCCTTTTTTAATGATTCCTAACATCCTCTTCACTTTTTTGACTGCCACTGCACACTGTGTGGACGTTTTCAGAGAATTATCCATGATGATCTCTTTCCTGATTAGTTGTAGCTAAATTAGCCCCCATCATATTGTGTGCATAATTGGGGTTATTTTTTCCAGTGTGCATTACTTTACATTTATCCACATTAAATTTCATTTGCCATTTTGTTGCCCACTTAGTTTTGTGAGATCTTTTTGAGGTTCTTCACAGTCTGCTTTGGTCTTAACTCTCTTGAGCAGTTTAGTATTGTCTGCAAACTTTGCCAGCTCACTGTTTACTCCTTCTCCAGATCATTAATGAATAAGTTTAATAGGATTGGTCTCAGGACTGACTTTTGGGGAACACCACTAGTTACCTAACTCTGTATCTAACTCTTTTTAATAAATTGTGTTTGTGTCTCATTTCTTTTTCCTTTTGGTAACATCCCTTCCCCATCCCACTAACATAAATATGATGATTAGACCTGATGTTTTTAGTACACTTGGCATGGTGCAGAACTTACATGCAAGAACAGCCCTTTGCAGTGCCAAGAGACCCGTGTGGATCTTTCTGACTTTTCTGTCTGTGCCCTGCTGTTCACTATGGTATCTGAGTGCAATACAAAGTTATATAACTCTAAAAGGAATCCTGAATTTAGGTTCTCACCCCTCCACCGTCGCCCAGGTAGTGGGGTCCTTTTTCCTTTCTATTCAAAGTGTGTGAATGAGTAACTGCCTCCATTCTTATGGCATGATCCTGCAATGTGCAGAGTACTGTGGCCCCAGTCCAGTAAAGTACGTTTCCATGTGCTTAATTTTAAGCACATCAGTAATTTCATTGATTTCAATGGGCAAGTTAAGCATGTGCTTTGTTGGATCGAAGCAGGGTGTTCGGCATCTTGCAAAATCAAGCCCTTCATTTTCACTCTGTCTGGTATGGAGATGCAAGGTGACCAGAAACCAAAGCGGTACATAAGATAGTAAAAGGATGTTAAGGTAGCATCCGTCTTCAGCACGTAGCCAATAGATTCCTGGACATGACTTCACACAGGCCTTGCAAGACTTGGGTACTGGCCTGCTGGAAGTTGCTCAGCTGCATATGAGGAATGGGTTCTCAGATGCTGCAGCAGATCTAGTGGTGTTTGGAGGCCAGAAAAGAGAATTCTGAAAGTGACATTAGTGGCCAGATTTTCCAAATAGGAAAAGAAGCCAATGTGCTGAGCTCTTCTGTATAAATCTGACAAGTATCACCCTGGGAGGTGTGAGGTACTGAACACATCTGAAAATCTGACCCTAGCAGTCTTGCTGAACCTCCAGTGCCATGATTCATGGATTTTAAGTCAACCGCTGCAATTCACAGAAAAAAAGCACATGAATTAGTTATTTCTTTTCCTACTGTGACACTGACAGACCAGCTCAGGCCAGAGCTGTAGGCCAATTCACTTGCGTGTTAATAGGAATCAAAGGAGATGTTAATTGTATTTTTCCACCTATCTATATCCTGTTGTTTATTTTACAGTGCATTTACATTATCCATGCCTGGTAATTAAATAACGCTAGATCAAAGTGTGTGTTAATGTAACAGTGTAGTCAGGTGTCAGAACTTCATGAAAACTAATGGAATGTTACTTTTATTGTTTTCACTTATCTATTCCTATTATAATTTAATCATGGGCATTTACATTATGTATATGCCGGACCAAAGAACTCATTTCATACAACAAATGAAGAAGAATGCTAAATTCAAACCAATTGGTCATTGTTTGTGTGCAAACACTTAGCAGATGGTTGTGTGGAGAAGAAGCTATAAGTATGGAATCAAAGGACGCTCCTTTTCCTTTACACTGTTTGGATTTTAACAGGGCAGAATAACTGAATGAGAAGATGGAGATCCCCAGAATTATTCTGGGAAGCCCTGGGAAAAATTTTTGGGAAACTATCAGATTGCTACATCTCTGCTCTCATTTTGGACTTGCAAACTTTGACTCACCAACTACAGTTGGCACTTGTTAGTAGCAATATATTGGTGCTCTTTTGCTACAGTGCTCCTAGGCAGCTGTTGCTATTATAGGGAGTTTGCCTGGCCAAAGGCAGCCTGTTTTTTCTGATACATAAAGCAACTACATTGCATGCTAACAATCTATAAATGTAACACTGTGATGTATGTTTATTATCATTGCTACACCATTAAATTAGTATACCTACTGTACATTTTAAACATGTGCTTTGTTCTGCATTTGTAGCCTACTACCATATTGTAGCATGAAAGCAATATTTAATTGAGTTAATGTTATAAAAGAATCAAGTTTTACATTTTATGAACAAACATCAACCATGACAACAAACACAACCTCTTCTCTTGAAAAACATTTTTAGAACACGCACTTAACTGTAATATTTTATATGCTAAGCAAATAAATAATAATAATACTGTCTAATGTATTGTATTATTGTAAAGTATTATTCCACATCAAAGTGTGTTCCATTTATACAGTATCAACTTGTAAATAAATTAAGAATGGATAAACTCACTCATTTCGGGTGAAAGAAATCTGTTAATTTGCTGTTTCTCAGTCACAAATTTGTTTTGAAGATCGGTTTCAATGTCCCAAAGAGACCCATAGAACCTGTCACCAAGTCCCTTCAGCAATGAAAAGTGCCAAAGTGTGTTCAAAGCTTTCAACAGCTCTGAGCTTGTCAGAGGTGAAACTTCATCAAAATCATCCTCTCTCTCTTGATTATGATATGTTTCATCAACAGAAGCTCATTTCTCTGGCCTTGCAGCAACTGCAGCATTCAGTAATTCCTCATTGGTTAGCTCTCCAATCATGAGCAAATCCTCATCCACAGCAGCTATTAAGTCCTCCTTTTCTATGTTAACTGAAAGTGGATCATTGTTCAGGGAGTCCTCAAACTCTTCAATGTCCTTCTCATGCACACCTTTCTATGGCACAACAAATTTGCTTTTCCTGAAACAGTTGGAATTTATTGTCCACTTTATATCTTGCCATGCCATGGCAATGTGATGAACACAATCTAGGACACTTACAGATTTCAGGAGCATCTGAACATCTGTGTCGGGATCCGCATCAAGAGCAACAATAATCCAGTTTGCGATTTTTGATTGATAATGTCTTTTCATGTTCTTAATCGCACGTGGATCCATAAGTAGTATCAAAGATGCAGTGTTGGGGGTAAGAATTCCAGCTGATCAGAACCAGTCCTTGAGGGCGTGCGGAGCAGTTATCCAGGAAGAGGCATATTTTACAGCTCTGCAAGTGAAGCTGGCAATCCTACTTTTTTTAGCCAGTTGATGGAAATCTCACCTGTCATCCTGGCATTCGCTGAACTGACATAACTGAGGAGAAGTTAACTAAAATCCTTCAGAAAGCATCTGGGTCATTTTGACTTCCCAATCATGAACACCAGGGGTTTGTCACGCCCATCCATTTTAGCACAGATGAGCATAGTTACACTAATCTTTGAAGCTTTCCCTCCTTCTAGCTTTTCATTCCTCGCCCCTCACATGTTGTCTGTCACAGAGCCCTTTCAGATCAAGTCCTGTTTCATCAGCTCAATAGATGTCAGCTGGGGAAAACTTTTTAAGAATGTGAGGAAGTTTTTCTCATTGCCACTTCTCAACTGCTGGTTTGTCCGCTGTTTGTTTTTTTTGCTATGTACTTTTTTGTAAGCGACAATGAAGCCTTTCTCCCGTCTGGTAAACCAAGCGTCACTTGCTACAAACTCATTTAATCCAAGTGAAATGGCAAGCTGAAGGGCTTTTTCCTTGATTACAGGTCCCTGTGCCCTCTTCTTGAACCGTATAAAGAGAGCCTGGTTGACATCGGGGCTTTTCCTTCACGCCTGCTCTTACGGCAGCTATTCAACTGTCCATGTTCGTATTTAGCCAAAAGCTTATCCTTCTGCTTCCACATTCTGCATACAACCAACCAGTGCAACTCCCACTTGAGTGCAACTTGGTTTTGCGTAGCCCCTGGAGTGTGACAGTCTCAGATAATCTGTACTTTTTCCTTCAGTGAGAGATTTCTTGCTCACAATGCCAGAAATGTCACTGTTATGCGACGGTTATGTTGTTGTTACTGAGTGGACAATTCATGGTAGGGAAAATGTTTCCAGTGGAAATGTTGCTCTTAAGTGGCAGTTGCACAAGTATTTACTATATTATATTTTACCTGCTTTAACCTCTCAATAACTCTCATTCTTTTTCTTAGCTAATAAACCTATAGTTAGTTTACTATAAAATTGGCTGTCAGCATTGTCTTTGGTATGAGATCTGCAGTATCAATTGATGTGAGGACTCAGACACCAGATGTGGTGTGGATTTCAGTTTTAATAACCTTTTATCACAAAGTTCAGTTTGTCTGGGTAGCAAGATGGACTGGAGAGGCTCAGGGGACTGTCTGTGACTCCATGATAAGACTGGTACAGTGATCTCATTTGTTACTGGTTTGGTGAAATCTAATTATAGTACGTACCACCAGTTTGGACTGTCTGCCCTTGTTTTCTAACAGTCTGCCCTGAGAGAGACACTCACAGTTGTGAGCCACTCCAGACAGTATGACACCTACCATAAGGCCACTATGTAACATTTTGTTATGGAAACGCCAAGAATTTCTCGCCACTGTGTTTCCTCCCAGTTCTGCACTTGGGGCTGTGAATAATGTTTGCTATCCTTCTGTTCTGCTCTATCAAAAAATCTTGTGGAATTTAATAGAAAATTATACGTTTCCTGTAGACTTTTCATGTTGCTTCCTCATTTAGAAAATACTTTGGGACTCTTTCCTTATTGTGTCCCTTGCTCGTGCATTAAAACTTGTCTTTATGTTGTATATTTAATGACTGTTCATGGATAGCCATGTGATCTGTGATCTCATTGTTTTTGTCAAACTAAGCAGAGGCAGACAGGGTAAGTCAATGTTAAAATAGGTGACCTCCAATTAGGAGCTTCTCAAGGAGCACAGTGTTTCAGGAGGTGGAACCCTTATTTCTGAGTCGTTTCATGAGCCTGACATGGTATCACTGTTCTGCTAAGGTTACCATCTTGCAGAAGAGAGAGAAAACAGAAGACCTGTCTACTCATGTTTGTTGTCAGTAGCCACCAGTTTGGTGCTCTGCTCTTGTTCGATGGTGATGTCAGTTGGCTGCGTGCGTGTTTCCTCAGTGTGTGCTGTCCCAGCTCTGCGCAGATCGCTGACACAGCAGACTGCGAGAGAACCCACAAAGACCACAGACTCTAGTAAGATACGAAGGCACCTGGCCAGATTTATTGTCAAATGAGCCACAGTCTCTAGCTCACCGGATTAGATATCGATAGGTCTGCTAGTACATATGTGCCCCCAGACAATGGACCAGCTCAGTCAGTGGCGGGACTCTCCACTGCCCTCTCGGCCAGACAACGATGTGGACTCCAAGACCTACTTTTATACAGTGCAGGACCGATTACTCATCTCTACTGTCACATTGAGGTACAGCCCCTTGGCTCATTATTGCCTTTCTCCTGGCACAGATACCCAACACGTGCCTTTAGCAGCCCTCTTCTTGCCAATTTCTGCAAGCAGGGTGTGCCTCTGGCTCACAGCCCAGCTTTGTTTAGCAATGCCTGGCAGTACTTTGGTTCAGGCTTTAGGCTTCATGGTAGGCCTCTGATACAAGAGTTTGTTTCAGGGCCTCATCTTACTACAGTGGTCATTAAAGATCATATGGCATAAAATATATGTTGTAAGTATATTTTTACTCATTGTTATTGTTATCTGCATCATGGGCAGTAGGTACCCTGTGGGACTCATAGACCTTCATGGGCATATTATACCATATCCCAGCTTTCCTAAGAAGGGAGATGACTAGAGAAGTTCCTCCATGAGCTCAAGGGAAGGACGTAACACAGCTGCACCTAGAATCTGATCCAAAGCCTACTGAAGTCAATAGAGTATTTCACACTAATTTCAATGGGCTTTGGATCAGGGCCATAAAGAGGGCATCCTCCTAGGAAGGCTGCTGCTGCTAGGAAAATGACAACTCACCACTCCCAAAGAGACTGGTTGAAACATATGGTAAGTTACAGTTCACCAATCCGCTTACTTTTGGTAAGCGGATTGGTGAACTGTAAGAGCAGAAGGGACTATTATGATCATCTAGTTTGATTTCTTGCATAACACAGTCTATAGAATTTCTCCCAGGAATTCCTGCACCTAGCTCAGAGCTTGTGGTTGAGCTAAAGTATATCTTTTAGAAAGACAGAAAAAAGTGAACTTATTTCTTATGAACCTTGTTTTGAACGTGCAGACTTAGGAACCTTTATGAAGGGACTTTTATTTTGTACTGTCTTTTTAAAAAGAAAAAAGTTTGTTTCCCATGCCAAAAAGTTTTCTGCTGGCTTGGGAAGGATTTTGCAACTAGACCCAATCACAAACTCATCATTTTTATGTATTTTCTTTTGGAAAAGGCAGACTAACTTAAATAAAATGCTGCTATTGTTTGTGCTAAAATTATGCTCTGTGATTTTACTGAAGTAGCTCCATAAGAATATCAGAGATGAGTTAAGCACTTGCACATGGAGAAAGACTAGATGTTAAATAATAAAGCCAAAAACCCTGATTCTGATCCTGGTTACTGAGTAAATCAGGAGTAATTCAACAGAAGTCCATGAAGTGATGTGTAGAATTGGCTAAGTGAGGTCAGAATCTGGCTCACAGGCTTTACTTCTTTAGTATTTCCTTATTTTTGCAAGCAGAGCGAGTGAACAAGGTGTGTCAATAGTACATCAGTAAAATTGAAGCCTACAGCAATTTAAATTAAAAGCTAAAAAGATTTGGAACGATAAAATTGAATACATTTTAATTGAACATATTTTTATTGAAGACTATTAAATTACCACAGTGGAATAGAAGCAGAAAAAAACATAATAATGAGCTACCAAATGAAATTTTTAAATGGATAAACTGAAAAATTACAGGTACCCCAGTGTAAGATATGCAGAGTGCTCATGATATGAAAATATGAATTATTTATGTCATCTTTAAAATGTAGAATGTAAATTTGTGTTGAATTAATTTCTGTTGGGAAATCACTACACAATAAAACTGACTGTCTCTTAAGACAATATTTTTCCTTCTAATTATTATTGTTATTATTTTATTTGATCATATTGTTTGGGGAGGAGAGGAAAATGGAGAAAAGTATGGTAATGCACAATTAGGTTATGGTTAGATTGGAAAATTAAGCACTTTATTTCTTGGCAAAGTTAATCAGAACCTAGAAAAGCATAAGGTAACTTAAAAGCCAGATTTTTAACTATGACTTGTTCCCATTGCACAGCTCTGGTGGCACAGAAGTGCAAGAAATTAGTTACATCTTCCCATAGGCAGAAAGCTAGTATAGCCACCTGCTGAAGGGGGCACCTTGGGAAGTGAAAGGGTCTGTCCAGAGATTTACTTCTCCTCTGATTCCTGGTTGGTAGACAGCTCCTTGGGAACCATAGCCATGTGGCATAATTTAGAGCAACCAGAAGGCTGCTGTAAATTATGCTGAGGCCAGTGCAAGCACAGAACTGGCCCTAGAATTAGGGAGCCTTTGAGACACTGACTCTCATCACTGTACTGACAGATTTATTCTTATATTTATTTGTATTATGGTAGCATCTAGAGGCCATGGTCCTATTGTGCCAAGTGTTATACGAACATAAAACAGAGATAATCCTAGCTTTGAAGATTTTACAATCTAACTAGCTAACCCTTTTTTTTTTTTTTAGGGACAAACAGGCTTCCACACAGCTTATGTTCTAGCTTTGTCTTCATTGTTTACCAAGGACCACATGCTGCCTTGGGATATTCTATACATTGAGTGAAATGGCTGGAACAGCATAGAAAGGCCCTAAAAGACCTGGTTTCTGCTGGGGGAGTATTCCCCTGGCACAGAAAATTTGGAAGACAGACACAATTCTGCCTTCCAAGGACTCCCCACGAGCCCTGTCAGGGGTTGGGGGTGAGAGAGGCATGCTGGGAGTGGGGTTGCAATGTGCAAAGTTGCAGGGATTTTCATCAGCGCAGCAGCTCATAGGGCAGCCTCAGCAAGCTGGCATAACTTAAGCAGGCTGCCAGGGCTGTTCATTTACAGCTTACCAGGGATTCTGGTAGATTCTCCATACTAACCAGTTTAAAATCAAGATTGGATGTTTTCCTAAAAGACTTGCTCTAGGAGTTATTTTGGTGAAACTCTATGGCCTGCATTATACAGCAGGTCAGATGAAATGATCACAATGGTTTCTTCTGGCCTTAGAATCCATGAACCTCTGAACTGCAGTATCTCAGCTATAATTGTATCCTGAAAGCAGTGACTTAAGACCACATTTGAATGGAAAGCTCATATTGGATTTTCACTAGGCATTTTCTGTACCATAGTATTAACCCATCTTTCCCTTTTCTTTGCATGCATTGCCTGGACAGTGATTATACAGTAAAATACTGACTTTAAGTTGAACACAGTAGATTTATGTATATAATTTTGTTTTATAAACGTCACTAATTCTTTACATTATTTCTAACTTTGACTGATGACCCATCTGGATGTGAAGCTCATTGCTAGCTTCAAAGCATGCTCTGCCCAGTCTTAGTCCTCTGACAATGGGAAGATGATGAGCTAAAGATGTAAAGATTTTTGTTCTTATTATTTTGGAACAACTGTTCTCCAGTTTTCTGCTGTTTTGTTTTCATGGACCATTAGCAGCTTCCAAAGGCAATATCCTTTCACTGTCACACTATGCCATAGGGTGCCATTTCAACAACTTCAGATGAGGGCATTAAGTACAATTCTGGATGAGAGTCAGAGCATAACCAAATAAAAATAATAAAGGAAAGCTTGTACGAGCAATTTGGAATGCTGTCCTGTGCTGAATTCATTTGCAACTTAGCAGAAAGCTACCAATCATGGATGATCAGCACAATACTCCACAGCATCTTATTTAATTGTAAAGTATTTCATATCCTAAGAAACATCACTGCTCATTTGCTTTTCCTTTTTCAGTGATCATCTTTGCTGAATATTGAGCTGCGAATCAGTGGGAGGGGAAGAAAAATTGTGTTTCTAATTCGAGGAGAAAAAAATGGACTTCTTGTTGCTCTTTTTTCCTTCCCTCGCATGAAATCTAGAGTCACCCATTCCTTAGAATAGTTTTAAAAAATAAACTATGGAAAAAATCCACCCCATGTAATCTTTCAGTTAAACTTCTAACGCCTAAGGGCTGAATTCTGGAAGGTGCTGCATACAGGTACATGCCAGATAATCCCCTTCCCCTCCCCTATCCCTGCCCAGCAGTGGAAGTGTGGAGCAGAAGCTATATGATCAATCCTGTCCCCCATTAAAACTCAGGAAGAGACTGTTCTACAGGTCCTTCACAACAGCGTAAGGGTTGGAGAGGGAATGGACTGCATGTGTATACTCAAATGCCCCATGACTTGGCATTGGCTGATTTGGCATCAATTTCTGTATACAGCCCTCTGCACAGATCATTTATGCTCCTAGCAGGGAAAATCTGTGAGATGCACTATGAATGGACTGTTCAGAGCTACAATGTAGGCAGACATTGACTCTAATTTTGCAGTGCCTCCCTGCACCTATTTGGAGGTGACAGATATGCCGTTTCCTGGCGGGAATTTGGATGCGGGGATCTATATATAGCGATAACAGCTGGTGAGCAGATCAGTTGAGAGAGTTAGGTATAGGCCTGCGAGACAACAAACGTGGGTTCCAGTCCTGGCTCTGCCACTAACTCACTTTGTGGAAGTTAGTTAACATTTTCTCTTTCAATGTCCTTAAAATGGGGATAATAATCTACCATCTGATGTATTTTAGGGTTTTCTCTAGCACCAGTGCCTGTGCTTAGCTATCTTAGCTCCAACACTGAGGGCATGGTTAGGATTAATTAGTTAATGTTTGTAAAGCACTACAGATATTCTTTGATCTATGTGTTATTTATTTATTAACAATGCACTAGCTTCTTGCCATAGGAGAATTTAAATTTGACTTGACTCATAAGATGTGGTTTTATACTCCCCTCCTGTCCATTGATCACCATTCATCTCTTAACATTTGCCCAATATTACAAAACCTTAATTCAGTCTGGCATGACAATTGAGGTCTTTGCAATGGAAAGCTCTAGGGCTAAAATAAAACTGACATTGCAGGGCAAGATGCAATGGAATATGCAGAGCTGTATGAAGAAAGCTTGCAAAAATAGGGGTAGGGATTGTCAGTAAGGGCTGGTCTACACGATGGGAGGGATCGACCAAAGATATGCAACTTCAGCTATGTGAATAATGTAGCTGAAATCGGCGTATCTTCGGCTGACTTACCTGCTGTCCTCATGGCGGTGGCGGTGGCGGTTGGCGGCCCGCTTCCCCGTTGATTCCAGCTTGCGCCTCATGGTGAGCTGGAGTTCCGGAGTCGACGGGGGCACCACTGGCGATCAATTTATCGCGTCATAACGAGATGCGATAAATCGATTGCCAAAAGATCGATTGCTACCCGCTGATCCGTGGTAGTGAAGACCTACCCTATGACTCTACTGTCCCTAGTATGTGGGGGCCCTGAACTGGCTGGGCTGTAGGCACTACTATACTATAAAAGTTAAATCATAATGAAGCACTGAACAACACCACATTTAGCTTCGACCTTAGTTGTGCTGTATATATGGAAACTTCTGGTACACTGCTGTTATGAGTGTCTTTCATAGTTACTGTGGGCAGAGTTGGGCGAAATTTTTCAGTTGAATAGTAAATTTGATAAAACATTTGAAAACTATTTGTAAATTGGAATCAGCTTTGGCAGTTTGGGCCAAACAAAAATGAAGAACCCTTTTTTCCCCATACGTTCAAAACGTTTCATTTTGACATTTTGTTTTGAAAATGTTAATTAAATTAGACATTTTGTTTAAAAACACTTGGACTTTTTTTTTCATTTCCACAAGAGAAAAAAAATCAGTTCAGGTTCAAAACTAATCAGTTATTTTTTCGGAGGAGAGAATGGGGAAGGTTGGTTCGGGCACCCAAATGAAAAGTCATTTATTTGCTCTGCTCTAATTGTGGGCTAAACTAAACTGTGGTAATTAGCTGCACGACTTCTAAGGTGGGCGGGGAGGGGTCTTCAGTCCCTCCTGACTGTGGCTGGCCCTTCTTGGGTTTGCAAGTGGGATTCAGGGAAGTCTGCTTGTACCATCACCCGTGCTAGGGCTGGAGACAAGTTGACCCTGTGGCTCTTGCATCCTAGAATCATAAACCATTGTGTCAGTGATGGAAATAAAATAGCAGCTGTGACTGGGGAAAATGGGGATTAGTTGCATCCTATTCTCAGGTGACAGCGCTGTAATTCATCCATATAACCACTTTATGTACATGTATGAAAACAAGGAGTTGTCCAGACTAGTGCTGCTTCCTCTCAGTTCTGCCTCTAGTTTGCCTCTATGCCCGCTTTATGACACACCACATTTTATTTGACACCTTCAGTCATTTTCCTCTTATTGTACATTCGCTGGAAAAGCAAAAAAATAAAAAAAAAAAACCAAAAAAACCCGCTCTCTAAAACTGCTGGACTGAAAATGAAATATGCCATGGCTGCAGGCTATGTTTTTCTTTGCTGCAAAGCACTGCCATGGTAATTGTTTCTACAAAAAGAAACTACTACTCTGGCAAAAACAAAACAAAACAAAAAACAACCAACAATAGTCATCCTCTGTTTGCTTGAACCATAAACTATTATGCTAGTAATTATAGAAGCCAATTGCACAACAGCTTAATTTGACTTAATTGGCTTTTTTTTAAAGGCTGAATCACAATAAATAGTCCACAAACTCAGTACATAGGTTCCAGAGATGTTAAATTTCACTTTAGTGAAAAGCTATAGATCTTTGTCCTGGACTGAAGGTGTTGGATTGTAAATCACTTGAGTCAGATATAATGTTTAAAACATGCTTTTAGTTCTTTTTTCTCTGCAATAAATCCAAATGTACAGAGGTCTCTGAAAGCAGGTTAGGCTTTGTCTATTCCTTTGAATATTGGTTTCTAAAATGAAAGAAATAGTGCATTGTGAAAGATCAGTCAGAGGGGAGGGCGTTCCTTTGTCAACTTTATTATTAGTGTTTTTGTGGCTTGCTGTTCCAAAAGTGACTAGTTTTGGTTGCCTATATGGAGAAATCTTACTTCAGCCTGATCTTCGGAGGGTAAGGGCTTTGCACTTTCTGAAAAGCAGCCCCCTTTAACAGATCTCCAAGCGGGGCACCCAAAAACATTAATCAGTTTTGAAAATTTAGGCCTATGGAACTTTTTTTTTTGTTAGCACCCACATTATGCTAGGCACTCTTCAAACAGTAAAAGTGGAATGGTTCTTATCCTGAGATGCTCACAATTTACAGACAGGCATGAAGATCTATAGACCTATAGGCTAGGGGGAAGCAGTGCAACATATGAGTGGCCAAGGTTGAGTTACGATCAGAGGGATCAAGTCAGTCAATATTATATTTATAAAATAACAGCATTGGTAGTAGGAAGTATGGTAAAATGTAAAATGCTGGATTTTTGTAAGGATTAAATGTATAAAAACTGTATAAATTTACCGTGATTAACCATGAAAAGCAGGTAACTGGGCCTGACACTAGTTAATTAGCTGTATACCAGGTTCAGACAAAGTTATGTAATAGAATTCAATAGGGTGTTTCACAGTCTCTGGAAAGGATCTCAGTTAAATTCTACAAATTTGTAATTTCTGTAGGACCATAAATTGTTGCATCCCTATTAAATTCTATAGGGCTTTCCCGTATGCTTTTTAAACCTTTAAACAGGTATTTTTAAAATAGTTTTAAATGATCTTCCTCAAGGAAAACCAGAACATTGAGAAATAAAATCAAGGGGGATGGATGGCCATTGTGTTGCAACCTTAGGCCCAATCCTGCAAACTATTCACCAAGGTAGTACAAGGATCAACCCACATGGCTGAACCTGCAGTACTGGGCTTTAGACAGCACACATGTTTTAACCCACAATTAATTTCTGTCAGGAATGCTAAGAGTTAGACATTTAACTCCAGAAGTGCTGGAAGTAGGAGGATGCAGTAATCAAAATCAAAGACATAGTTTCCACTTTTAGCACCCCTACTATAAAAACTGTTGCAGCACTCCTTGTTCAGTGTTTCCATCACATACAGTGTTTACTGTTTTGTTCAATGGCTTTCAGCACCTGACTTAACGTGGCCAAGTTGCACAGTTCTGGTGGAATGGGGACACACTGAACAGCACGCAGCAACTCTTCACTGCACTGGGGCTGGATTCTTGATTTGACATCTCACCCAAAAAATGGAAGCCCCATGGGTTTAGTACAGCGTCAGAGAGAAATGTGGCATCTGAAACACAAGTATCATTCCACAGTTCTAAAAGTATATGCTATGATAGCATTTGACGAGTGGGGAGGGGTTTCCGGGCATTGACCCTATTCTCTTTCAATCCCCTTGGTTGAGGGCCTGATACCTGGTGGATGCAGAAGGAGCCACTCTCTGCACTCCACCTAACACAGAGACTGTTATTACCAGAAGCTCTTGTGCAACCACAAAGGAGTGAAAGCATCTTGTTCATCATCCACCCCTCTGTTTGAACTTCCCTATGTTAAGTCAAGGTAGAAAGAAATGCACATAGCTGTGGTCAGTTTAGGAGTTTATCATCTTGGAGCATGAGCATCCTTAAAGTTAGAACACAAGCTGACAAGTAGCGTTATCTGCCACTCATGCTGTCTATGCACAGGTTCTTTGGAGGGATCACACTGTTCCTCACATATTGTCTATGTTATTATTAATATTGCAAAAGATTAAATGATACTTAATGATTATTAATGTTAATAATGATTAATGATTATTAATATTGCAAAAGATTAAATGAGTCAGACAAAACTAGCACTGTTTAACTGCAGATTTTTTTGTGTAGAATTGTTTCCTAGCCCCCTTTACTCTAATGAGGCGGGACTGTCTCCAAACAAAAGGATGGCTTGTTTTTGAGCTTAACAGCAAATGCTGGATCTCCCACTAACAACTGAGAGGGCTGACAAGCTAGCACCAAAATTACCAGTAAAGCTGGTAGCGTTGGAAGCACACAAAGCAGACTTAATGTTGGTGTTTAGCTGGCCTTGGAAGAAATATTTGATTTGTCCATATTGTAGGTAAATTCTGACATCATGTGGTGAAACATACATATTTACATTATTGCTCTTTCTTTAAAAAAAAAACATATTAACTTCATATGGAGACAAGAACCATCATCAGACTGTGGATGAGCATGATCTTGCCACCCATTCAACATTTTAAATGTCAGATTTCTCTAATGCCTTGCACCTTGTGTAATCACTTAGACCAGGGCAAAGTGGCGTGAAACATTCACTCAGAATGGCAGCATTTTGCACTCACTTTGCACTTTTTAAGATGAGAGTGTGTACTTTTGAGAAGATGGGGAGAGAAATTTGATAGGATTTCTATGAATTAGGAGACTGGCATCAAACTCCCCTTCAGCTAGGATAAAGGTGGCCAGCAGAACCCTATTTCTGAATCACATGACACCATCTCAGAGTTTGGGTAACTATCTCTCTCTGCAATAGACTACTGCAATAGACTACTGCTATTTTGACATGTGCTTGGTACTCAATAAAAACAAGGATCTCCGAGTGGACACACTCTTTTGTGTACCAATCATTTATCAAATGGAGGTTCTACGTCACCCACTGATTTATATCCTGACACTGCCTGGAAAACAGAGATTAATTACCATAGCTTTGGGTTCAGATAACCTTGGGTAACACTACTTCCCATAAGCCAATCAAACCAACTGCAAAGTGAGATTCCAGGCAGCGCTTAACACGATTGGTCATCTGATATCCTCACGTGCAACTGAGAACCTAGCAGACTCAAGTGACCTGGTGTTATCTGTTCAAATCTGATACATGGAGAGTATGTGACCAAATGGGGAAACTCAAAACTTTAGCATGGAATTAAATGGAGGGGCCCACTTCATAGTCTTTCTTTAAATGTTTCTGAGGACAGCTCCAGTTGTTAAGAAGGACTATTGTGGTGAAATTTAATTTATGTAAAGTGTGCTGATAGAACAGGGCCTTTGATCGTGCGGTCACATTGTGAAAAGCATCCTTTTTGAGCCTGTGAAGGGACTCAGCCAGAGAAAACCCTAACTTATCAAAACTATATCTTCTACCAAGAGTCTGATCCTGACCCCTGCTTTGGCCCCAGTCTGGTGGCAAAAAGGGGATAGAAAACTACTTTAAACACCAGATTGGAAATCCCCAGGTGACATAGAGCCAATGTAGCTACTTAAACCTCCCCTTCACCCCAAGTCACAATCTTTTTAATGTGATTTCTAATCCTCCTTTCTTTCTTCCAGGCTGGAAGTACGATGAGACCTGTTTTTTTCTCACAGGGCTTCCCCCTAAAACTAGGAAATGCAGAGGCACACAAAAAGAAGTAAATAGTTATCTGAACTTTCTCAAACCTCATGAAAAGTGCTGTTTTAGTTTGGGTAAAGGTATATGTTAGTTTCATTTGATCTGAACTGGCTTTCCTATCCATAGCAGGAATATTGTAATTCCTATGCAAGGGCAACATTGGAATTTGGGTTCATGAAGGGCTTCATAGTCACTAAAGACTAATTTACATACTGATTTGCATACTTTTACTCTTATTTCTCATTATATTTGTATTTGAAACATCCTTTTTGTGTGTGTGGCTCCCTTAACCTAAGTACTCATTTCTTTTCCCTGTATGTTCACATTGCCTTTGGCTAAGGTAACAACTGCATAACACCAACGTGCACACAGAGAGGCATACAGAAGGTCTTGACTTCCTGGTTGACATTTTTTCCACACTTAGGGTTATATTTTCTTTTCTGACAGAAGTCACATGCATGTATTAAAGGAAGAATATAATCCTAACTGTCGTAATTTTGCTGAAGCATTGTCAGGTTTCACATGCACCTATCCAGAACCCCTAGAATTCCATAGTGTCTAGCCATTATGGGCCAGATCCTCAGCTGGTGTAAATTAGCATAAAATCATTATCTTAATGGAGCTACACCAATTTATAGCAGCTGAGGAAACGATCTTGTCCTCAATGGAGCGACACTGATTTGTACCTACCAAGGATCTGACCCTAACCTTCTATATGAAAATTCTTTCAAGATGGTCCAAATTTTACTTCTGTCAGTGAACAAGCATAGTGAATAACATTCTGGAAACAAAGCACCAGTGTCATTGTAGTGAGGCCAAGGGGCCTCACTCCTCCTAGGTGAGTGAGGGTCTACTACCCTCCCCTAGGAGGGCAGGGCCTAGGTTGCACCATCCCACCCCCTCACCAGACGTACAAGGGCGTGGCTGGAACTAGAAAAGGCCCACCCTGCAGCCCTGTTGGAAGGGAACCTGCGAGGAGAAGGATGCGCCAACTGTTCTGCAGCAGCCTGGAGATCCTACACTTGGCTGGGTCAAAGCCCCAGCCTCTGACGGGGACTGGTCTGGAGTGCCCACCGCAGTGTACCCAGAGGAGCCTAACGAGTGCTGCAGATTAGAGGTACCGGCCCCAGGGGAGGCAGGAAGTAGCTCAGGGGTCCCCACTGGGCCGCCGGCTTCAAAGCCAGGAGCAGCTGAGTTGGCATGTTGCTGTTGGATCCCTGCCCACGCAGGAGCGCCCAACCCTGCCCCTGCTAGGGCCCTGGGATGGGACGCGTTGGAGTAGGGTGGGCTCGTGCCCTCTTGCCCCAACCCCTCCCTGGCACTGAGAAGCTCCAGCTGTGAAGAAGGCTCCTCCCTCCCCAAAGCCAGCGGCTTTAAGACTGTTCTTTGCTGGCTGCCTGAGCCCCTGCAAGCCCAGACCCCAGCCTAACTATAGACTATATTGTTTGCAGGCTGCCTGAGCCCCTCCCAGGCTAAAGACAGACCTTAAGTGGCCTCCTGCCCCTGGGGGCGAATGAGGGTCCACTACAGTCATCCTTTACAGGCCCTGTAGACTCAACCTTGAGTGGTAGTCACGTGTAATTTGCTATGGGTGGCATAGCTGTTATCTTGCCTGCTTATCCTTCTCTTTCTTGTTGAAATGTAATACTCTCTCCCACTTGCAGTGCAAATAACTGTTTGACATTCTTGCTGTGTTTCTGTTCTAGTTTCCTGCCATATTGCTCTTTTGTAAATACTTCAGGGTTAATAGTCCTTGGCTTAAGAAGGACTATTAAGGACTATTGTTTGATTTTTGGCATTCAGGTTTGGCCTTCTGCCCCAAGCTTCTGAACTGATTTTAAGAATAAAGTATTGTTATGATAGATATCTTGAATCCTCTGGGACTTTATTTTTACATCAAGTTGTTTGCTGTTTGCATTGACTTTTTGCTGGCCCATTTGACTATAGATAGGACTTGACATGATGTGTCTGAACTGATGTTTCAAAGAGGAATCACTGCAAGAAATCACTTGTGAACTGTGGACTCTTCTCTGTTGTTACCTCTCTTGGAGTCTTCTAGTAAGGCAACTGAAATATAAAATGTGTTATTACATTGTAACAGTGTTGTGCAAGAGCTCAACTTACAAGAATATGGAGAAATAGTCCATCAACAAGAGCTACCCTTTCCCATTTAATTAAAATAGCTGTCTACCAAGCGTGGACCAAGAATGATCAGGAATGTCATGTGGCTTCTTCTTGCTGTATTTATTAGATTTCACACATGGAGTAATTTATGTGAGATTGCAGAATTCATGCCTGGTTAGAATATGGCAGCTCTTGCTCAGTTTTTAAATTTCTCTTTATCCTGATGGGCAGCACCGGCAATAATTTGTAGACTTTGGTAACTCTTGCCGTGTGGTGTTATGACGTGATGTCTTTTTTCCAGCACCTGTCATTTGCAACAGTATCTCCTCAATAGTACCAAAGTATTTTCATGTCTGGACTTTTTCTGCTGGCCATCCATCTAGAACTGTGCTCTCAAGACATAGTAAGTTTGGATAATTTTGCGTTTCTCACTTGAGCTTGCCATGTTTTGTGCTGGAAATAGGTAGTTCTTGCATCATATTTACTTCAAGCTATTCTTATTATATCTCCTTGCTCTCACTATTTACAGGAACTCATGAAAGCATGTCTGCTATGCTAAGTTTCTTATTATGCTTATATCTCACATTTAATGAGTATTTTTGCAATTTCATGATTGTTTTCTTGCGTGTAGGTGGTGCTCTGCATAACAGTTTCTGTCCTGTGGCTTCCAACAGTTTATGGGTGATTTTTGCCTTAGCCAGCTTCTGCCCATAAACATATCCACTAATCTGCTCACCACAGAAATAAGTGCTAGCATTCCTTTCACAATCTGAGCATCCTTTGGTTTGGTTTTAGACAGTCCATTGTAAGCATACGCTATGGGATGGTTATCTTGCAGACACAATGCATTGGGGCACCTCAGATTCTGAATCTACGAAAAAGGGAAGTTGCTTAAAATGTGTTTGCTGAAATGGAAGCCAAAAGTGCAGTGTGGAGCATTTTCTTGTATCACTGCAGATCATCCCATATTCTAAACTGAAACAAAAATTGAAAATACTCTTATATTTTGAAGTCTGGACACGACCTCCTTAGCTGTTCTGTGGGATAACGCTCACGATTGATGGCAGTATTCAACTCTTTGTAGTAGGGCTGTCAACTAATAGCAGTTAACTCACATGATTAACTCAAAAAAATTAACCACGATTAAAAAATTAATCATGATTAATCGCACTGTTAAATAATAGAATCTCAATTGAAATTAAATATTTTTAATGTTTTTTCTACATTTTAAAATGTACTGACTTCAGTTACAACATTGAATACAAAGTGTACAGTACTCACTTTATATTATTTTTATTACAAATATTTGCACTGTAAAAATGATAAACAAAAGAAATAGTATTTTTCAATTCACCTCATATAAATACTGTAGTGTAATCTCTTTGTCGTGAAAGTGAAACTTACAAATGTAGATTTTTTGTTACATAATTGCACTCAGAAACAAAATAATGTAAAAGTTTAGTGCCTATAAGCACAGTTGCCAACTTTCACATGGTAAATAAGTACCCTGATTTTCACAATAAACCAAAAATCAAGCTAATCCCATTTCAAAGCAAGGCCCAAACAATCAATCACACTTGGAGTTGCAGCTAGCAAGAGATGTTAACAGTAACAAGAAGGGTTTCTTCAGGTATGTTAGCAACAAGAGGAAAGTCAGGGAAAGTGTGGGCCCCTTACTGAATGAGGGAGGGAACCTAGTGACAGATGATATGGAAAAAGCTAATGTACTCAATGCTTTTTTTGCCTCTGTCTTCATGAACAAGGTCAGCTCCCAGACTACTGCACTGGGCAGCACAGCATGGTGGGGAGGTGACCAGCCCTCTCTGGAGAAAGAAGTGGTTCAGGACTATTTAGAAAAGCTGGATGAGCACAAGTCCATGGGGCCGGATGCACTACATCCAAGGGAACTAAAGGAGTTGGCAGATGTGATTGCAGAGCCATTATCTATGATAATCTTTGAAAACTTATGGTGTTTGGAGGAGGTCCCAGATGACTAGAAAAAGGCTAATGTAGTGCCCATCTTTAAAAAAGGGAAGGAGGAGGATCCAGGGAATTACAGGCCAATCAGCCTCACCTCAGTCCCTGGAAAAATCATAGAGCAGGTTCTCGAGGAATCAATTCTGAAGTACTTAAAGGAGCAGAAAGTGATCAGGAACAGTCAGCATGGATTCGCCAAGGGCAAGTCATGCCTGACTAACCTAATTGCCTTCTATGATGAGATAACTGGTTCTGTGGATGAGGGGAAAGCAGTGGACATGTTTTTCCTTGACTTAAGAAAAGCTTTTGATATGGTCTCTTGCAGTATTCTTGCCAGCAAGGTAAAGAAGTATGGTTTGGATGAATGGACTATAAGGTGGATAGAAAGCTGGCTGGATTGTTGGGCTCAACGTGTAGTGATCAATGCCTCCATGTCTAGTTGGCAGCTGGTATCAAGTAGAGTGCCCTAAGGGTCAGTACTAGGGCCGGTTTTGTTCAATATCTTCATTAATGATCTGAGGATGGTGTGGACTGCACCCTTGACAGCCCTACTTTTTAGATCTATACAAATCTTTCATGACTTGTTGTGTTTTTCATGGTGACCATACTATTAACCAAGTCAGTTAGTAGTATTTTAGTAGCATCTGATTTTATGATCTGATCAAGTTCAGCTTTTACTTTATTTCTTATTGCTAATGGGATTTTGTAAAGTGCTTGTATTTTTCAAATCCATATCACTCTGATGTGGACAAGTGTAATGGGAGGTACCTGGCCCTCCAAAGTCCCCTGCTGGAGGACCTGTGATCCTACCACACTCTACCCCAGGAAAGAAGTAGTGAAGGTGGGTTCGCCAATACTGCCTAGAGAGGCTGCATAGAAGCAGCCAACCAGAACTCAGCAGATTTAGATAAAATGAGCTGTAGGGCCTGAGCATGTCAGTTCCTGACTGAGACCAGAGGTGAAAGGGAGCAAGACAGCTAACTAACTAACTTCCTGTTGGGCACAGGAGCTCCAGAAAGAACCAGGAGGTGAGTCCAGATGGTATTTGCAGTCAGTTGGGCGGAAGCAGATCTGAAAACGTCAGCCCTGAGAGCAGGTTGAATAGAAAGAGGCTAGGTGAGAACAGGCCCAGGGAACAGCAGCCGTGAAGTGGAGGCAGTGGTACATTGCTGCTCTTGGTAGGGTCCCTTGATTGGGACCTGGAGTAGCAGGCTCGGGTTCTCCCTACTGGCCACTGCAAAGTGGCCCAAGCACCAAGAAGGGGATAAGGCTCATTTAAAAGCCCAAGCAAGGAATGGAGTTTAAAGGGCCCAGAGACAGGGCGGGAGGCTCTGGTGAGGTCAGATAGTTCTGTTGGACTTTTGCTACCCCTGAAGGGATTAATCCATTTAACTATGTGACTTGGTCAGAAGATTGAACCACTAAAGACTTGCCTAATGAGGTTGACAACCTACTGGGATGCCAGGAGGAGAAAGATTGCGGCACCACACCCAGCCCACAGGAGGCACTCAGGAGAAGTTATACACAAGAAGTTATACGTTTGATCATTTGCATTTGCTGACCATTTTTCAATTCAAGCACACATGGATCAAACTTTACTGAGTGGCATTTGGCCTTATGCAGAGAGGCCAATATATCTTTTGTCATATGGGTTCATTTACTGTCATTTACTATCTGCTATAGGAAAGAAGCTTAGTTTATATTTTAATAGCAAATGGACACTAATTGTGTTGTATATGCCTGCTGTGGTTAATATGCACTCAGTTCTGGTATCAATTTGAAATTCTCTTTTTCTACATTTAAGTCCAGTATTACAAACAAATTTCTTGTTGAACCCTCCTTGTCAATGTATTGAGAGACCCAATCAACAATTTTTTTTTTAAAAAATGAAACCTACTGTGTTCTAAGTTCCACATGGTTAGACAGGATCAACTTTGGGTTTCAAAGGAAGTTGTCTGGCTTTCTTACCTGAGAAAACAGATAAGTTTTTTTAGATAAGAAAGATTCCTTTCAGAACAGATAGGTTCTGCAGGTGCACTTTTGTTACTTCTATATCGTGGAAGACATCTCTGAGTTTATATTCTCTTGGATCTTCATGAAGGTTCAGATGTTTGCATCTAACTGAAAAAAATTTCACCCCTTTTGTTAACAATATCTCTATTCACTGCTCATTGATGACTAGTGCAGAAAACAAAGATATGTCATATCATGGTTCATATCGAGGTTCTTTTGAGATATAATTTGAAGAAGTTAAAGGATTTTTCCAAGTGTTACAAACCAACTGTGAAGCTGCAAGTGGGAAAGCAGTTCAATTCAGAAAGTTTGAGGGTATGTGAATCAAAATCAATCTCCAATAAGAACCATAGCTCTGTTAACTATAGAAGAAATATGATCATAATTCCAAACTATTGGTATTGTACATGCTGTATTTTGTCAGAGTACTAAACTACCTTTATTCAACACATTTTATGGTAATGACACTGTGAAGACTATACCCTGCAGCAGTAGCAGAGTATACATATAGCAAGATTAATGAAGTCGTGAAATATGAGGGGGAAGTGAATCAGATAAGAGGATGGCAGTCTCGTGATTAGGTTACTGGACTAGGACTTGGAAGACCTTGGTTTAGTTCCTGGCTCTGCCACAGATTTCTTGTGTGATCTTGGGCAAGTCACTTGATCTCTCTGTGCCTCTGTTCATCACCTGTAGTGTAGGGACAATGCTTCTTTTCTTCTGCCCTTTATCTCTCTCTCTCATCCATTTAGAATGTAAACTCTACGAGATAGGGACTATCTCTTACTGGTGTTTTTACAATGCCTAGCACAATGCAGAAACTCTGTGTCTACTGAATGTGCTATGCACTATTATAATGCTACTAGTAATAACATAACCAAACTCTAGATTTGCCATTTCAGTAACCCTCACTCAGTTAAATGAACGACACCTTGAATTCTAAAGGAAACGCACATCATGACTCTGTGTGATCTGAAATCTTGTGCAGACACAGACTGAACAGCTGATATTTTAATGAAACTTTAGATATGAGGAATAATACACTGTCCTATCAAATGGGTTGATAGTGAATTATTTCACTGATTTTCAGGTTGCCATAATACTGTAAACAAAATTAAAACCCCTCACCCAGAGAAGCCTTTGAAAAAGACTGAATCACAAAAAAAAAAAATTTGTGTATTTGAGACTAACCTGCATACAAGTGTTGCAATGTTATCACAGTGATTTCAAAGTAAAAGGATGAGGAAAGGAAGCCAAGTATTTCATAATGAATGCAGCATATAGCTTTTAAACAGGAGTAACATATGGTCCACTAATGTGAATGCGAATGCAAATTAGATAGTTTTGATTGCTTTGAAATAAAGTCAGCAGATTCCAAGCTTCAAAAAGCAAATTGTGCATATTTAACCACCTGAGTGCCACATCCAGAATACTGTTTATACAATATTTTCATATGAAACAAGGAAATTAAACTGTTTTTTAAAAGGGAAGCTGCCCTAGGTAACTTGAAGTGTTTGCTTTCTCTGGAAATATCTACTTTTGGTTTACCTGGTTTGGTAACGCCTGTTTCTTTAAACATTGCTGGGCTACACTGCAGTGATTTCACTCTGCATATTTGCAGCTGTTCCATAGATTAGCTGTCATTTGAAGAAGCTGTGCAGGGCAGGTTGCTTCTGAGAATAAGAAGCACAACTGGTGTGTAGCTGGAGGTGGCAGTTGCTGGGAACTCCTCAGTCAATGCAGCTGGAGAAGAATGTAGCAGCTATTGTGCTAGGGATTTTGACATGATCTGATTTAGATGACTAATGGAAGATCAGAGGCGAGCACAAAAATCTTGGAATTGAAAGATGCAACACGGATCAGCACGAAGCAATGACAGTTCACTACACACTTAATCTTTCTACAGGAAGGAGTAGGGAAACCTCAAGTCATTGCTGTCCTTGAGAAAACAGTTGCTTTGTTCCTGATGAAAAGATAAAACAACAGGGCTGCCCAGTGTCATGTCTGTGGCAGCCCTGTCTTGACTGCTTGCATCTCAACCTGAATCTCTTGCTATTGGCAGAACTGCAGGCAGGAACTGCAGTTCCAGCTGTGGCTGCTAGATGCTGCTGTGAAACTTGGCTTTAGGCAGCCTGGCCACATGGTAGCCTCTCCTCTGGCTGCTCTCCCTGCTGGATCTCAGGGGGAAGAAGCAGCCACAGAAGCCAGGGGACCCCCGCCTTTCCCAGTGACAGCAGAAGGTGAGAGGGCTCACAATCTTAGCTTCAGCGTCATAGCTGCCAAGCGATGTGCAACTCAGTGTCTGACCTCCACCATTGCTTGGGAGGGCTGTACTGGCCATAAGCTGAAGTTTACAGTCAGATGCAAATTATTTAATCAGCTAATTTCCACATTTGCAGATATTTAAATTAGCTCATTAAATGATTTGCATAAATGGTCACACCTGGAGCTGTACAAAACTTGGCAGCTATGACCAGAAGATTCTTTTTCAAATTAATAATTGAAGAAAAAGGAAAGTAAGCAGAACACAAGTACCTTTGCAGTTAAATTAAGGGGAGAAGCAATTTTGAACGTCCTTTAACATTGTTTGCCAAATATAAAACGTGGCCTAAACAGATGCAATCCCATCCATGTCAATACCATGCTACCCATTTCTATCACGTCTACATTTGGGTTAATGCTTCAAAACCTTGACTTGAATGTTACTGAAGTAGTACTCTGCTGAGGGGAGACTATTCAAAAGAGGGGCAGAGCGAGAAATTCGAATGAAAAAAGGAAAAGGAAATGCAGTATTTTGAGCACTGGGTAGTGCTATTTGAACACTTGGGAGCAGTTCTACCCTTTAAATCTACCACAGGCTTTAGCCAAGTCTTTGTGGCTGTGTCTACACACCGGACCAGGCAGAGGTCCACATGCTAACTCTGTTCAAGGTAGCATGTAAAAATAGCTATGTGGACTCAGCAGCACAGGTGGCAGTTCAGGCTAGCCGCCTAAAATTTGCATTGTACTTGGATGGCTAGCCTGAGCCCACTTGTGCAGCCATGGCTACACAGATAATTTTAGTATGCTGGCTTGAGCAGAGCTAACGCATGCATGTCTACCTCAGCTGGGAGTGACACTTCCCAGCTGCTGTGTAGATATACTCCTGTGTGTTCCACAGCCACAGTATCCACATCAACTTGTAAACTGAGTGTAACCTACATGGTTGTGGGAAAAAAGCCTTCAAAGATTAAAGCAAGTGTAAATTAATGCAGTGCTGTCTTCATGAATCTGTAGACAGCCTGAAACGGCAGCTCTGGGAACGGCCCCATTCATCTAATACGGTTTTAACTCTGAAACTGAAATATTACACACTAGGGATGTGATTCCCAGCTTGCCTACTCATACATGTGCTAGCTTGACAGCTGGTATAAATATAAATAGTAGTGTAGTCATGATAGCACCGGCAGCAAGCATGCCAAGTATGTACTCAGGGGTTCAGGCCACTGCCTGTGCTACTGTGGCTACATTACTTTTTAAAGTCTCACTAGCTTGATGAGAACTAGTACCAGTATGTGCTAGTTCTCAAGGGAAGGAAATCACGCCCCTAGCACATAGTGTGGAAGTAGCTTAAATATCAACACCTGTCTCTATTTCACTGCCGAGCATGTGAGCACAAACATCCAGCTTATGTGCTTATTCCTACAATCTGGAACTCTTTTTTATGCCTTCCACCATGACAAAAGCTCCATCTATCCACTATCCAGCCACCAAAACCATAAACGTCCCCCAGCAGCTTCAATGGTTCAGGCCAGGTCTACACTAGAAACTTTTGCTGGGGTGTCAGGAGTGTTCTGAGGTGCAATTTGTGACCAACATAGCTCTGCAGGGAAAGCCCCTAGTAGAGGTACAGCTATACTGGTAAAGCTGTGTTTTTATTGGGATAGCTTATTTTGCTCAGGAGGACTGGAATAAGCTATGCCAGCAAAAGTGACAGAAAGCTGTGTCCAAAGTAGGAGTGCTTTGTTGGTATGATACACTGATATGGCTATATGGGCAACTTGCTCCTCGTGTAGACTTGGCCTCAGTTACTCTTTGCCAGCACAAAATTCTGTGGCATATTGAGAACCAAAAAGGTGGAAGCATGGAAAAAATAATGTTAATTTTAATATCTCAATTAGATCTGGTCAAAACATTTTGCCAAAACAAAGACGAGCAATTCAGTTGAAATGTTCTGGTTTTTGCAGGGAAGGCAGGAAACAAGTACAAAAATGCAGCTTTTCATGTAAAAATAATATAGAATAAAAATTCAGCTTTTTTGTTTCAAGGTTTTTTTGTTGACCTAAATTTCAAATGTAGCCCAGGCCTCGAACTAGTTCTGCCTACCTGCAAAATATCCAAAGAGGCTTGCAGCCCTCAAACTCCCAAAGGTTCTCTCCATATCGATTTAAATGACATCCAGTGTGCTGAGTACTTTTGGGTGTTACTGACTACATTGTAGTCGGCAGCAATTAATTTACTTGTGTTCCCCTTGGCATGAAGGATATAACTGGAAATCTGTCCAGGTAGAGAAAATTATGCTGATATAGAGGAACACAACCCTGCTATTCCTGAAGAGAAGAAATATTTATTTGCCACTGTTTTTTGATTCCTTGTTGCAGTCCTTTTCATTTTGTTTACTTTGAAACTGAGGTCGGATTGGATGCCCCTTCGCTCCACATAAGGATCCCTTCTGGCATTAAATTCTGTGAAATTGGTTCACCTTTTTTAATAAGTTTTTTTAATCTTTGTTTTATTTACTTATATTTTATATTTAGAATCTCCAGTGAACAAAAGCACAATAGTTCACATATTGGCAATACTACCAGGGAAAAATATTTACACTGCATGTCTAGCATTATGTGTTGAATTCAGAAGCATGCACTGTTTGCACATCCTCACTCACCCATATCACTGCTGGAGCGTACCTGAGTAAAACTCACTTGTAGTCAAATTTACCTTGTTTGCAAGTGCACGTGATGTTTGGTGAATATAATTCTATTGGGTGTGGGCATCAGTGACAGAGCTCAGTCATGCTAAGAGCTAGTTGTTCCTGTAAGGTACTGAGCACTCTCAACTCCAGGTCAATGGGAGTTCATGGTGTGCAACACCTTGCTGGTTCAGGCCCATACTACGTAAAATTGTGCTTGCAAAGTGGGATGGCCACATTTTGAGAATTTGGCCCTGTACACCTTGCTTATCTGGATAGGGTCTCTACTATTCAGAGGGGGAGAAAGTATGACCTAGTGGTTCTGGCAGTAGTTTAGAACTTGAGAAACCCAGCTTCAATTCTCTGCTCCAGCATGGACTTCCTGTTGGACCTTGGGCAAGTCATTTTAGCTTCTTTGTGGCTTCAGTTGCCTATTTTAAAAGAGAGACAATGCTACTGTATTCCCTTGCCTCACAGGGGAGTTGTGAGGAGAAATACATTAAAGTGTTCAGATACTGTGGCAATGGAGGCCATAGAAGTACCTGAGATAAGGGATTATATATAAAACTTAGTACCTATGTAATGCAAACTAACTAGTTTACCTTTCAGGTATAGTGATTTCTGGCCCAATTTCTAGAGCAAATAGGTTTGTATATATAAGTTTAGCTTAGCTTCCAGATTTCAGGATGCTTTTCAGAATTGTACTGATTCTCCAAGCCTCTTGCGCTGTGTCTATCACTCATCACACAGGATGTCTTCTATACTTAGGTCAGGATTGTGCCCCATCTTCCAATGGAGTATGCGGTAGATGTTCAGCTGCTATGTCATAATTTCAGAATTCCGATCTATAATAATTTTATGAATACTGCATGTGACCTCATCAGTGAGGTAGAGTTACCATATATTTATACTGAGTTATTAGACTTTTCTGTATGAATGCATTGATCTGGCTTAATGGGGGAGGTGGGATAGGGGAAAGAACAAGCAGGAAAGCAATGCAATGAATCAATCTTCCAACAAACACTTGGAGGACAATTACTAGACAATGGCTTACATCCAGTCTCCAACCTGAAGGTTATAGTTGTTTTGCTGAGGTTGGGAGCCTAGAGGCCAAAGGGCTGCACACAGTGACTTGTTCTCTGAAAATGGAGGTGATCAAAAAGACTGAGCAGCTTTTAGAAGTGACTCCCTGAACTGGGATGGGGGGAGGGTGCAGAAATGGGGAATGGTTTTGAGTTAAAGAAATATAGATCGTAGCAGTCTTAGGGGGCTTAGACCTCTCAGGATCCACATGTGGAAGACAGATAAACATCTTGCACACTAGACATGCATATTGTCTGTTTTGTTGTTTTAAGACCTATTTTCTCTTAAATGTCTTTGCTCTAAATAAATCATACATTACTGTAAGAAGGCTGTTTCATTGCTGTGTTCACCACTGGTCACTGCTCCCGTAGGGGACAGAACTGCACGTACTGAACACAAGTCAGCTCTGATGAGCTAACCACAGTTAACACCCAGCACTGCAGAATTGGGAGAATCGTATTTGACAGAGAAGTGACAGACTGAAGCCCGAAAGGGGGTGCACGCAAAGAGACCAGGAGGGGCTGAAGTGCAATTAACCCAGGAACGGTGACAGTGAGGAAGGCAAAGGAGAGCGCACAAGGATCTTTCCCCTTTCAGTGTGTTTCTTGTGCTTTGAGTGCAAGAGTTACAGGAGGCGAGTGACACAGCTAGCAGACTGGGCAGGATAAGGCAGAGAGAGACCATGGCCAAGATGCCCTGACTTGTCTCTTTACTCACTTCACTCTAAACTGCAGCCAGTTGAACTAGGCGGGTGCAGAGAGGAGCAGATATTCTGGATGCATCAGACACTCTCTTCTGTTTTGCTTCAAGCACAATACCTCCCAGAGTTCCTGTAGGAGCCAGGAAGAGAGTCATTCCTCACGATCTATCATCCACTTTATCCACTTGATTTGGAAGGGTCCCATCACTGTAATATCTCATCATCTCTTTGGTATTTAAAAGTAGAAATAATGTATCTGTCTCTTTTCCTTTGCAGCATGTGGGAGACATATGCAACTGTGCCTTCAAGCATAGTAAAGCTTATAAGAATTTATAGTAATGTCCTGTACAGTACTTGTCACAGAGGAGTTTGATATTGTTTCTGGTACTTCATAGTTCTTGCCTAGTCAGAAACACTATAAGAGTTGGTTTTTGCATGTACATCAGTGTTGGCCCTTCCAGTCTTGGCCACAGCCAGAAAGTGCTGCAGATAATGAAAACAAAACCAGGAAAAAAATAACCAAATCTTTTGCACTTCCTGGAAGGTACATTTTCAGATTTGGTTCAAGTTTTGGGTGAAAATTTGAGTCAATTCTTATTTTAGCAGACATGGCTTTCCCACAACTACTTAGAATTAATGCATTATGGAGGCAGAACGGTCTTTGTAGCCTTCTTGATCATATTTTATCCTGTTTATGTGATGTACACTACAGCAGTGATGTTTAATAATATGTACGTTTTTCATGAGACTAGAGGGATATTGAATTTAGCTTGTTCTCTAGAGTGAACTTGTAGTTACTCTATGCATGGTTTCTGTGCATCAAAGTAAGGCCAGATAATGACAGTTGCCCTGATTTCTGTTCAGGATATGTTTAAGTCTTAAAGTTAACCATATGCTTAAATGCTGTCATGAATAGGGATGAACTTAAGCCCATTTATATGTGGTTTTCTGAGCTGGAGCAACAATAGATGATACTGCTCAAACTTTAGAGTTTGCTGCCATTTTGTTACAAACGTGTCTGGGTCTGTGTTTGTGGATAAATAAGCTATTGAAAGATGAAACTGGGCCTATTTGCTAAGCGAAGATAACTTTCCTAGCAAAACTAAACAAAAACGCATGTTAACGGAAAGCACAAATTCAGTGTAAGAAGTAATGAGAAATGAAAAAGGGCAACAAGTTTTGTTTGTGCAGCTCCATTGTATGCTCTTCCGATTACACTAATGCAATTTTAACCCTCGTTCATATCTTTTAAATTCTGCTAAGAACAAATGTAGAATTAAAAAAGCCAACCCCGTGTATATTGAGAACTAAAGATGCACAGGGATTCTGTACCCTTCAGAAAGAGTCCCTGCAGATCCTTTGGGGCAGAATCAGTGCTGCTATTGCTCGAGGAAGCGATGAGTGTCATTAGCACACAGTGTTGAGGGGCTTTTCAAAATCAGGCAAAATTTTATTATTAGCTATGCAGCATCCAAATATGCAACTGTAGATGCTGTACAGGAACAAAGACAATGTTTCTCCTCCGATAGTCTTTCAATCTACCTAGAATCTAAAACTGAACATGTGAATGCAGGCAGGCACAGTATGCAATGGAATGGATCGAATGAGCGACTGTACAATCAGGAACCATTACTTATTTTGGGCACTCAGCTGCATATTTCCCCCACATAAATGTTGGATGCATGAATTTTACATACACAGCTTGAGTGCCATTTTTCCCGCACTCCACCATTGAGAGTCTGACACTGGAGAATAGTTTGCAATGAAAGTGACTCTCTAGACATTCCTTGTACCTTACCTCACAGCTATAAAATGCAATTTTGTCCTCTACAAAATTCTACAAACGAAATCCATTTCCTTGTTAATCCTTCAGTAGAGCAAGCTCAGAAAGGCCACATGCAGCAAGGAAGTTTGGTATATGTGAAAATGACTGTGTTTCATATTTGTTTACTCATGTACATTTATTTAGGCGTAGCAGCCTCCAAACTCTACACACATGAACATTCCATTCTATTCAATTATCAAAACGTATTGTTATGAAAAAAACCACATTGATACGGCTGACAATGCGAAACATTCTCCAACTTACACAACCCGGAACCTTCCCACCTCAGGCCTACCGCATCAGAGACCGTCTGGGAAAAGAGAGTGTTTACAACAGGCTGTGAAGGTCAACAAACTCAGGTGCTGTCAGACCAAGTGTGTGTAGGCAGGTAGCAGGGTTTCCAACAGTCCCGTAGTGAAGGAGATGTCCCATATTTTTTCATCTCTGTACAGCTGAGTCTGGAGTTGCTGAGTGCTGCAGGTAGCATCAAGAAATGCCCTGGCAAATGTAGGTGAGTGATGATGATGATGATTATTTATTATTAATTGTATTTATTAATGATAATTAGTTTATAATAATATTAGGAAGAGTGATGGGATGGGGGTACTAGGAAAACAGTCCCTTATTTTTGAAATATTGTATTGAAAATCCTAGAGGGTAAAGAGTATGAGACAGAGCCAAGAGCCAGTTACTGAGAAGGCCCTGCACTCCCTTGTATAGGAGCGAGTGGGCTGGATTCTGAATGCAGCACAGGGCAGGTGTGGGGGGGGGGGCAGAGGCAGAAGTGAGATAAAGCTCACCTTTGCACTTCGCAACCCTGAGGGTGCTCTGTGTAGGGCCAGTCCCCTAGCGCACAAGATGGTACTGCCAACCCCAAGGATTCAAAAATCATAAGTCTGCGCCCCAAAAACTCATGAGACTGGTTTAAAAATAACAAAGTTGGGTTCTTTTTATATAGTCTCTAGATTTTGAGCTTAAAGGGATCTATTTTTCTAGCTTTTCTCTGCAACCATAAGGATTAGAAACTTTCTTTTTAAAATACAAGCTTCATTTCTCACATATTCATATGACTCCAGATGCTGGGGCTTTAAGAAAAATACCAAATATCACAAGATGCATCCGAATATCACAAGAGTTAGCAACCCTGACATGAAGTAGCCCAGTGGAACTGAAACTGCGGTGTAGGAGCATCCCAGCCACCCCCACCTCCCTCCAGCCATCCCGTCAGGTTGTCAGAGGATCTGCCCTGCATGGAATGGTTACTCAGATTTTTTGGGCCAAATTTTCCCAGTGGTTCAGCAAAAAGTCTCCCCATTTTAGCAGAGGATATTGTCCACTCTTGGTACACATGACAAAGGGAAAACCGTTCTTCTTACGCATACAATGTTCAAAAGTGTCTTTTAAATCTATATTTTCAAAATTAGGTGAGCCAAACCTGCCTTTGCACAAGTCAACATGTATTCAGATCAGGTAATCGGACAGTGATTTGCTTGGGCAAATGCAGATGTTGCACGCACAGATTGGTACCCATGCAACATGGCAAGAGCAAAAATACCAGCCCTCTTTGGAAATGTGCACATGTAAGAGGTAATCACTGAACAGCAATGAAAATCGTGGGCATAATTACTCTCATACCATGATGACCATTTACTTTTTATGTCAAGGTCTCTCTGCAGAATTAATTATCAGCATTGGGGAAATATGGGTAGCTTTTTATAATTTGATAATTTGTCGGCCTCTCTCCCACATTCTTTTGCTGGCTGGCTGCTCTAAAAGCACACAGTCAACAAGAGAGCAGTGAACAGAAATATTTTTAAGACAGATGGGATGTACCTTCAAAAACCAGGATTGTCCCAGTGCAACTGGGACATCTGGCAATCCTAAAAAAAAAAAAAAAAGCCAAACTAGATGAAATAAGAATTATGAGATGGAGGAGCAGAAAAATATGTCTTTGCCTTGATTAGCAGGCAATGTAATTAATCTCCTTCAACTCCCTTTTCAGTCCTTGGTGTAAAACGAAGCAAAATAGGGACCTTATTGCTTTACCAAGCATTAATTCTCATATAGTAATTTCAAAGCAAGAAGAGTTTTAAAACTTAGAAGAAGGTATAATTCATTTCTTTTTTCTTCCAAACATTTACTATCAAGTGCCTGCCACAGTTTTAAGAAATAAAAACAACACCTTTCTATCCAGAGCTCATGGAGTCTTTCCATGGATTGCAATCCGCTTTGGATCAGGCTTATATGGAACAAACAAAACTACATGGCTGTTCGGAGAGAGATTGTGAAATAACACTAGCTGCTCCTTAGTTAAACATGAAACTGGCATCGCATTTTGAGACTGATTTTCACCTGGCCCACATCCATCCCTCGAAAATTTCATATGCCACGTCTCACCCCAGGGTAGTCGTTTTCTGTGAAGTTTACAAAAACATAGAAAGGGAGTTTAAAGTTGTAAAACAAACAGATCAGTCACTCCAAGTCATTCATACTCCACTGACATATGACACAACGGGAATTCCTAGAACTCTAATGTAACTGAATGTGTTCTTGGACTTTAATCATTTTGAAACATTTATACATATAGGATGCAATGTAGACATGTAATAATCTACATCCATTATGTTTGTACAATGTTTTTAGCACAGTGGGGCTCCAATCCTGATTAGAGTGCTACCATAATTGAATATTGAATGTAAGCTCTTTGGGGGAGGGCCCATCTTTCTATTCAGTGTTTGTACAGGGCGTAGCACAGTAAGGTGCTGGTTTGTGAGTGGGACTCCTAAGCACTACCACCATACAAGTAATAATAGAGAGAATAAAGATAGGTTTGGTTAGGCAGTGCAAACCTCTGAAGACATTTGTAATAAAAGAAATATAGGAAGGGAAAGTAGACCCCTTTAGACATCATCATGGCACAGTACATTTTTATACATTACAACTTGAATAATCAAAACTCCCTGTGATCCTAAATGCATCTGTGTCCCAAAGTGACTGTATAAGAATCAGTCACTACTCATCTCCCTTATGACCTGAGCCTTTGGTTTATCCCAGTGGTTTTGATGTTCCCAATATCCATTTTGGATAAATGAGTTTGTGCTGTAATATTGGGCCCTATAACTTTTCTCTATTTCTTTTTCCTTATGGTCAGCAGCTTGTACTTCCCCAACTTCCCCAATAGCAATTGCACTTTACAGTCCCTGCTTGATTTTTCATCTCTGATTCCCTTTTAAATGTACATTCTCACCTTTTCTAATGCTAATAGTTAAAGAAAAATTGCCAATAAATCTAAGTATATATCAGCTGTACAGAAGCATCTTGGGATGAATAGAATATATTTCTGAGAAAGAACATTTATGTCTGTGTCTCTGCAGGCATACAGTATATGAGCCAAATGCTGCCATCAGTGACACTCAGACAGGATTTGGCCCTTTATGAAGGGACTTACCGACAATGGTACTGGAAACATCCAGGGAAAGAGGGGATACAGATGGATCCCATTTAACCATTGCATTTATACTGAGATTTATAAGATGTTTTACTATTGTATGGACACATTTGCTTCAGAGAAATGTAACTTCTCAGCACAAATATTCAAACTGTCCCAGTTGCTTAACAACTAAACTATGCCATATGAACTAACAACATAAATCATGGAATATTGTTGATACTTCACAGGACATATTGAATTTGTTTGACCAGATGAGTATAGTTTAGTAACCCTTTTTTAGCATTCTTCTTCACCAATCCCAGGGCTATTAGCTTTGGTATGGTATAGTCAGATCGTTCAAACAGTGTTTCAAGATGTTTCCTTAGATAGAAGCAGGCCTTTCACAAGCTACTTAACTTATTCTTGAGTCAAAATGACCTCTGCTGGTGGAATTTTGCACATCTGTTCAATTGATAAAGTATCAAGTCACTTGAAAATCTTCTCATGAATATTTACCTCAAAATGTGTTGCCTGTGTGTTTTAGTATGTTTCCATTATGATGTGCTTGAATATCTTAGAGGCAGAAAATTGTAGAATATCAACTGTCCTTCGTACCAAAAACGTTCAGGATAGAATAGGTGTGAGATAAAACTTGACTGCTTAAATGTCAGATCAGGAGGTTATTAAAGAGAACACTTGGTACACAAACTGATTTGTATCTGATGTCCTAGACTGACTCATGATACTTTTTTATCAATCTTTTTAAATAGCTGATTACATCCCAGCCTTTCAACAAAATCCTGCAACAATGACTCCCATTCCAGTGATAACCTCTCGCATGCATGTTAATTTATGTGTATAATTAATGAGCACTGGTATCACTGGATTTAGATCAAGGATGATTTTGGCCCAGTGAGATCAGCTATGTTAGAATATAATCAGTGTAACATTGTCTATATAGTGGATGAATTTGATATGAAATAATATTATATTGCATTTACTAATCTATAGCTCACTTCATTCCACAGTACCACAAAACATTTTTAGCCTTAGAGCCTGATTCTTATTTACACTTAATCCGCTTTACACCACTCTGTAATCTAAAGGGCCATTAAATTGGAAATATTAAAATGCAGCCACTTTTGGTTAGAGGGTGGCAATCACCCAATGCACAGCACATATCATAACGATGGAAGAATAGAAAACGTTGGCCAATGATACCAGTTTTTACAAAAAGTATCACATGATCTTTATCTCCCAAGAAGAGCAGACAGGTTTAAAGTTTTCATCTGAAAGGAACAAAAGACAGTTCCTTTATTAATATATGTAATCATAATGAATAACACTGGCACTCACATGGCGCTTTTCCTCTGAGGATTTCATAACTCTTTACACACACTAAGTAAGCCTCACAACTACCCTGTGAAGTACAGCAGGTTTAATTCTCCCCATTGTACAGGTGAAGTGACTGTATGGTGGTTCTCACGATCATTTGCATTTACCATTGAGATTATTCTTATTTAAGTGCTAGAGAACACAGCAACCAGAGGCTGCTATAATCGGCAGCCAGCACTGTCTGTTCTGCCCCCTGCAGTCCAGAACTTGCCTTCCAAAATTGTGGATGGCTTTGAGGTCTTGTCTACGCTGGCAGCAGGACGTAGGATACAAGCTGCAGTGAGACGCAGGCTGTATCGTCACTGTGGTGTGTAGCTACACAAGCCAGTGAAAGTCTTTGGCATGGGAGACTCTGGCAGCAGGGGGTTGCCAGAGCCTGTCCCCACTGCCAGAGTCATTCCCTGCAGTAGGGGAAAGGTTCCAGCAGCAGGACGCTATACTGCTAAAAACAGCAGTGTAGACATGGAGGCAGTCCACGGGCGTGCAGAGAGCCAAGGTGCAAGTAGAATTCATTTCTTACTGGTGCACTGCACCAGCTAAAGTGCGGGGGGATGTGACCTCCCCACGTGACCACCCACATGATCCATCCCATGTTACTGTGGGGCGAGAAAGGGGGTGTGCTCCCAGTGGGTGGACCCGGCACAGTGTTGTGTGGGCTGCTAAGAGAAGAGGAGGGCTTGCCCTCTGGAACAACAGCCAGTTCACAGTCATACCTGCTTTGGGAATTGCCAGCAGAAGAGCTTCAAACCAGCTCCCTCTGACAGCAGAGAATATTTTTTTCAGACACGTTGGCAATCGCATGCCAGCAGCTCCTCTGGTGCAGCTGTGCTGCCCCCAGCCCCTCAGGGCTCTCTCTCAGGAGCCACAGCAGCAAAAGGAGCAGAATGTGGGGCCACTGGACAGCCTCACACCAGCAGCTCCTCCTGCGCGGCTGTACCGCCCCCCAGCCCTGCACTCCAGTGGAGAAAAGCACAGTCCCTAGAGGGAGGGCTGTGAAAGCCTGAAGCTGATGGGGAGAGGGCATCTGGGGCTCTTTGGGGAGTGAGATGCTGTTAATAAATTAGACCCTGGCGAGGGTATTTTTAAAACCTCAGAGGGCAACGGAGGCAGAGTTTCTGTGAAGCCAACCTAGGCCATGTCATAACTGTACCCATACTAGGGGTTGTACCAGAACACCTAGTTCAGTGAGAAACATCACACCCATAAGTGAAACAGCTGTACCAACACAAAACTGTATGTAGAGACCAAGCTTAACTGTGGCACAGAAAGACTGTTACACAAGTGTGGCAGTGGCAGAGCTGGGAATAGTGCTAGGGTCAGATTTTCAAAGATACTCAGATGTCTGAAGATGCAGATAGGTGCTTACCTTTGAAAATCTGGCGCCTAGGACTGGTTGGAAAATGGGGGATGAGGGAGAGGGAAATCTAGCAAATTTCAGGGCGGGAGGGTTCTAAAATTTCAGGATTGAAAAATTTAAATTTTCTGTTGTGACTTTTGAAGCAAAAGGTACATTTTCTTTCATTTCAAATCCCCATCCCTAAATGAACTACATCTTTTATTTTATTTCAACTATGTATTCTCTTTTGATTTTTCACCCCCCCACAGTTTTTAAAATTTGAAATCCTTCCCCCCCCCCACTTTGGTCTCTTTTTCCTATTGAGGGGAAAAAAAGGAAGAAAAGGCAAAAAATGGGGGAATACCCATTTATTTATCTGCATTGCTTTTAAATTGTAAAAAGGTGGGCAGAACATAGACTTTCCTCCACTTTCTCATGTTTTCTTGTAGATCCTTAACTTCTGCCCATGTTGGAAGTGTTACTTCATGTCCAAAACTTAACAAGGTCTGCACATTTTGCCACTCTTTTCCAAAAGAGAGACTCAGGAAACAGGCAGAAAGTGGTGGGGAGAAAAGCTACTTTTCCATACTTCCTATTTACCAACTTTTGCCAGTTACAAAACAGTAACAGTGGGGAGAGAGCCTATTATATCAAAATGAAAAATTGAGGGTTTCTGATTTTTTTTTTTGAAAATTGAAAAATGTTGTTGAAATTGACATTTTCCTTAAAAATATGCCACTTTCAACAAAACCCTATTTTCTGATTGAAAAAGGTTTCTTTGAAAATTTTCTGACTAGCTTGATGTAGAGCTCATTAATAGTATTGGGCTCATTGTCTGTATATTTGTTTTTTCTTTTGCCCTTGGTCATGAGACTCACTGTCCTGTATGGGGTTGGGGGAAGGCAGAAGGAACAGAGCATTCACAAAGAATTATTTGTGCCATAGGTGGCAAGAGTAAAATATTACCCTTCTGAATTATGTTCTTCACCATTTTCTGGCTAAAGTAATTCAGAACACAGGAGCAATACTGCTTCAACTGTACCATGTATAATTTTGCACAGTCATACAAACGTGCCTGCATGCATACACGTTCTCAAATCTGCTCCTTATTAATGACCGCCGTGTTGAAAAAATATTCTCTTGTTTTTTGCATAGTGTTCCAGAAATAGCTCTAACAGGAACAGTTTTGCTTGGAAGCCATACATCATCAACGGGACTTTCATTTATTATTTGTATAGAAGGTGTATCTGTCCTTAAATTCTCTATGCAGCAACCAGCCTATTTGCATTTTTGAAAGGAGGGAGGGAGGAAGTTTGCTTTACTTGAAATATGTCGTTCGAGAAAATTTAACAGGCTGATTCTCAGACTACGCCCTTAGGGTTAAAGCCCTGAATTAGGAAAACACTTTAGCACATGCTTAATTTTAAGCACAAGCTTAAGTCTAGCCCTAGCCAGCAAAATACTTAAGTATGAGGGCTAGCCAGAATACAAAGAATTCTCTGTTGAGAAAAATCTAAAGATTTTGAAATTTGTTTTCGTTCTGCATTGGAGGGAAATTGAACTCTTTGGAAATTGAAACCTTTGTGAAAACACACACCCCAAATAGCCACTAGCCTGCTGGCTAGGGATTAATGGGCAGAGGTGGAGCATCTCGGTGCAAGCCCTGATTTGGATCAGGAACTTGAACCTGGGTCTCCCACACTGTATGTGAGCATCTCAGCCCCCAGGCTGTCGACTGGTTGGGTGGGTTCCCTCTCCTATTGTGACCAGAAGTTCCATCCTGGATTTGAGAACCCTTGAAAATGAAAGTTCTGTGTGAAACCAGTATGTTGCTGGGAGATGTTTCGGTTCTGATGTGGGGCAGGGCTGGGGTGGGACAAGGCGAGGTGGGGCAGGAACTTTAGGGAAGGAGTGGAATGGGGATGTGGTAAGGGCAGTGCAGGGGTGAGAAGAGGCAGGGCCAGAGGCGAACGGGGTTCGAGCACCCACCAGTTAGAGGGGAAGTTGGTGCATCTGACTGTGGTGGAGCTGCTGTCAAGTCACAACTCACAGCTGGTTTCCACTGTGGTTAAGAGAATAAAATGAATGGTTCTCAGAGGTAAAGCACCTGGGATTTTGGTGATGGGCCTTGTGCTTTTGGAGCCTTTCCTGGCTAAGGTCAGACCCTGTGGCCAAGGTGGGCTGAGATCCCTGCCCTGCTGTACTCCTCATGGGTATACATGTTCTAGAACTCAGAGAGCGCTGAGTCCTGGGGAATAGTCTGAGGAGATCCTACCTGCATAGTGAGTTTTATGGTAAGGAGCCCTGTAACTCCCCGCACTAGAACCAATTAAATTCCTGGTGTAAGGTTGTATGGGTGATGGGCAGGTAGTGCCCCTCCCTTGTGCTGGAAGTTTAATCAAAGTTGTGGCCTGCCACTTACCTCCATGCATGTGTCTCTCCTCATTTTGCCTCTGTGTCCACATCAGTATAGGAGCTGTTGGCATCCTGCCCCATGAAACATCCATGTTGACTAGTATCCCGTATATTGGTGAACCCTCAGATAATAGTGTAGCCAAGTGTAAAGGCTACTGAGAGTAGCTGAACACTCTCCCTTGAATGGCATATCTGTTAGCACATATGTATTTTATAATATTGAATTATAAGAGTAGGTTTGTGTGTTCTGCTTCTGTTGTTTGTCTGGCTGGTGGGTTTTTTTAAGTCCGATGAGAGCAGCTTTGTATGCTTTGGCTTTGTTGTTATTTTCATTAGTTTTCAAGGGCTGGGTCTGTTTTTGTGAGCTTGTCTGTTTTAAAAGTCTTGTTTGTTCTTCTGATTGATGTTTGAGAGAGCCCTGTGTAATTTACACGTGTCATGAAGGCATCAGGATTTATTTTAACTCGATGAACTCTCTCCAGCGCTTGGCTGACAGTTCCCCGGGAGCTTACTGTCTTTTGGGGAGTACACAGATCTTTGTGCCTTCTGGAGATGGTGTTGAGTTTTCAAAGACAGCCTCTTGGGCATCCAGAACAAGATAACGTGTGTGTCATCATACTGCCAAGAGTTATTATAAGATCTTGATATTATAAATATCCTGATTTTCCTTGGGGAGTTAAGTATAATAAAATCATTTTAAATTAAGGTTTTCAGCCATAGACTTTATAGAAATGTAAATGTTATGCAAAAGGTCCTACTTGAATTGTGGGATAATTATCAAAATATTGCATCTGAGTTGCGGCCAAGCCATGGAAAATTGTAGAAAAATAATAATGGACCTTATTATTTTGATATTAAAGTCCTTTATTACTTTTCCACGATTTTCCAGTGTCAGTTGCATGGTGCTGAGAGAAAGGGCTCCCTCTGTCAAAATTGTGATGGAAACCTAATATTGCAGAATCTGCAATTTCTGCAAGATCGCAAGTTAAGTAGAGCCTTGCTTAAGGACAGTTAGGTCATCCTGACAATTTTAACTGTGCTGACCAGGAAGGGAGAGAAAACAACAATACCTTAATGGGCCTTTAAAAATCATTTTAATGTAATTTGGGACCAAAAACTCTACAATGCCTTAATAGTAACAATATGGTTATTGCATGGTGTCATAAGAGGGCAATGTTAATGGAAATGCAAACCATGCATTGCTCAATAAGTCTGGGTTTCTTTCAAGTTTAACCTTACCTCTGGATATTTTTGTGGGCTGGAGGGAGGGGAAAAGAGGGGAAAGATAATTGCAACATTCCGGTAATTGTATTTTACCCTAAATTACTGATAATGGTATCAAACTTAACTCCATCTTGACAGAGCTTTGTCTGGGAATATAAAATACGTCCTTCTCTTACACTTTATAATAATCACGTGCTACATAAATGATTATAGTGTAACTGAAATTAGAGGTGGAAAAGGTGTACTAAACTGCTCCCCTTCCCATAAGTGCAGAATAGACCCCAGTCAGAGGATGTATTGGATAATAAAGCCAGAAGGCCAAGAGAATTCACTGGAAGATACTGCCAGGGTCTAACTCAACATAAGAATGGGTATTAAAAAATCTGTAAAACCAGTTTTTACTTTTTCCTTCTTTTACTCCAGTGCTTTTATACAAAATCTTGTCATCACCACCTGGAAGAACACACTCACAGAAGTCACTCTCTGGGCACACCTCCCCCTTTATTCCTCCTTGTTTTCAATCTGCCTACCTGCCCAAGCCAATTCTGAACAGGGATTGATAGGTCATAACAGTTTTTTTCCCTCACCAGTTTGCATGTTGAACAGTTTAATAGCTCACCGAACACACCATCCCTTCCTGAGAATACTTATGTAACACTGGGAGCAGATAAGGTGGATCTGAAAAACAGGTTTCTCTTTAGAATGAATGGGTGGGGATTATGAAAATGTCAATGATTAGGCAAATGTTTGTCCCTTCTCCTTTCTTCCTTTAGGAACTGTGAAAGCTGTGTCAAAGATTTTTAAAGTGTGAAAGCTGTTGAGCTAAAATGGAAAATTCTACTGGAGAGCTTTTTCTGTTAGTTTTCTGCTTCTGGATGAACTTTAGAAAGTGGTTTCTGGATTTCATACTTACATAGGTAAGGCTATTTCCTCTCTCTGTATATATATATTATTTAATTATTATATCCTTCTGGTGTAGGGTTCTAAAAATTAGTGAGCCTCACAGTAATATTTTACTACTTACCCCTAACCTCTATTAAAGCCATGTTTGTCTTACAAATATATTATAGCTGGCAGAAAGGTAATACCAAGGAAAATACCTTTTGAAAGACCAAATTCTTTGTGCACTAAAGTGTGTTATGCATCTAGTGCAGTATGAATGATGTGACCAATTCACTAGTGATGGGAATGACTGACTCACTAGTGATCTCACCTGCTGTCAATTAGTTGTGTCTATGGGAAATTGTTTATTGTTGTTTCTCTCTCAGATCTCTTTGACGGAGAAAACTGCATCATCTAGTGATTAACTAGTGATGGAAAAATCAAACACAGAGATTTTTTTAATTCAGCAATGCAATATTACTTTTTTATATATAAGGTCAAATCCTCAATCAAGCCTGTCTATTGTACTATTTTTTCTCAGTTTCCATTCAGTTCTCACTCAAGCAAATTCTTATTGACATCAATGGCCATTTGACTGAGTGAGAGATATCCATAATATGGAAGATGTAAGCAAAGTTTATTAGACTATACATATGAAAACAGAATAAAATCCTTGCCCTAAAAATTTGCAATATAAATTCACAGACTGCAGAGTTCTATAGTGTCATTAGCACACGTGGGGCCTGACACAGTGAAATTTACTGCAACAGGCATCTTTCCATTGACTTCAATAGGCTTTGGATCAGGCCTGTAGTCTCTCAGATAAACTGGGAATGATTTAGGGAAAAACACTATCTACTTCCTCACTTAAACTCAAAAGGACTTTTGCATGTGTACAATGAGCAGAAGTTTGACCATTGAGGGGGAAGAGGGAAGTTGCTTGTTAAATATTCACGAGAACAAATCTACCACATAACTGTAGCATTTAACATCTGATTCTGCCACTCTTACTCACATGGAGTAAGGGATTAGTCCATAGGCTGAATTCTGATACTTTTCAGTCTAAGTAAGGCTACCTTCTTCCACATACTCTCACTGAAGCCAGTAGAGCTGCTTGTGGACTGTGGTGCATGAGTAAGATTATCACAGTCAGGCCCAATATGAGTAAAGAAGGCAGAATCTGAGTGTATAGTTCCTGCCTTATTCATTTTGGACACCAATCAAAAACAGTTATATTCACATAGCCAATGCTGATTTTGTACTGGCGATATAAGCCAGTGTTTGCATACAATGGGGAAGTGGGAATAGACATTGGCAAGGAAATAGAATAGTTTCCAAAAGTTTATTATTATAAATATTAATGAGTGGAAAATATTTTAAAGTTTAAGTTCTACTTTGAAAAGCAGCCCTATAAAAATGACATTGCAGGGTTCTACGTTTATCTCGCAGTAGTTTCTGGATTAAATCTTATTTTTCAGTTCTGTAAATTTAGCTTGGGCTCTGAGAGTTAAATTGGGTTCTTTCTGTCTCTAACAGTGCTAAAAATAAAAATAACTGGTCAAATCTTCAGCTGGTGTAAATGTGTTTAACTCTAATGAAGTCAATGAAATTACAGTGATTTATACCAGTTGGGAACATGGCTCTCTGAGTATAGAATTTAGCAAGTACGTCAATTTCAGAGAGACTAGAATACAGACTTCCCATAGAAGTGTTGCCTCTGTAGGACCAAGAGAATTAAAAAGAACCAAACATTTTTTTTGTCACTCAGGTAAGTAGATATATCTCTGAACACACACAGGGAACTAATGGATTGCGTGGAGGATCTAGACAAAGTTATTTCACAGGTGTTGGGGTAATACTTCTCTCAATGGATTATCCACTCATTCTCACTATTTCATTTAACTATTTTGCCGTGCGACTAGAGTTTTAAAAGTTTGTGTTACCGGCTGGTAAACTTACCATTCAAAAAACCAAAACAAAAAGATGTCTGCAAAAGCATTTCAAAATTAATTTCATAGCAATGGAAAATAGGGAGGAAGAAAAGGACTTCGCTTGTGGGACAGGAGTATTGGAACTGAAAAGTTTAAAGTATGAGCCCAATAAATTTTCAAGTACCTACGTTAGAAGGCTAGGTTCTGCCTTTGCAGATGACAGTCAACACTGGCAAATTTTGCCTGAGCTATATTGAAAAGTTTACCTCAGAACTTGCTATACTTCCCTGTCCTTGCTATAAGGAATAACTGGAATAATTGAAAACACTGGATTAGACATGCCCGCTAGGCCCAGCTCTGCATTGGGGGTGGAAGCTCTTGCACTGCTTTGGGGCAGAGGGGGAAGCATTGTGCAATAGAGAACTCCTTGGTAGGCAGTGGGAGCTCTTTTTCTGCTGCTGTACCCCTTTATAGAGTCCAGCCTTCTTCCTCTGCTGTCTTGTCCCGAGCTATGGGCCAGAGTGAAGGGAAAGGAGGGCCATGTCCTCTTTGCAGTGCTGTGTGCCCTGGAAGAGTAGCAACAGAATAACTCCCCTGAATGCAGTATCAAATTGTGCAGGCTTTACTCAGTCCATGCAAGGGTGGAGGAAGGGTCTTTGGGTCTGTTCCTTCCCCCATTCTTCCCCACACTGTGTGCTCACCTAAGGGCCTGGCAGAGGGAAAGTCTTACGGAGAGGAAATTATCACTAAGGCCGTGGAAGGTGCCTAAAATGGGCACTGGAGTATCTGAAAATCTTGGTCCGGCAAGGTGCCAAGCACCTCCTGAAAATGGCATTCAGCATCCCATGACGGACATTTAACATGTCACTGGATCAGGCCCTAAAGTGAATGCTTCAGCAACCTGGTAGATGCTCACATCTGAGAACTGGGCCCAGAATGTAAAGTAAGAGGTCAGCTAAAAAAACAATAAAACTCCAACCCTTTCGCAAAGCTTCCTGCTCTTTATTTTCTTGCTGTATTTGCTCAGTAATACAATAGCAGTTAGCTCTGGCTTTCTGAGAATATAGTTTTAAAAACACATGCTGGCCTAGGCAGGGTGCCAGCTCCCGGGTTTAGAAGAAAATGAAAAGCAAAACACATCTGGACGGGGAGGAGGAAGAAGAGGAGGGTCTGATTCTCCTCTCACTTGCACCAATATAACCAGGGAGCAAATCCACAGAAGTCACTGGAGCTACACTCATGTAAAGCTGGTTCCTGTGAGAGGAGAATCAGACCCACTCTTTATATACCAAGCAATTCTCTCCTCTCCCCTCTCTAGCTTCTTCCATGTCAAATCTCAGTTAAGCTGGATGAGAAAACCCAGTTGCTGCAGATAGTGGTGACCTGGATTCTCTTGTGGTACTGGGGACTCTGCCTTTAAGGGCTAAGCTTCCCAGACAGAACATCGTACAGAAAGTGGCACTCTGCCCCAAGTCAGTATGGAATTAGTGTCCTAGCATGGCATTAGGGGCTTATTCTCTCTTAGAACATTCATCAAATTGAAATCCTAACCTCTTCTGCTCACTGAAGATCCAATGACACATTTTATTCAAATCAGGATGTCTATGCCTGATGTCTTGGTCAATTTACAATTCTGGCAATTACATTTTATCCCACCTTAATCTCCCCTGAGTTTCACAGGTACACAGTGAATTAGTTATCTTCCCAAAATTTTTACTCCAAGGGGAATTCTGTGCCACTACATAGGCACAGAATGTATGTCCCCTGCAGATTTCTTTGCTTCCCCGCAGAAAAATGACTTTCTGATTGGGAAGCAAAGGGAAGCCACAAAAGCGGTCATGCAACCCTCCCCAGCAGAATGTTTGGGTGCCCAAGGCAGCAAGAGGAGAGACAAATCACTGTGGGACACGGTGCGGGATTGGGGAAGACCTGGCTGATGACTCCAACCCTGCACTGGGGTCAGCTGCTAGTCTCTGTTGGGCTGGAGAGGATGGGACTCCCTCTTCCCCTGCACGGCATCTGGGGCTGGATCAGACCCACCCATAGATGTCTCCCCCAGCTCCAGGAAACTCTGCAAATCCGCCCCCCCCCCCGCCATGCTTCCTGCACCCATTGCTCCTCAGCTGCAGGGGGAGGGATCCCTATAGAGGGAGCTATTCCTCCATCTACCCAACCCCAGATCCACTGTGCATCCAGACCTACTCATATCCTGACCCTCCTGATGAGCCTCACTCCCCATGCACCTGGACCACCCTGATGAGCCACCTGGATCCTCCCATCCCACCAAGCCCAACCATTTGCACCTGGATCCCCACCCCACTAAGCCCCACTCCCTCCTCTGGACAACCCCCACCCCGAGATTCCCCAAACCCAGACTCCCTGCTGAGCTCTAGCCCCCCACACACATCCAGACCCCCCTGCTGAGCCTCAACCACCTTCACCTGCCCCCTCTGCAGAGTACCATTACCATTGCACCTAGAACCTCCAAACAAACCCATATGCATCCAGATCCCCTACCCAGATCCCCCACTGAGCTGCCCACACCCAGATTGCCCCACACAGGACCCTTTCAACCCACACCTGGATCCCTTCCCCCAACTAAGCCCCACACTTGGATCCTGCCTTTGCTGAGCATGTCTGCCCACACTTGGTGCACCTGGCATGGAGGGGCAGGGCTCTGGGATGTTTCTGGGACAGGCCTGGTCCTTGTACTGTGTCAGGGCTGGGTGTAGCCTCACCGCTGAGACTGTGTCCTGGGCGGGAGCTGCACAGTGAGCTTCATCCTCTGTGCAGCCGGTGGCCTGTGCTCCTCAATGCCAGGCTGGAGCCTCCACATTTATCTGACAAATAAAATTTGCAGAATTTTGCAGAATTCTAAAATATTGTGCACAGAATTTTTTTTTTTTTGGGGTGCAGAAATTTTAACTTTTTGGTGCAGAATGCCCTCAGGAGTAAATAATTGTGAAGTAGTCTTGCTTTACATTCTGAATCAGCTGTTCTTTTTCCAGGGCTAGACTCTGCATAGCTCTTCTGGGGCTCCAATGGCATATCCAGGAGGGAAGGGAGGAAGGAGCCTCCTCTGCCTTGCATGGCACATATAAGGTTTGGGCAGAATTGCAGCCCTAATTTACTCCTCTGGGGGATGACAGTACCTCAAATGGTGCAAGGACAAGATGGAGATTAGGCAGCCATGACTCTACCCTCCTCACTCCACCTACATTGGCAAAGCTGTCTGGCCATGCAAAGGAGATCATGCTGCAGCCATTAGTGATGCAGCAGTTTGTGTGCTCCCTATACACTGGGAAACTCAGAGATGTCCCCTTCCCTTCTGCTTCCTTTGGGGTGATCTGACTGCTACGTTCCCAGTGCAAAGATAGCACAGGCCAACCCCAATTGACTAAACAGCATTTTTAGTCAAATGTCTGTGTAAAATTCCTTTTTAAACTGTATCAGATCCTTTGAAATGAGAAACCCATAGTAGGTTTTTTGTAACAACTGACATGGACTGACAAATTTGGGGCCCAGTTCTGCTCCAGCTGAAATCTATGGGAATTTGGCTATTTACATCAATGGGAGCAGGATTGGACCATTTGTATCTGGTATCACAAGGAATAAAAGTTATGTGCTGGACTTAATGACTATAATGATGGCTACGTTTTAGCTGATAAACAGAATTACTAGTTATCAGTTATGTGCCATTCCTTTTTGGGGCAAATGACAGTTTTTCACTTCGCTATTTGCTACAGTGCATTCAGATTGGATCCTAGTAGCTCTGTTTAAGGGATTTTGCATTTTATTCTTTTAGCTCATACAGCATCTTGCACACTGGGGTCCTGGTCTATGTCTAGGGCTCATAGGCATGATGGTAATGCCAATAACAAATAATACGAATAAAAACACAACTTTGCTACTTTCATTTCCTTTCCAGTATTGACAGAAATCTAGTACTTCGAAAATATTAAATGATTTATACAATCGTATTGCCAAGTAGCTACTAAATTGGAAAAAAAAAAACCCCAAAACTACAGTTCAAAACTAGATCTCAGAAGAAATGTAATTTGCTGGTTAAAAATTCTGAAGCACGGACGAATGTACCCATTACTTAAGAATCTGAAACCTAAATCCTTTATTTTAACTTTTGCATTCTAAGTACCAATGCTTGTCTATCGGTCTGGCTTTTTTTTACGTGTGAGCTTTTACATGGACGTTCAGGTGCTCTGCATCCTGAATATCAAGTTCTGTGTCCTTCATGGCTTGTGATTGTTTGCAATGCAAATGGGAGGGTTTGTATCAAAGAGAACCACGTCCATGGTAACCAAATGAAGACAAGTTTGCATTACTTCCTTACTGAAGTGTAATCCTTCTCCTTGTGCATGTGCCAAAGGGTCACACTGCGTTAAAGGGATAGGAATACATTTCTTAAAAATAAAGATAAATGAAGTTTCTGCTTTTTTATTTGTCTCAGTTCTCTCTTACACACACCCTTCACTCTGTGATTTTTTAAAAAATATGGTCTTATCATCATTAGAACCTAAACTAGTCATTGTTCCTGATTTCCTTTGGCAGGGAGGGTAAGCAAACAATCATCCATCTTAGCTGTCAACTTAAACACCCCTTGTTGGCAAACAGCCTTTCTTGGCCCTTCATGTTGAGGGTTTTTTTGGTTTATTTGTTTGTTTTGTTTTTTTAGTTTAATGGGGGCTGGAGAGCTGGCCCATGAGCACAAGTTCCTGCATCTTGGTTTTTCAGTCTTTGAGTGTGTAGCACAGCATAGATGTAGATGCATCCAGACACCAATTCCATTTTATTAACATCTGGAGCAAGCAATACAGGTTAGATCGCAGCTAACTGTTTTTATTATGCTACAAAAATGCCTTCTGTTCTTCTAATTTAATGGAAAAAATGTTGTTTTGTTTTATTTTTCTGGTTTAAGTTACAGTTAAAAGAAGTGTAATTTTGATTTCTTTTGCTTTTCCCCAGCCTTGTAGATTGTGCTTGTTTGACCAAGAAATGTTATTAATGAAGGCAATGGAATCTAGTCACATGGAATGCATTGCTAGACCTTGGAGGTTGTTGCTTTTTTATTAGTTGTTCTAGTTAACATGTTGTAGCAAGTTTCATGAGTTATGAGCTCTGTGCTAAAGTTTCAAACTTTCCTTTTCGTGATAATATTAAAGAGGTTTAAAAATCAACTAGTACAGTTTTACATTGTATTTCAAATGGAAAATTTGAGGGCAGTGGTGCTGTTGGTTCTTATCATGTGCTAGGCTCTGTCTTTTCAATTAAGAGCTAAATAATTATGATTTAAATGTGACATTATGGGATGATTCAGCTTCCGACACCGAATTGATTCACGGAGAGCTGCATTAATTGTCTTACCTTGCACTCATACTTCTACTTTAATAAGAACAGGATGGAAATCCTGGCCCTACTGAAGGCAATGGAAGTTTTGCCATCGACTTTACTGTGACCTGTAATTCACCCCAGATTTTTACCTACAAAATCATGATAAAAAATAAGGCATTTATTTGATTTTTTTCCATTTTGAGTAACTCCTGTATTTTTAAAAAGTTTTCTATTTCATAACATGTAATTATTTCAATAATATTAGTATGTTAGCCCCCAGTATATATTTTACACTTCTACAGCAGCGTCATATAGGGATTTCAATACGTTTAACAGACAATTAATTTAGCTTCACAATGTCTCTGTAAAATAGTTTAGTATGCATGGGGAAATTGAGGCACAGAGGGCTAGATTCACAAAAAGACTTATTACCTAACTGCCGCTTTAGGTGCCTAAATCACAGAATCAGGCCCCCACTGGGAATCTCATAGCCCTTGCTCAGCTGCCCCTGAATCTTGTAGACATCTAAAATCACTGAATTTAAATTTTTGTAGTAAACACTCCTTAGACACCTACTTTTCTGCCTCTGAGCATGTGCACTGCAGACTACACCAGGTATCCAGACACCTGACTCCCAGAGCAATGCACAAACTGGGGGGAAGATAGGTGTTCCTATACCTAACTCACTTGTGGGATGGACCTAATCCCTGTGCTCTGAACTCACCTGCTGGATTGGACTCCTGAAGGCGAGCTTACACAAAATGGCCTGGAGGCTAGGGGAAACAAGAAGCAGTCTTCCCTCATAGCTTTTAGCCCAGTGGTTAGGGCACTTACCTGGGGTGTGAGAGATCCCAGGTTCAAATATCCCCTCTGCCAGAGGGAGAGACTGGATTTGAAAAAGGATCCGCCACCTCTCCGGGATATTCTGATGTGAGGCTCCCTTAGCGTCTCTTGTTAAAGTTGTTCCACTGTGTGTATATGCTTTTAAAAGGTCACTGGCACAGGCAGATTAGATCCTGGATCTACCAGGTGAGTGCTCTGATCACCAGACTACAAAGTCATTTTCACAGTTGCATTCAACCCCAATGATTTTTTCCCTGTTATTTATCCACAGTGGAGCAGCTTGAACAGGAGAGGTTGAGGGAGCCTCCACATCAGAATATCCCATAGCCAGGTGGTTAGTGCTCTCTCCTGAAAGGTGGAGAGGGACTTGAACCAGGGTCTTCCCTATCCCAGCTTAGTTCCTGAATTACTGGGCTAAAATGCTGTGAGTGAGCTGCTGCTTATAAAATCCCCCTAATGCCAAGGGAGCTTTTGCAGTTAAGAATCCCAAGCAGAGGGAGGCTCCTCCCTTCAGCCTGGAGTTCCCCATCTCGGAGAGAAGGGTGGTGTGCGACTTTGCATGTGCCCCTTGGCTTAACATCTCCCATTGGTTAGTTTAAGAGAGGAGCTGTGTAGCAGGCTGGCTTTTGTGAAACCCATTCTAAGGTGCCTATCTCCCACCATTCATTTTATAGGGAGCCTTCACACACCCAAATCAGGCTTTGTGAATCTCAGTGATTTTCTTGGAACCATCACCACACCTAAGTTTCTTTGTGAGTCTGGCATCCAGGATAGTATCCAGAGTCATTCAGGAGAGACAGAGCTGGAATTAGAGTTCAAGTCTCTAAATTTTCTGTCTAGAATAGTGAACATTTTGCTAAATTGGCTGATGTCACAAGATTTCCACTGTCTTGGTCCACCTCCAAACAGGAAACAGGCTCCAGAAAATTAATCCCTTCTGGTTTCAGATCTGAACCAAAACTGTAATGGTGGGTTCAAATCCAGGAGTCTGAAGCTGAAACCCTCTTCCACTACAAATTTGGCAGAGGGAGGCTTGAATTTGAGATCCCAGCGTGATCCTGTCTCGAGGGCTAGATTGTGACCAGTTCTGACTGGTGCCTTGGGAAAGAGGGTTTAAGAAATCTTCCCCCACCCGGGACTGGTCACTGCACCTCCCTGGAGCTGGCAGGGCTTTGGTAGAGGAACGTGCATGCTACAACCTATGATGCTATGGCTGTCGCTCCCTTTCTACTCCTGACGTGCATCTTGTGTCGTCTTTCTTTTTTCACTAGATTATGTATATTGTGCTTCGGTCACCTGATGGAGTTATGTATTGGTATATAGAGAAGAGAGAAAACGCGGGATGATGAACATGATTCTATTCTATAAATACTTTCAAAGTAATAATAGCAAAGGCCATTTTGGTGGGGGTTTTTCTAATTTTTTGTAATCCTTCCTAAATGGAGGTGATCTGTTTAGAACTATATGTTGTATTCCACTTACGCATCCCAGGATATACATAACTTGTTGTAATCCCAACCCATATGACTGAAAATAGCACTGGCTTTTTTCACATTGGTGTTGAAGTGCAACAATATGCTTAGTTTGCTCCTATAATGCATAAATCACTCTGGCTTAGCTGAACTGGAGTGCCTGTGACTTGCTGCTGTCTTCTAATCCATATCTGTGTGAATTATGTCACTTTCCTGGGAGCTTAGCTTTACAGTTATCAGGACTGATTTTCATTATGTGCAAGTCACTGTGTTACTCTTGTCTTGTAGTTTGTTTCTGTCCTCCTCTGTTTTATGCAAATCTCTCCATTTTACTGTTATGAGTTGATTTGATGATTGTTGAATTCTATCGTTTCTCTGAATGGTCAATAAAAACATTAAATGATATCCATTCCAGAGACTGATCCTTCTGACACATTACTTTTCCATTTGGAGATCTTTGCAATAATAATTAGTCTCTGTTTGTCAACTAATTTCTAGTTTTCATACCTGGCAAGTATTTATCGAATTCCTTTAAATGTTTGTTAACATGTACCGTGATGGATGTGGTGTGATAAAAGAAGTTCCAGAATAACTTGTTTTTGTGAAATAATAATTTAAATATTGTCAGTAGCAAGGAGAATGGGGTTGGGCTAAGTGCTGGCAACTTTAAGTGAGACTGATCATCCTGAAAACTTGCCATAAATTGTCTACATGTTATTTCAGATGTATTTATTTGTTTATTTATTTACTTTGTGTAGTTAGGAACCTGTGTACATAGCTTGTTCACAAGAATCTTTAACTTCTACCTTGTTGCCTTCTTTGTGAATAGAGCCTCCAAGATGTTCCCAATGTGTTTATCAAATGAACAAAATACACAGAACATGGAAACTAGCCAGACATTCATTTCATCGACAGATTTGCAGAGCTAAATTTGCTTCTGGAGATCAGTTAAATTAAAACACACAGATGATGAGTGGCTCTGGCACCCAAATTGTGATCAAGAGGACATTCTTGTCTGAAAAGATGTACCTTGTCAGATTAATCATCCTGTTTTATAATTAATATGAAATCAAAAGAAGCTCTTCCACTATACATAGACAAGAAGTTAATGTTGCTCACAATAATTAATGCTAATGGGAGTTACCTATATACAGCTCCAGATATGGGGCTTGATTCTCTCTTCAGGGCCAGCTCTAACTTTTTTGCTGCCCCAAGCAAAAAGAAAAAGAAAAAAGGGGTGGCCGGAATGTGCCACCCCAAGATTGGTCGAAATGCCGCCCCTTAAAATGTGCCGCCCGAAGCACATGCTTCCTCAGCTGGTGCCTGGAGCCGGCCCTATCTCTATTGCCCTGTATATTCTGTTGTCATTTACACCAGGGGAAAATGGGTAAAATACATTCCAGTTTGGATTTGGCAGTATTTTACACCCATTTTGTCCATGTATAGAGGACAACTCAAGGTGCAGGAGAATCAGTCCTCTCCCCTTTGCTCTCCCCTCCCCTGCCCCCACTCGGATACAAAACTTGAAAATAAGCACATTGAACTAAGCTGTATCTGAATTTTTGTCCTTCACCCTAGACAATCTGTGTCACAGCCTCTCACGTTCTGTTTCTGCTGGAAGTGGTCATGGGGAGAAAAAGGAGACCTCCTCTCCACATTGTAAAAGTTGTGGATTTGCATCCTTGTGTGTCCTACTTTCAAAGCTTTTTTCATGGCATTATTTTTTTTCTGACAGTCATAAGACTCCACTTCCTTGCAGGCAGTAGTTCCTGTTGTCCCGTATCTTTGCTATGAGCTCAATAGCAAGGCAGGCTTTCAACACTGCAAGCGTGTTAGGAGACGTTAGATCTCCCTGCCTTATATGTTGGCACAGCCTCTATGGAGGCTGAGCTTGTAGGCACAGGGTTAAGGGGGCACTGCATGCCCACTTCTCTGCCTCCTCCTTCCCCCCTGCCTAGCAGGTAATCAGAGATGGAAAGGCATAGCTCTGTCCTTCACCCTTGTCTCCCTGCAATGTGTTGGCCAAAACTGTTCACACAGAGAAGACCTCACATGTATCCCCCTGGACACTGCTATGTTTCTAAGTGGTTTCAAAGGATGTTAAGACTCCCAGTTCATTTACCTTGAAAGCATCCACAAAAGACAGACAACAGAGGGATTTTTTTACACCCCATTACAGACACTTTGCTTAGTAGGCTCCTGCCTTTTCGGTTACATTCGGTTCCAGGCTTAATATGTGTAGCTCTAACAGAACAAACTTTGAAAGGGATCTTTAGGCTTTTAAGCATCACTAAACTGCCGCACTGTTGGCTACAGAGCCACTTGATGGGCAGATTCTGTGCATGAGAAGAGGCTGGATTTCCCTGGGGAGACTGTGGACAGAAATGAAGTGCCTTAGCAAAGCGAGGAGGGGAAACTTTCCCAATGCTTGCTAAGCTGTGCCTTTCTCAAGCCAGTGTTGTCATTGACAAAGAAACACAATCTCCAGATTAATTTAAAAAATGAGAGAGAGAACCTAACCAATGTTCCCCTTTCTCTCCTTTTCTCTCTCTCTTATGATAACAAACGCTCTTAAAAATTGCTCTTGTGGGGCTTAATCCTCTCTCCTCTCTTAAAATCTTTCATGCAGTCTGGCCTCCATCTGTCATCTCACACACACACTGAAAAAACAATCTTGTTGAAAATGTGATTAATGACTACAGTGATCTTTGTTAGAACGTGGCTGCATTGGAGCGCTGTGGGCAGACTAAATGTTAGCCCACAGTGCTCCAATGAATGCTCCTTGGAAGGTTCAGTCAGCGGCGTGCTATCAGGGCCATTTCTTTTTTTACTGCAGACTTAATGGGTGATTTGCTGGACTGAAATGTGGAAGGTTAACAGCTAAACGTGCTAAACTTGGTAGAGTGTGAGATGTGCCTGCAATGCCCATTGCAGAGATACTTAAAATTTGTATTACAGTAGTACTTTACAGGACCATCTGAGACCAGGGACACATTGTACAGGACACTGTACAAACACATAGTAAGGAACAGTTCCTGCCTGCAAAACCTTACAATTCAAACATATCCACATTACAGACAGGGACTTGAGATGCAGAGAAGTGAAGTGACTTGCCCAAGTTCATTCAGGAAGTCAGTGGTAGAGTGAGGCATTGAACCCAGGTATCCTGATTTCCAGTCTAGTGCCTTAACCCTCAAACTGTTTACTGCAGAAATGCAGGCCTCTCCCCCTCGAACTAAAGGATGAACTCCATCTATAGGTTGCTATAGTGTAAAACAGCCAGCATTTGTAAGATGTATTAAACATGATTTTCTTTGTATGTGTTTTCTTAGCTCACAAACTTCCACCGTGGGATGGCTTCAGAGTCTTACTGTCATGGGACCAGCAGTACCTTGGAAGTGAACAAGAGGGGTATCCTGTTATCTGCCAGAGCATCATGGACTCACCTGGACGAAGATTCTCTGACTCCAACTGTAGTCGACAACCCTTTTCCTCTTTCACAGCTTGGTGAGACCTGGGAATGGCATTCCTGGGGTTCTTAAAAGCCTATTATGATAGAGGAGAATGGCATTTGTACTTGCACTGTAGTGACTGCACTAATGACATGAGTGCTAAGGCACAGACTGTATTAGAAGTAAGATCAGGTTTCTAGTTGGGGTGAAAGTAAGTTAAGGGACTTATTGGTACTCTGGAGTCCTGAGCAGAGGGCGCAGCCCCAACCGGAAGAGGCATGGCCTCTACCGGAAAAGTCAGGGCCTTTAAATCTCTGGGCCTTTTAAATCAGGATTTAAAGGGCCCGGGGCTCCGGCTGCAGTAGCAGCAGCTGGGAACCCCGCTGCTGGAGCCCTGGGGTAGCAGTGGCGGGGCTCCAGGGGCCATTTAAAGGGCCCGGGTGGTAACGGCGGCTGGAGCCCCGGGCCCTTTACATCGCCATCTAGGGAAGCTGGTCTGCCCCAGTCCATTGCGCTGGCTCTTGCCAGCGCACCGTACCGGGGCGTACCGGCTTACTTGCACCTCTGTTATAGTCACATGGTACCTTGAAATAATCGTGTCATTTTACAATAATTCCACGGTAGACAATATGCAAACTCTAGTGGAGACTATCACACAGTAATAAGCATTAACACTATTGCATTATCTCCTAGTAACTCTGGTGATACATGTTATAAACAAGAATGTCACACAGTTTTTTAGTGCCAAGAGCCTTAAGTGGGGAGTATATGAATGGACAATAAAAGCAGTCCTTTAATTTGTATTGAGTTTGCCTGACTGCTGTATTTGCCATTGCTCCCATTAGATCGATCCCCAGTCTTGTCCCTTCTTTATTCTATATTTAATTTCTAGTTATTTTAAGGTTTTATACTGTCACCTATCACACAGGATTTGAGGCCCTTCCACGTAAAACTGAGAGGAATAGTAAAGTCCCTGGCACTTCTCTTTTTTTAGGGTGTAAACTCTGCTTGCAGTAAGTTTCTGTTTCGTGGCTTTTTAGATTTTATTGGTTTACTTTTTAAGGCTGATTTGTTTCAGGGTATTTTTTGATTGGTTGATGTTTGTTGGCTAAAAAAGGTATCAGTGTTTTATCTACTATTTTTAAACTATTATGTTAACCCCAGACCATACACTGCGGAAATGCAGGCCTCTCGCACTTGAGCTGAAGGATGAGCTCTGTCCATAGGCTGATATATTGTGAAACAACCAGGATTTGTAAGATGTTTTAAACATTAGTTTCTTTGAATCTGTTTGTGTTGTTTTGGGGTTAGGCTTTTTGTTTTGTTTTGTTTTTGTTTGTTTGTTTTTTGTATTTTGTTTCCATTTTTAGCCCTGATCTGTTAGTGTGCCTGCACAGTTGAAAAAGATTCAAAAGAAACCTAGGCCTTCTTTACATTCATGTTGCTCGGGTTTAATTTGAATAGGCTTTAAACTGATTTAGGCCTGGTCTACACTAGGAAGTTAGATCGATATAACTATGTTTCTAAGGGGAGTGAAACCCCAAATAAGAAGAAAAAGAATCCACACCCCGATTTCTGGTTTTGTTAAAATTTTATTTTTCTTGTATTTTTCAGACCATTCATTATTTATATTTTGGTGAGTGCAGTGTCTAACATCTGACAGGGCACAAACCTCCAGATAATACTCTTCCAATGAACTTTAATCCTAGTCCCCTATTTAAATAAAGACTCAGTGGTAAGAGCTAGGCTATATTTTAAACTGATGATTTAGAAGAAGTCCCTCCCCCTCCAAAAAAATGTTAATACATGTCAGATTTTCATTTTAGCATTTTTGTGATTAACTAAATAATTGCCTCTCTGTGCCTCAGTTTCCCTATATGTAAAATGGAGATAATAATCCTTCCTTTCTCCAAACTTTTACTCATCTTCTCCATTTAGATTGTACCATCTTTGAGGTAGGGACTGTCTCTTATTGTGTTTTTGTATAGTGCCTAGCACAAAGGAACTTCATTTAGAAAGAACTCAAGTTATTGACATGAAATTACTGGCAGTCTTTCCCCTGATAGCTTTTGCAAATTCTAGGATTAATGGCACTGAGAAGTGAAGCAGTTTAGTCATGTGGTAAATGGCTATAAACCAATCAGCATCTGAAGCCAATGATCCTATATTTTTTTTATTGTTGTTTTTTAGAAGATTCTAAAGAAGAAAATATTCGCCAGTGGCTGGATTCTGGGTTCTAGTAAGTTTTGGTCATGTTATTGAATGAGTATTTGCTGCATCATCAAATTATGCCTGTGCGCTTAATGATAGTAACAGTAGAGCTGGCTAGGAATTTTCCATTGGGATGATTTTCTGGTGGACAATGCAGTTTCTGGAAAATTGAAATTTTCTGCAGGAAAATTGAAATTTTGCTGAAGAATTTTAATTTTCCATTGGAAAAATCAAAACTAAATATCTGATTTTTGGGTGTGTTCAAAATGTTTTGTTTTGAATTAAGTCAACGTTAAACTATATTTCCCTATCATGATGTATTGCCTCATGGGAGTTGTAGTGCACTGTCCCGTTCTCTCATATGCGTTGCTGGGGGGCGGGCTACATCTCCAATAATGCAGTATGGATAACCCTCTGACCAGGCTGAGTGATGCATCATGGGAGTCTCATGATTCAGGTGGATCATGGGAGATGTTCTCTGCTGAGAGAGTCTGGTTTATAGAAAAGAATAGGGGCATCAGACTTCCTAATTACAGCTCTCATGAGATAATGCACCACAATGGGTGCAATGCTGAACTTAAAATGACTTAAAATGAAGCTCTTTGGATCAGTTCAACAATACCAAACTAAACATTTCAGTTTTGGAACTGTTGAAATGTTTTGTTTCTATAGAAAATGGCAAAGTGGAATGGTTCAACATTTCCAAATCAACATTTTTCAGAATTTTTTGTTCCATGAGAAGAAATAAGATAAAGCTCTTTTATCCAATCTGTGATGAAAACAAATATTGGAAATTTCCCATGGGATATAAATTCAGAATTTTGCTCAGTTGTAGCCAATAGCACTGTGGATACAATATTTCAGTAACTAGAACTACAGTCTGTCTCTTCATAGGCAGAATTGCACCAGGGAGAAGGAATGGCACAGCCTTCGGAACAGTGTCTGGAGGCATGGTGATGAGTATAAAAGGATGTAAAAAGCATTCATCCTGTACAGTCATGTCAGCACCTTCTAGGCTTAGCGTGGGCAGGACCATCACTATGGCCTATCCCACCCGGCCATGCCTCACTTGGTCATTTAGTACAGTATTGCAAGCTGGTGACCACACATATTGGATCTAGTGGGAACCAGATTATGGCTGCCTCCTGTCTGGGTGCGCTCAAAAGGGTCAGACTTTGTTCAACCTCTTCCCTCACTTGTCCATATGGAGAGGAGAAGCCATAATTTTAGTCCTTGAGAGATTTAGGACCATAAACTGCAGGCTTTACTTGAGCAAAATTTTCATGGACATAAACAGAGGCTTTGTCTGTAGCAAAGACTGCAAGATTGGACCCTTAGTGCTTAATTAAGGTCTCTGAATGTTGAGGAGCAGGGGAGGAGGCAAGTACTGATAGGAATTAAGGTGAGCACAAGGAGTATTTTCCTCACCACCATACATACATGGCAGCTCTATTATATATTGAATGCCTAGGGCTGTACTTTTCTGTGACACTACAACCCCCTATCATATCTGTTTAATGAAGAAGAAGGTGAGTGTCCTGCTTTTTATGGTGATTTAATTCCTTCTTTTTAAAAAACACATCTTATATTTACAGCTTATCTACAAGTGAAGATTTACAACAAGACAGAGAAAAAGCAGGTAAAACAGTAAAAAAAATCTGAGAGATCTGCCTCTCTGGGCAAAGGATTAACATTTGTCAGTAATGGTAGATATTCTGGATGCATCAGATAGCACATCCATGATTAATAAATTATCGTTAGCTATTTCACCATTTTTCTTGTTCCTCTGAAGAGTTGTTTGTTTGTACAATACTAAAAGGCACAGTTCTCCATTTATCTTTGCATCTGCTCTGTACAGCCTTTCAGCCATAGGTGAACTCTCAGTTCCTTCTCCTTCTGGATCTAAACCAGAAGATCCCCAGACTAGTACTCAGCAGAGACCTCTTTAATCTCCAGGTCCTCAGTAGATCTAAATCGGTGTATCTCCACTCAAGTCAATGGAGATACCTATGCAGATTTCTACCAGTGGACCGTCTGGACCACTGAGTTTTTGTGGTGTTTGATTTGAACTGCCTTAATTCTTGCTTTGATTGCGACATCTCTCCTAATGTACTTGTTAACTGAGGGTAACAGGTCCCTGGGTTATGTCAGTGATGGGGGAACATGAAAGGGAGCCAAAAAAACCCAACCCCTTGTTCCCTCTCAGATATATAAGTCCATCAAAGCTTTCAAATCTTGAGTACCTGCTATGGATACAAATTATTGTTTAATAATGCTGCTCACATTCTAATATTTTCTCTTAATATCCAGCATCTTCTGTGCTGCTAAAATGTCCTAGTCCCTCTCCAGTATTAGATGCTACATTTAACCCTGCAAAATACATTCTTTACTGCATGTATGTAAGTACATCTTTGCCTGTGAACACAGCACCAATTAGCACTGTTGTTGGCTTAGAAAATCCTTTTGGTTTGGTTTTGTTGTCATAAGCTTTTTCTGACTGATTTCTAAAGGGCATTATTTTCCCAAAAGTATATTCCAGCTCAGTAATCAGATGAAATATTTTCAGAGTCTAGAATAAACACATTTTTAGAGATCAGGAAGTATGCCTACTGTATCATCACACTACTTTTATGGCCTCTTAGTTTGAGAATGTATAGGTTCTCTTTCTATATATTCCCTTACAATCCCACTCTTTGACAGTTTGTGAATCTTCTGATTAAGGCTCAAGAAAGGAAAGGGAAGTGGAGAGCACACCTATGAATGAAAGTCTGCTCAGCAGGTACCCTCAGATGCCAAGATAAATGGTTCTATGTTGTGTCTAAGACGGCTGCTGACAGACTAGTTATGTTCCATGGCTACTCGAAACTCCGAAAGCTAAGATCATTTCCAATTAACACACAGCAGCAACTTCCACAGTTTTTACATTGGTGGCGAATGCGTTCGTTTCAATCCTGTTAACACACGCTATTGAGGAGTTTACTATAATGTTAAATTTCTGTGGCAGGCATTAAGTTCTTTTGGAAGGAAAAGTTGTTAAGCCCTATCAAGGAAGAATTCTAATAACTTTCCGCTATTTTTTAATTTTGCCTTTGACAGGCCCCCAGCATTTTTATAGTGCATCTCCAGCTTTTGATTGCATGAAACCAGAAAAGAGTATACATTGTGTCATGAGACAGGTAGCAGATTCTTGTGCAAATTGAGCACAGAGTTTGCTATCAGAGGTTCTGGTTTATGTTATCATAGCAATTACAGAATGCCGACATCCTTTTTGTTCACGATTTTGATGGTTATCCTTGCAGCGAGTAAACCACAAGAATTTGTGTTAGGATTTATGAGCAGGAAAGTAATCCTGTAAAGAATGAGAGAGGATGCTTTTTCCTTTATTTGTAGACAAATCTTTGTTAATAGAAAGCAAATATTTAAATCTCGAAAAAAGAGGTAAAAAGATATTGGCATGTGCCACAGAACGGCATCTATTGTTAATCAAAGGAAAATATTCTGCTCCAACTTCCTAGTAGCAAGGAAGATTTTGAATCCATGAGTGTGTTATTTCATTGTTGGGAGGAGCAATGAGTTATACTGACACAGCACACTGTATCCTAATCTCACTTATTTACAGTAGTGAGCAAGTTTATTAGATGATATAAACAAAGCTTATAATTCCTAACTGTAGCACCCTAGAGCTCCAGTAAGCAGTGTTCAGTACTTCCAGTTCTTAGCCAGACTATTTCTCTAACAAAAACTGTTTCAGATGCTCTGTAACTGTTTTAACTCCTCCCAAAACACATTAAAGATTTGATCCAAAACCTAGTGGAGTCAATGGAAGGACTTCAGTTGACTTCACTGGTCATTGGATCTGATGTTACAAGCTTGTCTACACTGGAAAGTTATACCAGTATAAGATAAAGTGTGAATTTAAAATGATATAGGCCAGATCAACACTACCCGCCAGATCGGGTAGTGATCGATCTTTCGGGGATCGATTTATTATGTCTAGTCTATATGCGATAAATCGATCCCCGAGCGGTCTCCCATTGATCCCAGAACTCCACCTCTGTGAGAGGTGCAGGTTGAGTCCAAGGGGGAGCGGCAGCAGTTGACTCAGCGCCATGAAGCTGCCACAGTCAGTCAATCTAAATATGTCGACGTCAGCTATACATCTTAGGTCAATCCCCCGCAGTGTAGACCAGGGCTTAGTTATGCTAGTATAACCCCCTGTATAGATACTCTTACCCCTATGAAAATGTAGCCCTCCTGATTCAGGCTATCAAAACTACAACAAATCTTGGGGATCAGAATCTGGATTAATCCTCAGTTTGGACAGGTGTATCTTTGGGGATCTTTACAACACAAAAGGACTCTCATTTAAGAATCCTTCCGCATAAATATAAGGAGTTTGGTATATATGTTATTGGCCCACCACATCCAAAAACATCCCAATAGTCAACCCGTGGAACTCTTTGCCAGAAGATGTTGTGAAGGCCAAGACTATAACAGGGTTCAAAAAAGAACTAAATAAGTTCATGGAGGAGAGGTCCATCCATGACTATTAGCCAGGATGGGCAGAGATGATGTCCCTAGCCTCTGTTTGCCAAAAGCTGGGAATGGACGACAGGAGATAGATCTCTTGGTAATTACCTGTTCTGTTCATTCCCTCTGAAGCACCTGGCATTGGTCATTGCTGGAAGACAGTATATTGGGCTAGATGGATATTTGGTCTGATCCAGTGTGGCCATTCTTATGTTATCTATTTTTGTTACCACTGAACCCAATTCAGTGCTTAAGTAGTTTGATCATCAGTGGCTAACATGATGGGTCCTATCTCACATCTGTGTGGCAATGAAGTTAAAATTTTCACATATTTGCTGCTTTTGCTAAAATAACATGGTCATGCAATAAAATACATCTTACATTTGTTCTGGTTTGACAACATTTCTGTCCTGAGAGGCATTAGTAGTACAAATCTAAATGTATTTTCTTATTTGCAGTTTCCTTGGCTAATCCAGGATTGATGCAAATGACCGTGCAAAGCTATATGAGGTAGGTTTCAGACAATGTATGGCTATATTAGATATAAAGAAAGGAATTTTATATTTAATATTTTCAAAGAAACCACAGTGCTTTTTCTGTAGATAGTTGTTTGGGGTTTTTTTAACATTAGTACCTTAGAACAAGGCCTAAGCAAAAATTAAATCTTGTTAAAACTGTATTTTGTGGGGCAGTTTGGAAGGATAGAGAATGGACAGACTTTTCAGCCATAACTATATTAATGACCCGAATCACCTTAAATACATGTGAATAAAGCAAAGTTCATCTATTACAGAAGCATTCAATTTGTACTTTAGAAAAAGAGTACCAGATTACAGAATGTTTATTCTGCAATGAATAGCGCCTTAAAAATATTTGTTACAAATACAGTCAGAAACCTTAACTATGTAAAGAACTGCGATGTAATCTGGAATGTAGTTCCTGCTGTTGCTACTTAGTGAGCCTCGTCTATCTGAAACTTTGTTAACAGCAATTATATCCTTTAGAAGTAGGTGGCTAGAGAAACTGTGCTCCCTAAAGGTTCCCCAAAGATTCACCATCTGTCAAAAGCGAGACATTCTGCCACCTTTATAATTAGCATTTACTGGTACCTAACACCTACATTTTAACACCTACTGTAACATACTGTTCTTGAGAATAAGTATATTGCCACAGTATCATACATGCTCTTCTTCTAAGGCCTTGATATTATGTATCATTATAAACTAAGACAAAATGCAAATGTTTACTCTGGAAAAAAATCATAATGACATCCCAAAGGACCGCAAGGGTAAACACACTTCATTGTTACTTTTTCCAACTCCTGTAGATCTCTACATCAGTTTTCAGAAACTCCTGTTATGTCAAGATGGAACAGTTTCAACTCATCTCATTCTCTTGCTAGTGCACCAAAAAGGTTAGTAGTTTCCAGATATTTTCAATCCAAAGCAATCGGGATTAGTCCCATTTAGAGACTGACAAATATATGAGGATTGAAAACTCAATACATGAACTGTAAAGAATAAAGATACATGACACCCAATCCTGTTCCCATTGAAGTTAGTGGGAGTTTCTTCATTCACTTCAGTGAGAACAAAATGGCCCTTGCTGATTAGTAGGTACCTGATACAAAGCCCATTGATAAGATTTCCATTGACATCACAGGTGAGTATTGAGGCATGTTTGGGAGGCAATGTGTGGAAGACTGAATTGCTGTAGCATGTGCCTTATCTCTTATGTGGATAGAAGGAGGAGTTCAATCTACAGGAATATCAACTTCTACATATATTTCTCTTGCTGAGTACTCTAGATCCACCTTATCTTTTCAGCCTAATGCATCCCTAGGAGAAAAAATCATATGCCTCTGAACTGTAAGAATATAACTACCACTAATGGAGTAGTGTGGGGAAAGTGAGATGGAGGAAGGATATAGAATTTCTGAGCAAAGGCAAAACCATGTAATAGGTAAACAAAAAGAAGGATGATGTCAGGACAGTGATATGAATTGTCTTTGTTTTATCCACAGCATCACTGAATGGCTGGAGTTCTGGGAAATGGATCCAGTTGAGATTCTACTAGATTTGGGGTTTGGAACAGAAGAACCTGACATTTGCACTAAAATCCCTTCTCGATTCATCAGTAATGCTTCCGTAGCAAAAGGAATTAACATCCGAGTCTTTCTGGAAGCTCAAAAGCAGCGTAGGGACATTGAGAATCCCAGTTTATACGGTAAGTTGCGAAGTGTTTCGTCAAGATGCAACAACAGAAAATAGAGTGGGGGTTAAGGAGGCAGGGAGTGGACCTTAAGAGGGAAAATGAATGAGAACTGGGATCATATTCGGGGGACATAAACACAGTTCAGCAAACTTACAGCATAACTTCTTCCTGACATGATAAATACAATTACGATTTTTAACTGTATCTAACCAGATCTTTTAATTGTTTTTATAGGGTATCATCTACAATTATGTTAAAATTTGCTGTCTGGGCTGTTATTTTTTAAATTGCATTTATCTACTTATATAGAACCAACAATGCACCGTGCACTTCACGGACAGGGTCTTTACACCAAAGGAGAACCATGACACAGCCATGTTAGAGTTTTTTGTTTTTAAGCATAGGTCTGGAAGACACATGTTTGAATAGTCAGCGTTTTAACATGTTTGCACCTAGTGTTCTGTCTTCCAAGGATATTGAACATGTGAAAGGATTCAGAAAAGATCAATAAGAATAATTTGAGGACTGGAAAACCTGGTTTGAAATGAGAAACTTAAGATGATCAATCAATGTAACTGATCAAAGAGCAGGTTAAGAGGTGGCTTGATCACAGACTAAAGGTACATATGTGGAAGATATAATGTGGAAGAGAAGATTTCAACATTCTGTCTACCAGTGTGGTATTTTGTGGTATTCTAAATGAAGATTAAAGGGTCTTTCTGAAAGGTATTTTCTAGCTCAAACTGAAGTTATGGTCTTGATGCAGAAATTACAAGATGAAATTCACAGGCTTATATTTTGCAGGAATTCAGACTAGATTATCATAATGTTCCCTTCTGGCCTTACAATCAATTAATCTTTAGTATAGACAGGATGATAGATTATTATGACAGCACCTTGTAATCTCTATGATCCAATTTCTAATACAAATTCCCCCATATTTATGCTGAAGACTACCTAACTCAGCTAATAGTCCCACTGAAGTCAATGGAGCTACATATGAAGAAGTGTTAAAGTACCTACCATGAATAAAGCTACCAAAATCTGGACCAGTGTTTCTTAGTATATTCCAAGTAACTGGTGTTTTGTGCCCCATAAATACCAAAGGTAAATAAATCACTTCATTATGTCATTTATTTTACTCATTCTTGTCTTGCTGCCCTTTCTCATGCAATTAAACATACACTGGGGTGTCAAGATGCTGCAATCCATCTTCTTCCAACACCCTCCCAGCACTACACGCTGCCACCAGAAGAGCAGTGAGACTCTGCAGGGTCAGCGTTAGAGCTGGTTGATATTTTTCAAATTTTGAAATTACAGATTTTGATTTTTTCAAAGGCAAGGGGGATTTTTTTCACACTGCCCTCCTTTTTTCTGCCAACTTTGTTCAGTACATATGCCACACACCTCTGATCACACCATTCCCTTCCTCCTCCTGTTGTTCAGACACCACTTCCATTTTTTTAAATCTGGACTACACTTCCAAGTCTGCAATTCTTATTCTTGCACAGCTTCTACTCCTGTCTGCTGCACAGTAGAAGCCAGATGATCCTCAAGAGCTTCAGTTTGCTCCTGAGATGCTCACTGGGGCAGGAGCTCATGCATGCTGGCTGCCTTCCTGTTTAGCAACTTCATCCAAGTAAGCCGTACATTATCACATGAGAAATGCAATAGAAATGTCCACCCTTACAGAAAATGTTTCATAGACTCGTGTGCCCATCTAAATGTTTACAGCAAACCCACATATCAATGAGCTTGATGTGTGGGCAAGAGAACTCCCCAGAGGGAGGAGAAGAGAGGGAAAGAAGAAAATCAATGAAAGGGAAAGGAGGGAGTGAGGAGAAAGGGCAGATTAAAGGAGGAGAAGAATAGTGAAAGAGTGAGGGAGAAGAGGAAAAGAGAACAGAATAAAAAAGGAGTGGATGACAGATGAGGAAGAGATTTGTCTGTCTGACCAGGCACAGTGGTCTCTCTAGGGTTGTTGTTGGTTTTTTAAAATCTCCCAGCTATTAATTTCCCAGTGTAGTCTTTTCTATTTGGGTTTGCCTGTTGGTGCCTGTGATGGGAGAATAAACTGCAGGTTTGGCTTCCACAGTAAATTCAGATTTATTATTTTCCTGGATTTCTAGAGCAGTTTAATTGCTGATCTGACCTTTTCAAATGCATTTGCTGCTCAGTTGGTGTATTAGTGGTTGATGCTTCTGTTTGATTGGTGGTAATTGATTCTTCTGTATCGTCACTGAGCCAGATTTTCAAGAGCTCAGCAATCCTTTGGGCATCTAAATAAAAGCCAGAGGTGAAATCCTGGCTCCATTTAAACCAATGGCCAAAATCCCATTCGCTTCAGTGGAGCCGGGGTTTCAGCTCTGATTTTTCAGAATAGCTGAGCAGGCAGCAGCTCCCAGTGTGACACAGATGGCCAGATTTTTATAAGAGCTAAGCACCGAAAAAGCTGAGCTGTTTTGAAAATCTAGCTCCTTATTGTGGTGTCTAAATAGGAGCTGAACTCTTTAGAAAATCTAACTAGTTCAAGTTATCTTCAGATGGGAAAGGACTTTGCTGGGAATGAATAGCCAGAAAGCACAAGTCTTTAGAAGAAAAACATGTCAGTCAAATTTCTTTCCTTTCTCACTTACTCCATTTCCCGTCTGTCTTCCTCCTCCTCCTTTTTGATTCTCTGTGCATGTCTGATCTGAGAAAATTTATAGTTTGTACTCATGGATCATCAATATCGAGGTTCCCCAAGTTATTCTGTATCATATTCTGAATATGTTAAATACTGCATTTCTGAAGCTCTTCTAAATATCCCTGAAAGATAGTTTAATATTTTGACTATAAAATCCAGAGTGCAATATTTATTGTGTGACTCACTGGAACGGAGGAAAGGTTGCTTAAAAAGAAGGAGGGCATATGTGTTAAAATTCATCATCAGTTCCTGTTTTGTTTTAATTCCTAGAGCTGTTCAAATATTAGAATTTCTGTCCCAGGGAAAATCACAATACACCAAAATTTGTTAATGCCAATATATTTTGTGAGATGGGAAGTTCAAAAAATTATGATTCAGAAAGGTCAAAACACTTCATTTCAACATATTTGGTCTAGGGCTGTCAAGCAATTAAAAAAATAATCATGATTAATCGTGCAGTTAATTGCACTGTTAAACAATAATAGAATACCATTTATTTTTTAAAAAAATTGGATGTTTTCTACATTTTTAAATATATTGATTTAAATTACAACACAGAATACAAAGTGTTCAGTGCTCACTTTATAGTTATTTTTATTACAAATATTTGCACTGTAAAAAACAAAATAAATAGCATTTTTCAATTCACCTAATACAAGTCTTGTGGTGCAATCTCCTTATCATGAAAGTTGAACTTACAAATGTAGAATTATGTACAAAAATACCTACATTCAAAAATAAAACAATGCAAAATTTTAGAGCCTGCAAGTCCACTCAGTCCTACTTCTTGTTCAGCCAGTCGCTCAGACAAACAAGGTTTTTTACATTTTCAGGAGGTAATGCTGCCTGTTTCTTGTTTACAATGTCACCTGAAAGTAAAAACAGGCATTTGGCATGGCACCGTTGTAGTTGGCGTCGCAAGATATTTACATGCCAAATGCATTAAAGATTCATATTTGCCTTCATGCTTCAGCCACCATTCCAGAGAACGTGCCTCCACACTGATGATGCGAACCAACACATGTTCACTTTAATTATGTGAGTCAGATGTCACCAGCAGAAGGCTGATTTTCTTTTTTTGGTGGTTCAGGTTCTGTTGTTTCCACATTGGAGTGTTGCTTTTCTAAAACTTCTGAAAGCATGCTCCACACCTCATCCCTCTCAGATTTTTGGAAGGCACTTCAGATTTTTAAACCTTATCTCCTGTAAATGTAAACAAACTTGTTAACCTTAGTGATTGGCTGAGCAAGAAGTAAGACTGAGTAGGACTCTGAAGTTCTACATTGTTTTGTTTTTGAGTACAGTTATGTAACAAACAAATCTACATTTGTAAGTTGCACTTTCACGACAAAGAGATTGAACTACAGTACTTGTATGAGGTGGATTGAAAAATACTATTTCTTTTAACATTTTTGCAGTGCAAATACAGTATTAGTAATAAAAATAATATACACTTTTATTTCAGTTACAACACAGAATACAATATATATGAAAAACATCCAAAATATTTAATACATTTCAGCTGGTATTCTATTGTTTAACGGTGTGATTAAAACTGTGATGAATGGCGATTCATTTTTTTGAGTTAATTGCGAGTTAACTGATTAATCAACAGCCCTAATTTGAGCTAAAGAAAACATTTCAACATTCACAAATCTAAAAAATTTCTTTTCATTTTAACACTCATTTGTTTCCTCCTGAGCTTCTATGTGCCTCATGGGAGTTGTAGTTTGGGTGCCTCATGCACCCGTTCTTCTTCATGGGCTGGCGTCCCGAGCCAGACTACATCTCTCAGATATACCATGGTCTTATGACTCCCATGATCCATCACAGCAATTCAATCAGAGGGGAGACTGCAGTGCATCATTGGAGAGCTGATCTGAAATGAAGCATTTCAGTTCGACAAACCAAGATAACATGAACCAAAATTAAATATTTCATTTTGATTTTCAAAACGGCAAATAAAAATTTGGATTTTGCTTAATTTTTCTAATGGAAATATTTTTGCAGAAACTGCATTTTCCATTTAAAAAACATTTTATTGGAAAATTTCCAGACACCACTAAAAACTCCAAAGGCCCCTCATTCATTTCAGTGATGACCACTTATGAGATTCTAAATCCTTATAGCACGGTCTTCTAGAAAATTTACATTGGGATTTAGGTAAAGATAAACTAAAATGCATTTTTTTTCCTCTCAGCTATTTATAGGGTGACCAGATGTCCTGATTTAATAGGGACAGTCCAAATTTTTTTTCTTATATAGGCTCCTGTTACCCCCCACCCTGTCCTGATATTTCACATTTGCTGTCTGGTCACCCGAGCTATTTAAGATGTGACCTTACAAATTCTTAGACACTGACCAAATTGCACATACTATATAACTGAGTCAAAGGGCTTGTTTACAAGATAATTATCCCGAGACAGTTACAACACAACTGCAATTCTAGTATCTCATCTCTATTCCTTAAGTCAGGGGTAGTCCATTATTTGTTTTGTCAAGGTCCAAATTTCTTGGTCAAGGTATAGTTAAGGTCCAGGCTCCGGAGACTAAAATAAAAAAATAATAACAATAATGATAAGTAGTCAATAAAAAGATTTTGGGGTTCATTCAAAAAGCATCTGATGGTCTGGATTTGGCCTGCAGTCTTCATAATGACTACCCCTGACTTAGTCTCCTCTACACTGCAGATTTCAGCTGCATTGTAAATGGCTGTAGGTATAACTGTACTGTTATCAGGATCTCACAGCTATCATGTGAATAGGCCCTGATTCACATGAGTAGTCTAATTGTCTTCAGTGGGATTGCATGCATGGGCAAGGATTACTTGAGTGAGTAAGGATTGGCAGGGTTGGGTCCTTAGTATTTAGGTAAATATAAAACAGCGGTTCTCAAACTTCTAAGAACAGCGACCCCTTTTTGCTTCTTGGGTGGCCGCGGGGGACCCTTGTACGTCCGCCAAAAAGCCGCCGAATGCATTACTTCCGTATTCGGTGGCTTTTCGGCGGGCATGCCGAGGGCTCCCAGCAGCAGCCAAACTGAGCACTCGGTATGTCCGCCGAAAAGCCGCCGAATGCTGCGGAAGTAATGCATTTGACGCCTTTTCAGCGGCACTGGGAGCTCATGACCCTCCTGGGAGTGCTCGGAGACCCCCAGGGGGGTCACGGTTTAAGAACCGCTGTGCTAAAACCTCTGTAAGTAATGTGGGCTAAATTCAGACCTGCTCATTTTACTCATGTGTTTAAACATTACTCCAGGGAGAGATCACACTGAAATCAATGGGGCTGCCTGCCTCGGGAGGATTAAGCAATGAAGCAATGTTAGCCTGATATGGTTCCTCCAGTTAATTGGTTGAGGATTTGGCCCTATGCATTGATTACATTCACAATTAGTGAATTATTGTTTGTTTCTCTTTTTCCTCCTCATTTCAGTCATTCATTACCTGTCAGAAACTGAGGTAGTTTTTGACACGTTGTTTTACTTTTGCAATCTATATCAAACTATAAATGGTGATTCTGGTTTAAAGCAGAAACGTTACACAGCTCTGTCACTAATAATTCAGAAGGAATTAGAAATTGGCATTTTTACATCCTAAAATGGTTAACAGCCTAACAGTGTACAATACTGAGGATATATGTTTTATTCAGGGAATATGGGATGGCATCATTGATATGCAAAGCCACAAATGAGTCATACCAGCATCCCAAACTCATGCCAATAAAACGTTTATATCACAAAATACCACTGTGTGCTCTGGTAAATCCAATGACTAGTTTTTAACCAGAGCTAGGAAAAGCTTTGTCATCGTCCTTAAAAAGACTTTGAGATGGCAAAATCCTCCTCTGAAGTTAAAAATCAGGCAGTGTTTGGAAAAACATGAGTCACAGAGAGAAATGGTAACAGTCAGGAATCCAATGTCATGATATTGGTCCCTCATGCACAGGCCCAGCTCAGATCCATGTTAAATATCCCCTTGTTATCTAATTATCAGTGAAGTGGCTTTACCAGTCTGCATGCAGAATACATTAAATAAATTTGGCTGCTCACTAGGAGAAACGGAAACCAAGAATGTTAGAACTTTGCCATCTATTCTTCTCAGTGAATTTCTCAAGGAATCAGGAGCCCTTTTGACATTTTCATTACTGCAGGAAAAGCTGGGACACAATATACAGACAGATGTGTTGTAGATCCTTTTATCAATAACCTGACAACATTTTACAATGGTGGAAATCTCCAAAATTCTTTAGTTTTTTTTTTATATAAAACAGATGAAAAATTAAATTATTTCCCTTTAGCTGTTATGCTGTGGAATAATATTCATCAGAAAATTATAGAGACTTAATAAGTTTAACAAGCAGTGGGAAGTTTATGAAACTTCTGTGTGTGTGCATTCTGGTGTGTCTGTGGAGGACAATGCACTTCTTGCTTTCTGTTGCTCTGAAAACCAGAACAGAGCCTAGAGGGTTTTATTGGTTAATACAGTGAAGTATTTATTGAAATAAATTACAGTACTTAATCGCCACCAGTTAAAGAGTTTATACATTTACAGGACTCTTGGATGATAGCCAACTGTAAATATTTGAGAACTGATTCTGATACCTTTATTCACAGTGAATAGTACTGTACTCTTAGACCGATTGAGCTCCGTGAGGTGACTCAGTACAAATCACTATTCAGTCTTAATACTGGATTCAGATCTGGTTTATGGTATTGGAGAACCTGAGACTTTATTCTGCAGCCCTTACTTATGTGGAGTGGTATTAACACAAGTAGACTGAATGAGCTCAGTGAAACTGTGTCTCTAAGAACTACCTAATTTAAGAGTTGCACAATCAAGCAATTATAACCCTGATCCTAAACCCATTTGAAATAAGTGGAAAGACTCTGGTTGACTTCAGTGAACTTTGGATCAGGCCCTTAATGTGTTCATTAACAGTGAAAAGTTTTTAAATTAATTATGCTCCAGAAGGTAGTAAATTGTTTCAAATATAAAATTCATCTTAATTCACATACATGTAGCATGCGTGGCCACAATTTAGCAAAGCACTTAAGCACACGCTTATCTTTAAGCACCTAAATCCATCCCTATTCAACAAAACATTTAGGGAGTGATTCTCATTTACACTAAGGGCCCTTTAAATCTGTGTTAACTGCCAGCATGAAGTATAGAGCCCATAGGGTAGTTCAGAAACACGCTCTTTAAAGTTCAGTTTAAGCACGTTTAAATTCTTTTCTGAATCTTTGAGTCTCAAGTTAGGCTACCAAAGTCATATTCATGCACCTCTCTCTGTATGCCCTGCAAATTTTGGTTGCAGAACTTTGGAAACCATTCTTCAAAATTTGGCCTTTAAAATATGGATAAAAAAGACTCCATAATAAAGGGATATAGAGAAGTCTTAGCATTCTTTTTCCAAAGCAGCCTGTTATTTGAAGAATTCCCAGTCTCTCTGAAGAAAAGCAGAGGGGAAAGGCTGAAGCACCTTAACAACTGTGTGTAACCTGATAGTGTTAGTTTAGGTCATGACTGCGTTATTCTTTTGTTTTAACAATGGACCTTTTCATCTCTTTCCATCAAACTCAAGGGCGTTTTCGACAACTGGAAGTCCTGGATCATGTGACCAGTGCCTTCTCCTCGTTGCTGAATGGTGTTAACACCCAGCAACAGAAATCAGAGGAGAGTAATGGGGAAGAAAAGAGCATGACAGACGTTCAGAGGAACAAAGCTGAGGCCACACGAGCCAAGAGGAGAAGGCTAGGTCATCTTCTGAGAAAAGCTTCTCGACAGGCAACAATACTGCAAAGGAACGCTCAGGCTTCTGGAAATTCAGAGTCATTCAAGGATAGAGACGATCAGTCTCCCGCCTTTGCTGAGATGGGCCGGCACATAGGAATCAGGACAGACTTTTCTGAAAATAATACCTTGGTGGGTCTGACAGAGGAACAGTCTTCGACTGAGAATGATGCACTGACATTACCCCAGCTGCCACAGGCTCCAACAGGGAAATCTCAGGTTTTGTCGTATATACCTATAAAGCAGCCTCAGCTTCCTTCTGCACTGGAGATGGCTGTCAAAGACAGACCAAGAAAGGAGTTCAATTTGCTCTTGACCCACACGCTCAGAAGGGTGTCTGGTCTAAAGGGCAAGCCTCCAGATTCATTTGAAATGGAAGAGGTAAGGCAGATTTCTATGTATCGTATAAGGACAATGTGCACGTACAGATGGTAAATACAAGTATAGAGCTGGCTTCTCTCGTCCAGAATGAGAGCTAACAGAACATCTTCAGACATCATATCCCTGCCCCAGGGAGAGGAGTCAGACCCCTTTCTCTGTGTGTTATAGACTGTTGAAGATTTTCAATTTAGATTTAAACTACTGTCAACAAATGTGGTACAGGTGTTACTCAAAAAAACATCAGTGGTGCCAAGTACTGTGGTATAAAATGCCAATGTGCTTTCCAGCAGTTGTTCCTTAAACTCTGTCCTAAAAACCAGCTCATTCAAAGCAATAGCTTGTCCTCTGATCCACATTCCATGGAATGGCTCTAGTCCCGGATGTTCTGCTGTCAATACATTTTAGGAGCAATGGAAAGCGGATCAGGGTCAATGTGGTGCAGCATAACCTGGAGTATTTGTCAATCTTAGTCTTATATCAGAACAGTGTGCAGCTGCAACAGTGGGATCAGCTGGAGCGTGTCTGGTCCCATTGCTGCAGAAAGAAGTCCAGAAAGGCTACTGCCCCATACTGGCAATTCTAATAGGATGCACAGAGGAGCAGGCTTATCTTTCCAGCCACCCAAAGACTAAAGATAAGGGAAAGAGGCCAACAATTAAGGTCTCCCTGAAGAACCCAGGAAATGGGGAGAGGAAAGAGCCAGCAATATAGACATTTGGAACATGAGAGAGAGATGGCATGTCTCCTCCATAGAAGATGGCAGCAGATTAAGGAAGGTTTCCACTTTCAAGGGTCATCTTGGGGAGGTGGGAGTCTGGATCTATGGAAAGGAGGCTCATTCATCTGAGTCCTGTTTCAATTTTTTCTTTTGCTACCAGAGTTTTGTCCCAGCCTACATTTACCTCTATGTCCTACAGTGGCTAAGAAAAATGCTAAGCTCTGACTGCAAGGCTAGGGTCATGGTGCTGTCCTCCCCGATCCCACTTTGCAAAGAAACACATGAAACACTGTTGTACCTCTCTGAGGCAGTGTGGTTCAGCACAGTGAATTAAAAGGGCCAGACTAGCCACATGCATTTTGAAGAGCATCTAGCACAATGGAGGCACCGATCCCTATATAGGAGGTTTGGGTGCTTCTCTAAATACATTCTCTGAGCAAAATCCTGCCCTTCCTTATACCTCATTGCAAGAATTTGGCCCCACAGATCTGATTTATGCTAATAAAGGCACATTTTCTGGGGGGCATTTGTTTGAGCCAGTTCAGTGGCAAGAGCTTGAATGTATAGTACAGGGGTAGGGGGCCTTTGCACTTTGGCAGATAAATATGGGAGTTGGAGGGTGACCAAGACTAGATCCTGGCTTAAAATACTAAACCATAATAAAAACAAGAGCCACTAAAAGAAGATTTAATACTGTTTCAGTTGGAAATTCTTAATTCTAAAGGGGAAATACACTTGTAATAATGAATAAGCTCTTTTTGCTTTTATTTGTTTTTTTTTCTGTCTCAGATCCAGAGCTTAGATGAAGAAACTCCAGGGGGAAATCTTCATCACAGCACTTCAGGTGGGTATTAACAAATAAAATGTAGCTTAAAAAATCACTTTTAATTTCTAATTTCTCATCTCTTGCAGAATTCATTCTCTAGCTGCTCCTACCACCTGTGCAGTTTGGATGCACAAGTATAAATGTGCCAACCAAATGAGCATTTTGCATAATAAAATGATGTGGCTTTTAAGAACACACACCAAGTCAAAGGGGCTGTATGTGTTGCCTAGAGGTCTGCTCATGCCCAATTCATTGCCAGGCTGGGGCCTGTGTTAAGTGCTTAAAGGATTAAAGCACAAACTGCTGGACCAACAGTAAAGTGGAAGTGTCTCTTGGCATCCTATGGGAGGACCTGAGTTTGAGTCCTGAGCTCTTCCTGCTAGAGAGGTGAATGAGGAGTGCTGGAGAAGCAGGCTGTTCAGCCTCCAGAACAGGGAATGTCTAGCAGGGGTCTCAAGTTCCTCCCTCTAGTTGTGTTCAAAGCAGAAGTGACAAACTCCAGAGCAGAAGAGAGTCATTATGTAATTGAGCTTGAGAGTGGCAAAGAGCAGCCTACAAGGAATAAAGGGAAAAATCCTGGTGGGCCTCACCAAATCATAACAGAATTATATTGATGATTTAAATGCAAATTCATATTTAGTCTCATAAATAAATGGCCTGATATCTATAGATGCTAATCATCCATACATCCCATTGATTTACTCAAGAGTTGGTGTCTCCAAGGGTGACATCCTGATGGCAATGTAGTTAATAGCACAAGTCCCGTTGACTGCAGGGAGGTCAGGAGTTCAACCCAGGTGCATAGGCGTCACTTAGTAAATGCTAGAGCTGATCAGACTATTTGCAGTGAATAATTTATCCGACAGCCTTTCTTTCTTTCTATTTCCAAATGATCTGTGCGCAGGTTTTTGTCTCAATGATTGTGTTAATGATACGCAATCGTTCAATAAATACTGTACGTGGGTGTATTTCAGCTGATGGATCGTTCCTTTTGGTCCTGTCTTTGGCTGTTCATAGAATCCTAGAAGGTTAGGGTTGCAAGAGACCTCAGGAGTTCATCCAGTCCAACCCCCTGCTCAAAGCAGGACCAACAACAATTAAATCATCTCAGCCAGGGCTTTGTTAAGATGGGCCTTAAAAACCTCTAAGGATGGAAATTCTACCACCTCCCTAGGTAACCCATTCCAGTACTTTACACCCTCCTAGTGAAATAGTGTTTCCTAATATCCAACCTAGACCTTCCCCACTGCAACTTGAGACCATTGCTCCTTGTTCTGTCATCTGCTACCACTGAGAACAGCCTACTTCAGTTCCTCTTTGGAACCCCTCTTCAGGTAATTTAAAGCAGCTATCAAATTCCTCCCCTCCCCAATTCTTCTCTTCTGCAGACTAAACAATTCCAGTTCCCTCAGTCTCTCCTTGTAAGTCATGTGCCCCAGCCCCCTAATAATTTTTGTTGCCCTACGCTGGACTCTTTCCAATTTGTCCACATCCCTTCTGTAGTGGGGGGACCAAAACTGGACACAATTCTCCAGGTGTTGCCTCACCAGTGCCGAATAGAAGGGAATAATCACTTCCCTCGATCTGCTGGCAATGCTTCTACTAATACAGCCCAATATGCTGTTGGTCTTCTTGGCAACAAGGGCACACTGCTGAATCATATCCAGCTTCTAGTTCACTGTAATCCCAGTTCCTTTTCTGCAGAACTGCTGCTTAGACAGTCCATGGGCCTGATCCAAAGTCCATTGATATCAATGGAAAGACTCTCAAGGGTATGTCAATACTGGAATAAAACACCTGCAATGGCTCATATCACCTGACCAGAGCTTGTGGGGCTAAAAAATTGCAGTGTAGGCGTTCAGGTTCAGAATGGAACCTGGACTCTGGGACTCTCCAGTGGCCAGCCTGAGCCTAAAAGTCTACCCGCTAATTAAACAATTCTGCAGGCCAAGGCTTGTGAGACCTAGTCAGCTGACACAGGCCAACCACGGGTGTTTTTATTGCAGTGTAGACCTACCCTCATGGACTTCACTGGCTTTTGGATATTGTCCTCTTGTTTGCTATTTATGGTGTAATAATCACCTCAGTTACATGGTATTGTTTTGCTTCTGCTCCTGAATGACAACTGATTCTTTATAAATAGAGACAAGCTCCCACACCAATGCACAAATAATCATTATACTGGTATTCACACAAAGAACAGTCATTCCCCAACATTTGTGCAAAGAAAACCTAATTTGCACAAATATTCACAGGGAGTGAACACAGCCAAACCAATTTAGGATTTGCAAAAATTCTCACAAATCGAGTTTCCTACTATTTGTCCAGCTCCATGTAATGACAAAAGGTATTAATTGCTGCAGAGCACATAATTATACTGTTCTCACTATAAATAAAGGAGTAATAAAATAAAGGAACTAACCTGCATCCTGGTCTAAAACATAGAAATAAGCATGTGCTTAGTCATGATTTCGTGGTACAGTATGTAGAATGTGATTACTTTGCCTCTCCTGACAGCAGTGCTTTGTCATCCAATTAAATGGCCAACCAATATCATATAAGTAAGTACAAGGGTTATATTAATGTCTGTGACACAAAATGTAGTTCCAAAATGTTACTTCAGTGTGTGATTTAAGTTTTGATCTTTCTATGTTGTTTTGGTGTTATTGATACTTGTCTTAATTTCAGAGAAGACCATGTAAGGCCAGATCCTCTAATATATTTAGGTACCTAACTCAGAACTGTGGATTCCCCTGGGTGCAAGGTACCTAGAACATTGCACCTCTAAGTCCCCTTTGTGGAGCTAACCTTAAGGCCCCAATTCAGCGAAGCACATAAGCATATGCTTAACTTAAATTGAATAGTGATTAACTTAAACATGTATTTAAAGTTAAGTATGTCCTTAAGTGCATTCCTGGACAGGGATAGACTTAAGAACATGGTTAAAGCCACCTGCTGAAGTGCTTTGCCAAATAAGACCCTAATTATGGAAAACAGCCCCAAAAGTGAATGCTACCAAATTTAAATGTAGATACCTTTCCTCTTAACTTATGTAAATTTGATTTTAAACATTAGCTTTAATAAAAAAAAATTAATCTGTAATCTCTTTGGAGACAGGGACAGTCTGTTATTGTGTTTGTACAGTAACTAGCACAATGGGACCCCTTTCTTGGCTGGCCAGCAGGATCTAGTGTACTAAACATAAGTTACAAGCATCTGAAAACAGGGATGGAATGGAAGCTGTTCCACTCTATTACCTCTGGATGTAGTGCTAGGTGACGAAGAAGTAGGGCTAAATAGGAACAGAGTATTTTGCATAATGGAGCATATTAGAAATGGGTGACTTATTGAAGTACTTGCCCTAATAGTCTTTTCCCTTGGCTCTGTAGCCTGGCCTCAATTTTAGTCCAATTGCTTAATTTTCTACACTCCCCATGAAAGCCAATTCCCTGTCTGCTATGTGTCTTCTTTATATTTCTCCATAATGTAGATTTTGGCTGTTTAAATGGAGCAGGCTTTATGATAAGGCTTTTTTTTCTTCTTCTTCTTCTTCTTCTTCTTCTTCTTCTTTTCTCTTTTGGCAGAATGCTGAGACTTAATTTTAAAAGACACTCAAACCCCAAAACGTCCCTGAATGACTTACAAGGAAAACAGTGTTTTCTAGCTCTGTTTTTAAAAAAATATTACAATTTTTATTAGGCAATTTTATCATTGTTATAAATAAGTAATTGTACTGGGGAGAAGGGATAATCCTTATTTAATTAAATTCATCTATACTCCCAGGTTGGCAGCAACCAGACATATGTGAGACTAATACCCACAGCCTGCCTGTGTGCATGTGCAATTAAAAATTCACTCTACAGTAGCACTGGCAGTTTAGTGTTGCTTTTGGCATTTACAAATTCTTTTATTTTGTGACTTTTTTTTTTTACCATACACATATGCTGGAGCAGATGTTGCTTATTTGTTGTTTATTCAAATCTGTAGGCTCTGGCAGCTAACTCCATTGTTCTGTAATGAAGCTTTATTCACTGTCCTGTATTAGGACCCAGCAAATGCATGACAGGCAGAGTTAGCTCCCAGCAGGAAGCTATAGTTATTGCTCTTACTTATTGGCTGTTTATATTCTAAAGCTCACAGTTGAGAAAGCTGGCTGGGCAGTGCAAGGGACTGGTGCTGTTGTGTTCTGAGGGAAATAACTTCACTGTATTTTTGCCCTGGTGAGGTGCAGGCTTGCATGTAAACTCATCTGTTGCAGGGATTTCATATTCGATACTTGACAATAGAGCTGTTCTCTCTCTCTACCCCCCATCGTTCCTTCCATTTTCAATTAGCCTTTGTAAAGTACTGGGTTTACCTAAAGGATGTTTCGGTGTTGTTCATGCCCATTAACTCAGCACGTGTCTGAAGATTCATTTGCAGCAATGTCTATTAGCAATGCAAGGGAACTGAGGTTTTTTTGTACAATATTGTATTTGTTCACTCCCACTTCTTTCTTCTTTACTACTCAATGCCTCTCCCCATTGGAGAGCCACACTATTGCTATGCAAGGATTCCAATGTGGTACAGACCAAAGAAGGACCTGCTATCCCTGAAGGTTGTGTGCCAACATAAAGGCATTAGCCTGCTGGAAAACCTCTTTGTAGCCCAAGAGGCAATCAATCAGAGAAGTAACCACCTCCATCTGGCACACTGTGACATGGAAACTCACTATTAGAGCATTTGTGATTCATCTTGTCCCAACTGATGGTGCCAGGGATCAAACTATATTCCGTCTTCGCAGCAGCTGGGAACATTCTAGCTTCCCAGCATGCTAAGCTAACACATTAGCTCCTGTGACTTATCAAGTAGCAATTCTTTTAATTATCACACCTTCACTCCTCCTACCCACCAACTCCACATACAGTGTGGCACCATGGGAATATTTCCAGAATGCAATCAGTATTTTTCTTAATTGACTGTGTGCCAACAGTGTGAATCCTGTTTATTCTTCATTGTAACGTGCATGGCATTGATTGCTCCATGCCACCATGAGTATGGGAAAGGAATCCACATTTATTTCCATGTATCTGCTAGCGTCAGGATATTCCTGTTGCCTCCCATCATTTTTAATATTTAGCAAAATAGTAACAACATAGAGCCATCCACCATGAGAGAGATTCCTTCTCACCAGCGGAAGAGGGTAACAAGGTAATTCACAGTCCTGGTTATCACTAGAACTGTCACACTGTGACCATTTACACTATGGTCCTTAAATGTCCCCACTTTTTGAACAGTCCTGACAGGTGACCTCCAACAGATGGGATGAGAGAGAAAGAAATTAGAGCGTTGCTGGTGGAAATGCAATGACGGATCTTGTTGCCCGTGACATAAATAGGGCTGATTTTCCACTCTGTTACATGGGTTTTACATTGATATAATTCCCTTAACTTCAGTGGAATTATGTCTGCGTAAGCATAACATAGTGAAGTGACCCGGTCCCCAATATTTTCTATACTATTGTTACCGTGCTATAGCTATTGTGGGACACAGGTGGGGTTTCCTGTCCTCTGTGACGCCACCGTGGAAAGACTGAACAGTGGAACTCTTCCGGGTGGCTTCTTTCTGCTCTGAGGAATTTAAGCTCTTCACAGAGAAGTTCCAACGGGTTCAGAATGACCTCTGTGGAGCTAGGGTCAAATTGGATACAGGGTCAAGGAACAAGGATTTGCTGTGCTGCCCCACCCCCACCCCAATGAGCCTTTTGCAGTATTCTAGTGAGAGGTTTTTAAGCCATTGTGATTTGAACCTTATCCCTCCCTCTGAGAGGGAAAGCTGCAGGGAACTTGCAAACAAATTGTGGTCAAACACATAGATGCCAGCTTTAGCCCCCGGGCCCACCGCCCACACTTCACCGCTTCCCCACCCCGATTCCCACTCCTTCCCCAAATCCCCAGTCCCACCTCCTCCCCCTCCCCGGGCATGCTGCAGTTCTCCTACACCCCCTCCCTCCTAGGCTTTCACACGGCAAGCCAAGAAGGAGGGGGGAGAAGTGGGATGGCAGCGTGCTCAGGGGAGGAGGAGGAACAGAGGTGAGCTGAGGCCCGGGAGGTGGGGTGGCCACCAGCAGTAAGTAACCAGGGGATGGGGGGGGGTTCGCAGGGGAACTGCTCCTTGCCCCAGCTCACTTCCGCTCTGCCTCCTCCCCGAAGTGCACTGCCACCACTCTGCTTCTCCCCCCTCCCTCCAGGCTTGCCTGCCAATCAGCTGATTCACGGCAAGCCTTGGAGGAAGGGAGAAGTGGAGTGGCCGTGGTGCACTAGGTGGGAGGAGGTCGAGGTGCTCTGTGGGTGCTCCAGCTCCGGAGCACTCATGGAGTCGGCGCCTATGGTCAAACATACTTTAAAAAATGGACACCAGTATTGTTATTTATATGTACTGTGGTAATGCCTATGAGCCCCATTCATGTTCTAGGATCCCGTTGTGCTAGGTGCCATACAAACAGAACAAAAAATGGTCTTGGCCCCAAAGAAGTAACACAGCTTTGTCAACTGTGGGCTAATCCCTAGCCTTTTCTTTCTGGCTGAGATTAGTGGGAAGGCCATGATGGATCTAATCCCAAATCTGATATCTTTAAATCCCCTTCCAGTCAAGCTTCTGGCTGGACAATAGCATGGAACCAGAGCTAATATCATTGTCTGATGAACTTCACATCAAGCCATCCATGCTGACCTTTGAGAGGTTTTTGATACCATTTATCAGAGAGTGTTACTGGACCTGGGGGGAATTTTCATTCTGTTTGGGGTGATTCTATAGGATGGTGTCAAGTGACTCTTCCTCTTTCATCAGGGCATTTGGCTGTTGAATCTCACAGGAGTTCAGTCCTGCCATATCTTTTTATTCATGTCCTTATGCAGTTACCACGTGGGGAGATTGTGAAATAATATCTGCAATGTCATCTGTATGCTGATGACACTTAGCTCTACATCTCATTTTCATCAGAACCAGACATAACCATCACCAGGCTCTCCTGAAGTTTGGCAGGGATGGGAAGATGGATTAAAGCCAATTGGCTGAAGCTCAATCACTAATAAGATGGAGAGGTGGGGGTGATGCTGGCTGGCAAGGAAAAATACTGGGAGGACCTGGCATAGTCTGAAGCTGTTCCATCAATTGAAGGAGAATAAAAGACCATTGCCAAAGTGGGCTGTAATCTCTGGGTTTAGCTAGATTAATCACTTCTCTTCGACTCCCAAATTGTATCAATGGCTAGAAATCATTCTGATCATGCATCATTAACTAAAATATTATGCCCTTTCCTCTAAAAGGCAGATCTTACATTGCTCATTCACACCTTCATTATTTCTAGACCTGCCAATGCACTCTGTTTATGACTAAGCAAGAAAGCCACTCAGAAGCTCTGACTAGTGCAGAAAGCAGCTGCCTACCCTCTGAGCATAACATACCTATGCCCTGGACTATTCCCAGTGAAAATGTGTGAAATTCAAAGTGGTGGGCAGTATAATCAAACCCCAATCCCTGATACCTTAAAGACAATACTCTCTCGCTCTCACTCTGACCCAATTGCCCTAAGGGTGTGGTTGCTGCAGCCAAGGTTGAGGCATTCTCAGTAAGGAACCCCGCCTCTGAAGTTTGCAGAACTCAGTTCTGGCCTTTCTAGTAAGTTGCAACATTTTGTTCACTAGAGATTGCTGGGAAATATTTTTTCCACATAATAATTTTTAATTAAACAACATTTTTTTCCATTTTCCTCTAAATTTTTCTTCTACAATTCTGTGGGGTTGGAAAACACGCAAAGGAATATGTTCATTTTTTTAATAAAAAAACAGACTTTTCTTCATCTAAAAAGTTTTTCTAGAGAAATTTTTCAACCAGTTCTGCTCCTCACCAAGGCTTTCTACTAAATGTGAGCTGTGAAAGCATGTGCTCTTAGAGAGAGAGAGAGAGCCCTAGCCATTTCTCTAGTTTCTAAAGCATAGGGCTCATGAGGAACATAATGCTAAGCGCCTAATTTCTCAGGTGAGGGAATAGGTTGAAGGCTGAGGGCTATGGTGATGTGCTAGTTATTCTGTGGTTGTTATATGGCTAGTTTACAGGATGTTTTATACATTTATTTTTATTCTGTGTGATTTATTCTTATGAAATGCTTAGAGAGTGGGATAATCACTTTTAAATCAAAATAACTAAATGCATTTTGTTCCTTATATGTGAAAAATATAGTCCCTTTTCAAATTACCCTATGATTCTGTAATATTGTGTATGCTAATTTAAACAAGAATCTCACTTAGTCCAAATGGAGCAGGGAACATGGAATTTATCTACCTAACCTGCATTTTGAATATGGTATAACTGGGGCACATAACCCAGTTTCCTATAATGTGGGTTTCAGATAAGAGGAGTTATCTAACTTCTATTATAGTTTTGTTTAAAACAAAAATCAGTGGAAGGGCATTCATGAAAACCATAGTTTATTCCAGCACTGAAAACTGAAGTCATGGCTTGTCTGCTGCTGCCACCTGGTGATCATTCTTTTGCATGTTGTTCTGTTTGTCAGGTCTAGTCAGATGGCGATGCGCCTTGTTGGGCAGCCCTTACTCCAATGGAAATTCAGTTGAAATGGACATTCCCAGAAGGCGACAGATTATAAACACGAGGGAGGGTTATAGAATTGGGCCTCATATTGTTTCTAGAGAAAAAGTAAATATAAAGAAGGATTTTCTAGCACCATCCAACTGTATCATCTTACTTCTGCAGCAGAGAAAATAAAGTTTTTAAGTGTTTCAGAAAATATGTTTGAGACATAAACTTGCTGCTTTGTATTTGAGTGACTCTAAGTCATGGCATGGATACTGATAATCAGAACTGCTGAAAACCAGCCTTTTAGAATAAAGGCAGAATGTGCAATTGTGGCAGTTTTGCACTCCCTCATTTTGGCAGTGATGTGGAGCTGCCCTGCAGATGTGCAGCCTGGGTTAGCACAAGACATTTTGGTCACATTCCTGTGGCCCCATATGCTCATTTGTAAGCTGTTTATATTTTTGTTTTGCATCCAGATGCTTAGATGAAATATTTTCTTGTAATGTGCAAAACTCCAACGAGCTGCAAAGAGTCCTCTGCTCAGATAATAGTTGTAAGCCCACTGTATATCTGACAACAAGTAACTATTCCAGGGGAATTTTACTAGCTTTGGTTGTAGCAGTTCTGGGAACAGAAGTATGTGGAGTATGAATCAGGCCTGGTACAGATGATTCCTTATCCTTTATTCTAGGATACTTTGACCTTCTCCGAATGATGTTCTGATAGCAGTTAGGTTAGTGGTTGCACTGAGCTCCCTGCCTATCATGCTGAGCAATATTGTCTCATTGTTTCCTTGTAGTCTCCCCATCCGTCTGTCTGTATCCATTATCTCTCATCTCACACTTAGATTGCAAACTCTTTGGGGCAGGGACACTTCTTTGTACAGTCTCTAGTGCCATGGGCTCCTGGTCTGTGATTGGGTCTTATAGGCACTATGGCAACACAAATAAGTAATAAAAATAATCGGATCTACTCAGCCCTGACATAGCAGGTTGGTTCAGAGATAGTGGGACATAACTGGGTAGGAATTTGCAGTTGATAGGTGCTGTAGGTAAGGTTGTATTGTGGAGAAAGATGACATACAGATCTAGCCAGTGGTATTACAGTACATAGACGGGGCAAAACCACCACAGGAATCTGCAACATCAGGTGTTGCTGATAGGGTTGGGGGGGTATAAATGAGGTGTAAGCAGTACCTCTTCCAAAGTTAATTCACCTCTAATTTTAGTAGATTATTTCTTTTGACCATACTTCAAGACAAAAACCTGAATTTTAGGTACTACAACATTGTGTCTTGACATCATGACGTGTACTTCTGTTGGTAAATATTAAGACTGACATTATCAAACTTTGTACCTAAAGTCAGGCACCTAAAGTGTCCCACTTTAAATAGGTTATGGAGGTGGAGGGTGGGGGGGGGGTACTAAAAGTGACCTGATCTCCAAAGGTGCCAAACTCCCAGTTTCATGGTGCCAACTTTCCAAAGTTCTAGGGTGTGCTCAACCCCCAGGCTCCACCCCCCTCCACCAATCCCCAAAGACCCCACCCCCGCCTGCCCCTCTCCGCCCCCTCTCCACCCCTCCTCGCCTCTTCCCACCCAGTTCTGCCCCCTTCCCTGAGCGCCACATCCTTGCTCCTCCCTCTCCTTCCCCAGAGCCTCCTGAACGCCATGAAAATGCTGGTCATGGTGGGCAGGAGGCACTGTGGGGATGGGAGGAGCTGATTGGGGGGCTGGAGCACCCACAGAGTCAGTGTCTATGCCCAGTTTCTTCTGTTTTCTGTTTTCATATTTGATACCACTGAAGATAGGTTTCTAAATAAAAGTGATCTATATATGGATATATGTACCTAACTTTGGCACCTAAAGTCTGTTTAAAACCTGAGCTCTGATGTTTTACAAGTCACTCTAATTTGTTTTCATGCTTGTTTGGTTTTTATATGTACATTTTTAGAAACGAGAACTTCCAATCTGTAATCAAATATTGCCATTCAAGATCCACCACCACCATGTAATAGCTGCAGGAGACCTGGCTCTCACCATGGTGGTAGTTTACCATAGTTACACTGAGACTACTCACTGCTTAGAGTCAGGCATATACTTAAATATGTGCATACTAAGCGTATGCCTTATCTAGGCCCAATACTGCTGAATCAGGCCTAGATAAGGATAAAGTCGTGATTTATAGTTATGCAAATACCTTGAGAACTTTGTGTGAAAGACTGCAAAGTGCCTTACAAATACAGCTGGGTGAATGATTCAGAATAACTCCTTCAGCCTTTTTTTCCCCCTTACAAAATATCCCTGATCTCTCTTTCTTGGAACGTATTTATTATTCAAATATATGTGCTGGATATTTTTTAGAAAAATGTTCTCTGCGTAGGTTAATCACACATATTTACAATCTGAGCCACATTGCTTACTTGTTGTTAGGCAGATAAGTCACCGGATATTGTTTCTCTACTGTGACTGGATGAGCAGATGAGCACTTTAATGTGCATTTTTACATGTGTGAATTTAAAATTCAGTTTCTTCAAATATTCATTCATCCAACTTTGAAAATTATGAATATTTTCTACTTACGTATCTGAAGTAGAATAACTTAGGTCGATTTACAGCTTTAGTGTAGACCAGCTCTAGGAGAATGACTATTGTTGGCAACAACTTGTGCCTCTTCGGGTGACCTTCAACCATTGTTGAGAAAGTTTAGCTGCTAATGTGGAGTGGGCCAAACTATCTTGAATACTCAATCTGTATGCTTGATAGAAACCTGGTGTACTGAGTAATTCTGATTTAAGGGGCTATCAAAGTGTCAGTGTCTTAATGTAGGCCAGCATTATTACATATGATACAGTGGAATTTATTGAAACACTAACAGCCTGCTTACAGTGGTAGCCACTAAATAATTTACAGTTATCATTAGCAAGAAAGTTAGTTACCACAGTATTCATAGGAAGTGCAGAGAGCCAGCATAAGGAATATCCTCCACTGAGGGCTCATTCATCAACCCTGTTTTGAAGTGGAACTGAAGTGGTGCATAGGCCTAGAGTTGACTCACAGCACAGGCACTAAAGGTGCCCTCCAACTGCTCACTCAAGTGTAGGTGTTAAACTATGTCTACATTAAGTGCTAAGTGATGTTTCACATAGAATCAGCTACCTCATAATAACTACTTAAAGCAAATGCAGTTTTAGATTACATTAAGAGAGGCACAGCATGCCAGTCACAGGAAGTGCTAGTGGTTCTACTCGATGCTGGTTAGGCCTCAGTGGGAGTATTATATCCAATTTTGGTCACCATGGTATAGAAAGGATGTAGAGAAACAGAAAAGGATGCAGAAGTGAGTGACAAAGATGATCAAAGGGATGGATTGCAAGCAATATGAGCAAAGACTGGAGGAACTGGGTATGTTTAGTTTGGAAAAGAGAAGTTTGAGGGTGACATGAAAGTGGTCTTCAAATACTTGAAAGGCTGCCATAAGAAAGATGGAGAAAAGTTTGTTTTCTTTGCCACAGGGGATGGGACGAAAGGAAATGGTTTCAAACTACAGCACATCAAATTTAGATTAAATCTCAGGAAGAACAGTAGGACAATGGAACAGACTGCCTAGAGAAGTCATGGAAGTTCCTTCACTGGAAGTTTTCAAACGGTGGCGGGATAGCTCTCTGTTTTGGGTGGTTTTTAGACGCAACAAATTCAGCATCTTGACAGATTCTTAAACTAGATGACTCCTGCGGTCCTTTTTAGTCCTATGGTTCTATGATTCTAACTTTTTTTTCCAGTTTTGACAAGCCCAAAGACTGCAAAGCAACCCCTCTGCCCCAAAACAATAGTATGTCCCAGTTCTCCCAAATGCATGATGTGCAAGTTAAAACGGTTTGGAAATCCTTCAGTAATCTCTTTTTTAAAAAAATCCATCCTTACCTTGAGGGCATACCTTGAGTTTCATATTCAGATTTTATGTAGTCTTGCCATAAGCACACTCTCACTGAAGAAAAAGAGATATTGACCTGAATAAAACCAAAGGAAAAAAAATCAGAATAGCTGACCAACAAGAGAAAATCTCATCTTTGCAAAATTTTCTATCTTTGCTTATAGAACTCCTGCAATAAGTCTGTCACTTCAATGATTCGATATAACTTGACCTGAACATGCAGTTCTTTTCTCCCTGCCCACCGTTCTGTCCTATACAAGCCATGGGTGCTTTCAAACCTCAGTACTAAAGAATTTTTATTTAAATAAACTACAAAACAGTAGAAGACAGAATCTGGACACAAAATGGACATTAAGGCTTCATCTATATCACAGTTTGTAACCAGTTAGTGATGTACTTGGCTCTGTCGCCACACCCAACACAGTTAATACGTTGTTGGAAATTGTGGCAGGTAGGCATGTGTAATTCTTGCCAGAAGTCTAGGCAGGCGCATGGTTGTCTTCCTATAGCTAGGTTGCCATGGTGTACTTTGACTTGTAGACAGCCTCAGTCAGTCTTCTGTCCTCCTCCTGTGCATTAAGGTTATCCCACAGAGTATTGCTTCACATCTGGTTGGTGCGCCTTGGTAACACGAAATAAGAAGTTCTTCTAACAGCAGCGTGAATTTCCAAACTTACAGTAGACTGACCCTATCTGGGATGGGGAGTCTTTCTCATATAGGACATCAGTTTGAGTCTAATGCAGATTGGGAATACAGCAACTGAAAAATTACTACATTTAAAAATGATGCTCTGCTTTTGTTTCTTTATTAATAAATGTGACTGGATGTAGGACAGCAGGGTACATCGTCAGCAGCAGCTGGCTAAGGTGCAAAGGGTAATTGAAACATCTTGCAAAAAAAATTGAGAGAAGTGGTGGAATATTTTTCTCATGGGAGGAGTTGAACTGTGATTTGGAGACCACCCATAAAACAGAAATTTTGGAGCAATCTTGATTTAAATTAGTGTTTGTGCAGAATACAGACAGGCAATTCCCATCTGAAATGAGGTAACAAATGATAAATTGACAGTTTATCTGCTGCTGACAAGAAGACAGATATCACAGTTTATGAATTTGTAATAGTTAACTAATGGTCTGGTCTTGATTTTACAATTGCCTTCATTTACAAATATTTTCCACTCTTTATTAGTTCAAGCATCAAAAGGGAATATAGGTAACACATTTCATTGCAGGCTATTGGGTGAAAGCATCCTTTTGTGTTCCTGCTTTTTATGTTTCTTAATGCACACAAATGAGTATTGATTGTTCTTTTCCTGGAATTGCAATAGCTTTTGGGACAATGAATTAACCCTTAGGGATGAAAATGGTTGATTTCTACAGGTTGTGGAAAGTGTTGTGTTAGACACAAGGGAGAATTATGTAGCTGTTGGAAGGCTGGGCTGGATCAGAATTGTTGCCTGGAGTAAGTCCAGAATGACCCCATTGGCATGCAATCCAATTTTGACCTAAGAATAAGAACATAAGAATGGCCTTACTGGATCAGACCAAGGGTCCATCTAGCCCAGTATCCTGTCTTCTGGCAATGGCCAGTGCCAGGTGCCCCAGAGGGAATGAACAGAACAGGTAATCATCAAGTGAGCCATCCTCTGTCGCTCATTCCCAGCTTCTGGCAAACAGAGGCTAAGGACACCATTCTTGCCCATCCTGGCTCATAGCCATTGATGGACGTATCTTCCATGAATTTATCTAGTTTTTTTTTGAACCCTGTTATGGTCTTGGCCTTCACAACTTCCTCTGGCAAGAAGTTCCCCAGGTTGACTGTGTGTTGTGCAAATAAATACTTCCTTTTGTTTGTTTTAAACTTGCTGCCTATTAATTCCATTTGGTGACCCCTAGTTCTTGTGTTATGAGAAGTAGTAAACAACACTTCCATATCTACTTCCTCTATATCACTCATGATTTTATAGACCTCAATCATTTCTCCCCTTAGCCGTCTCTTTTCCAAGATGAAAAGTCACAATCTTATTAATCTCTCCTCATACAGAAGCCGTTCCATTTTTTTTTTTTTGTAGTTGTTGCCCTTTTCTGAACCTTTTCCAATGCCAATTTATCTTTTTTGAGATCAGGCAACCACATCTGCACACAGTATTCAAGATGTGGGCATACCATGGATTTATATAGAGGCAACATGATATTTTCTGTCCTATTATCAATCCCATCCTTAATTATTCCCAAAATTTTGTTCGCTTTTTTGACTGCTGCTGCATATTGAGTGGACATTTTCAGAGAACTATCCACAATGACTCCAAGATCTCTTTCTTGTATAGTAACAGCTAATTTAGACCCCATCATTTTATATGTATAGTTGGGATTATGCTTTCCAATATGCATTACTTTGCACTGATCAACATAAAATTTCATCTGCCATTTTGTTGCAAAGTCACCCAGTTTTGAGAGATCTTTTTGTAGCTCTTTGCAGTCTGCCTGGGTCTTAACGATTATTAGTAATTTTGTATCATCTGCAAATTTTGCCACCTCACTGGAGAACCGGGGTTAAAAGCAGCTAAGCTGACTGGGGAAGCAGCCACAACTGTGGCCAGCTCAATTAGGACCCTGCTGGCCCTTATAAGAGAGCTGCAGGGCAGGATGCAGGAGTCTCACTCTAGCCCTGGAGTGGGCAGGGCTAGTTGCCTGGAAGCAAGGTACCTGAAGCAGAGCAGTGCTTGGGAAAAAGGCAAGAGGAGCTGGGGAACTCCAGCCTGGTAAACCTGGCAAAGGCCTACAGAGGTACTGAGGCTGCAGAGGTGTAGCCCAGAGATAGGAAGAGGTAACTGGTCCTACCCCATTGCCAATGATGAGTAGCCATTACAGACTGCAGTTTGCCCTGGTGAGCAGGAGCTAGATGATGACTGGCAGTAGCCACTGAGGCAAGGTGGATTTAGACAGTTGGGGGTTCCCGTGGGAGGGGAAACCCAGAGTAAGGGGGTACTTCTGGGGCAGAACCCTGGTAAAGAGCACCAAGGTCTGGGAGGGACACTGGGCCAGCGGCAGGCAAGACACCAGCCAGTAGGAGGTGCTCTGTACGCTGGAGAGCTAATTCCCGCAGGAGGCACTGCAGCGGTGAGTCTTTGCCTTGCTACAGTCCCTCAAAGAATTCTAGTAAACTGATGAGGCATGATTTCCCTTTACTAAAATCATGTTGACTCTTCCTCAACAAATTATGTTTATCTGTGTGTCTGACAATATTGTTCTTTACTATAGTTTTATTCAGTTTGCCTGGTACAAAAGTCAGGCTTACAGGCCTGTCATTGCTGGGATCACCTCTGGAGCCCTTTTTAAAAATTGACATCACATTAGCTATCCTCCAGTCATCTGGTACAGAAGCTGATTTAAATGATAGGTTACAGACTACAATTAGTAGTTCTGCAATTTCACATTTGAGACAGTCAAAAGTCAACAATTTTAGCAAATGAAATAACAAAGTAATAGGACAAGTGGTTTATTGACTATTTACACTGGTTTTTGTTGAGTGTTCAGATGATGACATTTGTTTTATAGGTATGTAAAATGGAACTTACAGGTGGTGATTATACCTGTTGTTAAATCGATGCCCACCCTGATATTTGCAGCTATGCTGGACTCACTTTGTAGTTCATTCTAGTTGTAGACATATAACCAGATTCAGAGCAATATTGTTAGGACCAGGAATATACTTAGCATGGGACTAAACATTTAAAGTTCACCCACTGTAGGCTCTAATGAGAAACATTTACTGATTTTTATCGGGGCTTGCTGTTTGAATCTCTTTCTTCTCTCCCCTACTTTAGTCCCTGCAGAAGTGCTGGTGACAAGAACAAACAGCTGCCAGTCTGATAGCAGTGGATTTCTGGAAGAACCACTGGAGCCCTTGCCTTTACAAGTAAAGAGCTGCTAATATTCTTCAATTAGATTAGTGAAAAGTTTGAGCAAAACTAATACCCAAAAGTCATCAGGTCCAGGAAAAACAAAAGCAATACAAGGGGATGGAATTTCCCTGAGATTCCCTGTACAGAAAACAGGGAGATTTTCATAGGCAAAAAAGCTTTCTACCCCAGTGGAATACTATGCAAGGCCCAAAATTATAACTATTCCACCTTGGCTACCCTATATCCTATCTTACTGTATTGTATTGTTGCCCCTTTGGCTCAAGTGGTCAGCCAACATCTAGGGCTTTGTTGGGTTGTATCTGTTAGAAAGAGATGATGTAAGTCAGGTATATTCTTTGGTGTAATCCCCTATATTCAATATTTTCAGTAAGACGTAACTAGAACGTTTCATGAGAATTCAAAATAGAGGGCTGGAATGTGACATTACTCATCGAGCCAAAGCTCAGTGAAGTCAACAAGAGTCTTTTCATTTACTTCAATGACCTGTGAATCAAGCCCATATAGTGCAGACCTGAGTAGGTATGAGGTGCAAGGTTTGAAAATGTGTTGGCCCCGTTGGCCTAGTCTTCACAATGAAGGACTTGGCTACACTTGCAGATGTAGAGCGCTTGAGTTAAACCAGCCTTTGGAGAGCGCACTAGGAAAAGCGCTGCAGTCTGTGCGCACTGGCGTGGCCACATTTGCGGCACTTGCAGCTGCATTGAGAGTGCTGCATTATGGGCAGCTATCTCAGTGTTCAAGTGGCTGCAACGTGCTTTTCAAATGGGGGAGGTGGAGTATGACAGGAGTGTGTTGTGTGTGTGTGGAGGGAGAGAGAGTGGGTTTTGGGGGCACTGAGAGTGTCAGCACACTATCTTGTAAGTTCAGATCCCACTCCTCCCCCACGCCTCTCTCTCACTCACTCACTCAAAGCAAACAATAAATGTTTGCTTTGCCTCTGAGCAGATAAGCAGCCAGATGTTAGAAACAGAGCTTTGAAAAGGCACTTCCGCATTCCTACAGTTGATTTCACAACCATGAGAAGAGAGGCCACTTGACTTAAGAGGATTATGGAACATTTCCAGAAGCCAATCAGAGTGCAGTAATGCAACTCCTCGTCCACACAGACACTGGGGTGTCTCTCCCCATGCGCATCAGATGTTAATCCTCTCGTGGAGGTGGAGTACCAGGAACACTCCAGCCAGGGAGTCAGAGCACTCTACGTGCTTTGCCAGTGTGAACGGGGAGTAAGGTAGTGTGCTCTGGGAGGCTTTATTGTAGTACAGCATGCAGGTGTAGCCGAAGTGTCTAGTCTTTTGCTCAGCCTGCTAACTCATATGAAAACTACAGACCACCCTGTGTTCACAAGAACGTTAACTTGAATTATGAACACACCCTTTTTTCTCCAGTGAAAACAAGGCCTTTGTGTGGAATTGGTGCAACATTCAGGGAAGAAACCTCATTCTTCTCTCCTGACCCCTTGTGTGTCCACCCAGTGACCAGATGACCACAACTGGTCCTTAACCATGAACCAAACAAAAGGGTTCCTTTTGTATTTAAAAATTCTTCAAGATAAAGTTCCATTATCCATCTCATCGAACAAGTCCATGGCATTGCAATATTCCATTCTTAGTGTCCTCTCGTTTTCCTTGCAGAATCCACCTTTTCCAGGACACCTGAATTTTAGCTGTGATACCCATGACCGAAAAGTAGCTCTGCCACATAAAACAGCTCTCGCTGTGTCACACCAGGATTTTCATCAAAAGCCAAAGGACCCTGTTGCTAACCCCTCTGCTGCAGATTGCAAGAACATTCCAAGGGTGTCTAGTCCAGACAGAGAACGCAAGGACCAGAGGGAAGAGACCACCCTCTCACTAACTGAGGAAGATGGTCTCTATCAATCAGAGAGTTTTGTCAAAGAAACAGTGTACGATGTGAATAAGCAGGAGATTAAAATTGGAAGAGGGCAATTGGAGAAAGAGGAGAGCTGTCTAGAACAGCAAACTCCATGTTTTCCGGCTGGTAATCAGGATATGGGAGATACTGTCACCACAGAACTTGACTGTCATTTAGATTTCAGTTCAGTACCCCAAAGTCCAGCTCCAGCTCATGCTGAAGAGAATGGCACAACTCCTATTGACTTCACTGGCAGTGGAGCCTTTGCCAAACAAGAGGCAAGAGAGGGACATTTGCCTGAGGAGGATGCTGGGGAACTACTTAAGGAAAATATCCAGGAAGATATTACAGGACATGTTAAAGGAAATCAATGTGATAAGGAGATTTTCAGTAAAGTTAATACCATGGTTCCAGTTACCGACGCCACAAGTGGTCAACAGTTTTGCAAACTAGACATTGATACACACAGTATGAACTGCTCTTGTGAAACACTAGAGACCCAATGGCAGGTTTCACAAGTACAAAATGAAAGCAAGGTTATTTCAAGCAGTTCTTTACAAGTGTCTAACTCTTCTGCTTACTGCCCAGAGTGCAGATCTGAATTTAGTTCCCAGGAAAGCTCAGAGACTTGCTGTTTGGGTAAAATATCAGGAGCCACCAAATTGGAGAAAGATGATTCTGTTCAAAACGCTGACATACACAATAATCTCTCTAAGTCCGTTACTGTTCAGATGTCTTCAAGCCTGGTGTCCACTGTGCAAAAAGTTTCCCTGAGTGAAGGCCTTGGCAAAGGCCAGTATTTAGAAATTAAATCCATAGGGCCCCAGTGCTCTGAGGATGAGCCAGTAATTACTTCAGAACTGGGTATTTTGGAGGAAAGTCTAAAGGAGACAAGAGAAGCTTCGATTCAAACTGACACAATTGGAATAAAAACAAGAAATCGGTGGCCTGACCCAAATCTTCTCCCTCCGTTCTGTAGACATGGTCATCTCACAAAATCAGTCTCCCTAGACACTGGGCTTTATGGGAAATACAGATCATCCTACCATGAAACGTTGGGTGCCTGGTCTGCCCAGTGTGGTCACAGGTGTCATTGTATCTGCTGCCATCATTGCTGCTTTCAGTGCGCCTTTGCCTTCACTGCTTCCTCCAAACATCCAGGACTCTGTTGTTCAAATCACAGCACCATAGAGTTGCAGCTTCTGAAAACGTTAGAGCTTCTGCAGGATACAGCAGTGAGGAGTATTTCTTCAGTAAGTATGGTTCTTGCTGAAATAATATGTAGAATCTGGCACATTGAGAGTAAGCTTCTGGGGTGTTAGTTTTTTCAAGGTCCACTCAAGCTCTGTTCAGTGTTGTAGAGAAAGTATCAGGAATGTAGCTTAGGAAACAGATGGGAAGAAGGGACAGTCTGTCCTGGACAAATTGGAGGAATGTCAGGAATATACTTTGACTCAAATTAAGTTGTGTTAGACTATTTCTCTTAATGTTAAGAGTATTTAAATGGTACCTGTTAGTCAGGTGTGGGCAAACTTTCTGGCCCAGGGCCACATTGGAGTTGCAGTATTGTATGGAGGGCCAGGTAGGGAAGGCTGTGCCTCCCCAAACAGCCTGTACCCTGTTCCCTATCCACCCTCTCCCACTTCCCACCACTTGACTGCCTCCCTCAGAACCTCTGACCCATCCAACATCGCCTCCCACTGCTCCTTGGCCCCTGACTGCCCCCTCCCGGGACCCCCTGCCCATAACCCCCCCCCCCCCCCGGGACCTCACCTCCATCCAACCCTCCCTGCTCTCTGTCCCCTGTCTGCCCTGACCCCTATCCACACCCAACCCCCTGACAGGCCCCCTGGGACTCCCTCATCTACCCAACCAAACACACACCATTCCCCATCCCCTGACCGCTCCTCCCAAGAACCTCCACCCCATCCAATGGCCCCCTCATCCCTGTCCCCTGACTGCCCCCCCCAGAACCTCCTGTCCTTATTCACCTCCCTGATCCCCTTACCATGCCACTCAGAGTGGCAGGACTGGCAGTGCATGACCCGGCCAGAGCCAGAGGGGCTGGAGGTAGCCTCCCTGACTGGGAGCTCAGGGGCTGGGCAGAGCGGTCCCATGGGCCAGATGTGGCCTGCGGGCCGTAGTTATGCTGTGCCATGTTAACAGGTCACCAAGATGAGCTGGAGGACTAAGGTTTACACAGGTCAAATTCAGAGGTGAGTCTGAACTGCTGTTACTTCTTGCTGCTTCCACTCTCTTCAATGCAGAAATTCTACCAATCTGGGTTCCCTTAGAGCTTCTCTACATAAAAACTTGTATTGCTTTAAAGCAGGAGTTTAAACCAGGCAAACTTTTTGGCCCGAGGGCCACATTGGGTTAAAAATTGTGCGGAGGGCCGGGTAGAGAAGGCTGTGCCTCCCCAAACAGCCTGACCCCACACCTTATCCAACCCCCACCCACTTCCCACTCCCTGACTGCCCCCCACAGAACCCGCGACCCATCCAACCCCACCCGCTCCTTGTCCCTTGATTGCCCCCTCCGGAGACCCCCCCTCTAACTTCTGCTCCAGAAACCCACCACCTATCTAAGCCTCCCTGTTCTTTGTTCCCTGACTACCCCCTCCTGAGATCCCCCCACCCTAATCACCACCCTCTGGGACTCCACCCTCCCTCTAAGCCTCCCTGCTTTGTTCCCTAACTGTCCCCTCCCGATATCCCCCCACCCTACCCACCATCCCCCAGGACCCCACTACCTTCCCCCCACCCTTATCTTACGCAGCCGGGCACTCCTTGACCTGGCCCCTGTGCTCCACTCGGCCCCCGGCCAGGAAGCGCAAGGAGGGCCCAGCCCAGGAGCCTGGGAACCCGCAGCTCCCCACGCTCCACCTGGCCCTTGGCCAGGGAGCGCAGGGCCCAGCAACTACCTATGCTCGACCAGGCCTCCGGCCCAAATGAAAACGGCCGGTGGGCCACATGTGGCCCGCGGGCCGTAGTTTGCCCGTCCCTGCTTTAAACCGTACCAGAATATATAAACCAATACAACCTCCCCCTCCCCAATATGGCTGCAGTTATACAGTGCTTATACTGATACAGCTTTATTCCCAGCCAGGCAAGGGAATAAACTGCACTGGTATAAGGCAGTTTTATACCAATATAACTGCATCCATACTAGGAGCTGTACCAGCATAACTATTTTGGTTAAAAAAAAAGTCACACCCCTAAATGAAATAGTTATACCAGTACGAAAACAGTGTGCACTGCTGATCAGATCTTACACACACTCAAACCCAGTCAGCCTTGCTTAAACTCACACCCACCTATCAGTATATAAATTGTACCCTCTTATGCACAACTCTGAATTTGGCCAAGAGAGTCCGCGTCACCAAAAAGAACCTATGTAGTTGTGATTACCATACTGAAGGGGCCAGCAGATGGAGTAAGTTACGCTAGTTCAGACTTACCTCACTTTGGCCCTATATCTTTATTTTATGAGGGCCCTTATTCATGGCAAAAAAAATTTTAGAAATGGCTAAAGGGAGGGAAAGGTGTATGGAAAAACAAGTCAAATTTATGTAGTAATACAAGGTCAGCCAGTGTTTTGAAACCAAAGGGAAACTTTATGGTTTTCTGAGAACTTATGCAGCTTAACCGCTTTATGTTTGAAGATGCAGAATGCCCTCTTTTGGGTATTTATACATGCTGCCATATACTGAGTAAATAAGGGTGAAATCACATATGACCCAATCATCCCATGAATAGATTAATTGAATTCAATAAAATTGCTATGATACTATAGAGCCCTGATTTTCAGAAGGGCTGAGAGCCAAAATGCCGACTGAAGTCAGTGGGTGGTGAGTGCCCAGTACCTCAGCAAATCTGACCCAGGTAGAATAGGGAACATTTTAGGGTAGGTCTACACTTCAATTAAACACCCACAGCTGACCCAGGTCAGCTGACTCACAGGGTCCCAAAGCCCGAGTCCAGAGGATGGGGGGAAGGGAAGTAAAGGGCTCTGCGCACTGCCTTCACCTATGGGTACCATCCCTTGCAGCCCCCATTGGTACCATTCCCTAGGGGCCACAGGGACATGGTGCCGACTGCTTCCGGGAGTGCCACAGGAGTAGCAATCCTGCAGGCCAGATCCAGCCCAATGGCCATAGTTTGTCCAACCTGGTCTATACCATAATTAAACAGCCAGGTAGCCCCACGAGTCCAAGTCAGCTAACATGGTCAGCTGCAGGTGACTAATTGTGTAGACAGACCCTTTGCCAACCTAAAGCTGTGCTTGCTGTCAGCACCAAATGAAATGTTCGCAAAAAGAACGGAAACTACAAAAAGTCGCCAGGTTTTGACTTTGTTACCAGCTCAAAACTGAGGGATGGAGGCCTCACTTGTTTGAGTGGCACCCCAAACCCATGGCACAATATGATGCTGGGTAGCTGAGGTAAACTGTAATGAGTGGCATTGTAACCTGTCACTCTGGGGTGCAGCACCGCTCAGGTTTGGCCCAGCCATCCCTTGTTTTGTGACTGGATGGGGGACAGCTGAGTCCAAATTGAGTGAGTGTTGCTGAGATCTGGTGCACAGGCTTGCAGTGCTGCTATGGGTAAATTGGCCCCTGCATGCAGTGTGCCACGGGCCAGGTCTTCACCTGCTGGCTACCAAAACCATGGTAGCTCTCTCAGCTGTGGAGACTGGCTGGATAGCAAGATGGACCCAACACCAGAAGGCAAGTCTCATCAGCAGGGAGGGAGGGTAAGGTAAGGAGTGGGATGGAGGGGCAGGGGCTTCTGGAAGGGGATGGCAGGAGGAGAACTCCTTGGAGGGCTGAGGTGCTGCAGGAGGGCTCATGTGCCGGGGGGTGGTTGTCAGGCTTTGTAGAAGAGTTGCAGGGGCTCCATTTCAGATTTTGTCCCAGGCCTCCATAAACCAGCCTGGCTAGGATTGTTGTAAAGCTCATAATGTTTCTGAGAAAAGTTGGGCTGATGGATATTTCTGCACCATGAGAAATGTCAACGTTTCTCCTGGTTTTGTGTTGAAACTATGCAAACTTGGTGGTTTCAAATGAGTTTCTTCCTTTCTTTTTTTGAACCTGAAATTCAAAGTGAAATCTGGGATGCTGTAAACACAGGTAGGTCAAAAGTGCACAAAGCGGTTAGATTAACCCCTATAAAGTGAAACTGATTAATTTTATGTTATTGACTATATCAGTACTATGGAGGCTTTTCTTTAAACTATTTGCTGGAGTGCTATGAATTTTGTAAGCTGTCTCTCAATTGCCACAAGATGTCAGTGTTTCAGTACATTCCAGCTGAATTTCCTTGTCCAACCTATTTTATCACTCGGGGGTGAAGGATTAACCCTGAAGCTTTTTCATTAATCTGAAAATGAGGATACTGCAGACATTGGCTGCACACTACACTATTGTTCAAGCACTGTTGTTTAAGATGTGTTAAATCCAGCACTTGTCTGAGGTTAATCATGTGAAATCCAGCCCCTGCATCACAGAAGGACCCAAACAACTGGGAAAGCTGTGATATTGTGTGTTGGGTGTAAGGGACAAGTAGGAAAGCCCAGGTAGGGGGGGTCAGAAAACATTCGTAGATTTATATACAGTGGCACTCCAGACCCATCTAAACTGGAAAGCATTGGGTATGCTGGTGTGTAGTCAGTGGGTCTGAGGCTTTACTGGCCTAAAATCTTGGGGCGTTGTGGGGAGAGCAGCAGCAGGTTGCATCTGCAGCTACATCCTGTGTCTTAGAATTGTGGGTACAGTCCACTGCACAAGGCTGAAGATGCTGCTCTTCCCTTCTTGGAGAGAATCTCGTGTGGGGGGGCTTTGTTCCACATGACAGGATTTGGTCCATAATCTTTAGTCCAGCCTGTCAAGGGATTTAAGCATCAAACATTTGATAGAACAAGAGAAAATCCTGAAAGTAATCAAAATCTATATTAACTGCAGCATTATTCTTGACAGAAGTCAGTGTTAAAACACTGAAAGAGCAAATAGCCATCAGATTATATTGAATTTGCATGTTTATATTTTATTTGTCTGAGTATGACATTTTCTTGTACAAGGAAATTATTTCCCAACTGAAATATTTTATTTCCATACCTTTTGGAGGCTCAGTTGCTGATAGGTTTTCCAAAGTGTTCATACTATCATTCTGCTCTATTCGTGGTCTTATACCAGATCCATCACTGAGGTACTTGAGTTATCTCAGCAGTGACATGAGCAAGATCTTTCATGTCTGGTTCTTTCTTTCTTTCCCTCATCCTCTCCTAGGGAAAATTACATTTGTTAATATATGACATGCTATGTCTTTATATTGGCAAAGTCCAGGTAGAGGAAATACACCTTGATCTTGGCATGGAAAGTTGTGAGGTTTGAGGTAGTTCGCAGATCCCATGGGAGTTGGTTCCACAGCCTTGAACCAGCTGTTGAGAAAGCTCCATCTCAGGCACAGACAAGACGTACACTTGTGGATAGACGGTTCCATAATATCTTGATGTGCAGGAACCTTCAAAACAGAACAGGCCAATGATCCATTGATTATTTATTCAAATATATAACTGAGCTAAACAATGAGTTTAGAAACTCATTTCTAACTGAGGCCCATGCTAGAGTCTTAATGGAAAAATGTAATGTCCCCAGAGGAATACTGTGCTATGGGGAAATTATTTCCCAATACCAATCAATGACCACAGTAGACATGAAACACTGCAAACATTATTTCACAATATGTATTTGAATTTTTAAGGATGCAAACATACAAATGACCATACTGGATAAAGACAGTGCATTCAAAGCAATACCTTGTGCAACAGAGAGCCTGGAATGGATTATTACGGTATAACCTGCCCATAGAAATTTCTTTCTAAGTCCTGTCAGTTAGTGATTGACTTTTTTTGCCATTAAGTAGGAGGGTTTATATCCTTTATAAACAAAGGTGTTTTGGCCATGTTTGTATATTCTATCAAGCAATGTTACTGACAGGAATGTTCCCCAAAACATTGACTTGTGAACAAATATTGCAAACTCTCTGCAAAAAGCAAACTTTGAACTTGTCCTGGAAACCTGATTCCAAGAGTTACAGTCAGCCAGTCTGGGAACAGAAATCGTGTGTCCTGTCAACACAGCTCAAATTTCAAATAGTTAGTAATGGATACTTGAAGCAATATTTGCCAAGGACAGTTGATGAGCAATTCATAGGCTGAAATTTCTTTGTATAACACATTATTTGAACAGTTTTGAGCAAATGAACAAATCTGTGGGAATTGTGATGTTTGCAGACTTTTTGCACAGAGAGAACTGAGCTACATATGTCATAGTGCCAGCTCGAATCCCGAAAGAATTGTATAGCCTTTTCAGTTTTATCCTAGCTAGTGCAATCACAATTACTATCTTTATTCCTATCAGTATCTGATCCTCTTTTTCAAATTTAGTAATCCTTTTGCTTCCACTAGTGATATCAAAGTCAGCTAAACATTAACATCTACAAATGGTTGGTCAAGAAAATATGATGATGGTTCCAGTGATACAGTGCTCAACCTGTCTTTCAAATCAGACACGTGGAACATTCGGTCCAAAATGTTTCAAATGAGTGATGCTGATGTAAATCCAGGGCAACTCTATTCAGTGCTAATGATTTATATAAGTGTAACAAAGCTCAGAATTTGACCCATTGTGTCAGAACTATGGGCAAAGTCCTGTCTCCCTTGAAGACAAGGGCAAAATTTCCATGGACTTCAGGGAAGGCCTCTGTGACTCAAGAAAGAAGAGCTGATAAGTAAATAGGACATTTATATTCTTCAGAAGTCATCTCACTTGTTATCTGGGAGCTTCTACCTATGAATGTCTGACAAGTCTGCTTATGATGTACCTGTTCTGTTAATGAGAATAGGACTGCTGCCTTCCTGGGCTGTCAGTGTGACAAATATTAAAAGGAAAGTAATGAAGTAGTCACTCTTCTTGTCCTTCTTCGTAGTGCACAATCCATGAAATAGAAGCTATGAAGAGTTCTTGTCAGAGTTTCCGGGAGAAGCTAGATGAGATTGAGCAGCACCTGATAGAGCAACAGGATCTTTTTTCCAGTGCTATGTCAGATGAAGGAAGGTAATTACATCACTACAGAAATTCACACATTAGAGTCATTAAAAAAGCAACATTTTGGACCAGCTATACCCTGAGTGCATGTGCAGAGGATCTTGCTATATGTGACAACACTCAGACTTGACATTTTTACTACAAAACACAGAAGTCAGCATTCAACTGTTCATCACTTTATTACTATCCATTTATCCAACCAATATTTTCTAAATTTGATCATGGCAGTGTATGTTATAAACAGTTTATGCTGAATTAAGGTTAGGTGTACTTATGGGATTTATAATGTGTACCAACAAATGTACACTCTCTTTGATACTTCTCAGACTCAGTGGCTGGGATTCCTCATGAGTATGACATCCCCAGTCATGAAGGTGCCATCATGGGTATTGTGCATGTATTGTGCCCACCCTGCAAGTGAAAAGGACTTTTTGTGAAACTTTGTCCACAGAAAAGTATGACTTGTCTCCATTAATTTCAATGTTCAGAAACATTAGAATTAAAAATATGGTCTATTTTAGTTTAAGATGACTTAAAATACAATGGAAATACAGGCATAATTTGCAATAGATCTAATTTATTTTGACCTGCTTTCCAGAAGAATGTAGGTGGGGGTTTGTGGAGGAGTCGGGCTGGGGGGTTGATGATGAGAGTGTTATACAGATTGGGCCATAACCAAAGGAAGCATTGTATTAGAATCATAACACCATCATCAAGATTGTAAAACAGTCTCAATTATACAGCTAATTTTAAAAAATAAGTCTTTCCTTCTAATAAAACTTGTTTCTGGCTGACATTTTTCATGTGCAGTCCCTTGGCAGAGGAGGGTAGTTTGGGGAAAGGTTGCAGTTAATCAGACAAGGCATTTTTGAATGAAGAAGTGGGGAGGTGTGTCTTTTTTGGTCAGTTTTTTTGCTTTTGTTTTTTTGTAATGCCATAACTCAAAACAGCTGGCTCCAAATCTGTTTACTTGGGTTGTTTGCAGTGATAGCTAGTGTCCAGGACTACTTTTGTATGACTGAATGGTTATTCCCTATGAATTAATATAGGGGAAAGGTTAGAAGAGAAACAGAGGTCTTTACAGTTGGGCCTGTGACACGCACATGAATTCAGTTTTCTTCGGAGTTCTGTGGCCTGCATAGTGCAATGCAGTAAAGGAACTATCTGACGCTGGTACTGTTAGGCTATTATTTAGACTGTAGAATGTTTTGTGATACTGTGTATGAAACAAAATTGTATTAATGGCATGAATGAGAAATGGATGCTTTGCGGAGCATCACTATTCCTTACAACATCTTCTTGTCAACTGTCAGACACAGATCCACTTGATTATCACTCCAAAACGTTGTTTTTTTTCTCCTGCTGATACTGGCTCATCCAAATTAAACAGCCTCTTAGAACTGGTATGCTAATTTCCAACTTTTTATGCTTTCTGTGTATATAAATGCATCTTAGTTCTGTATGTTCCATTCTATGCATCAGATGAAGTGGGCTATAGCCCATGAAAGCTGATGCTGAATAAATTGGTTAATCTCTAAGGTGCCACAAATATTCCTCATTTTGTTTATGGATACAGACTAACACAGTGGCTAATCTTATACCATTCACCTGATTGTTTTTCTTCTGCTGTCTACTACAGGGAAGAAAAAAGACAACTGCAGGTGTTACGTCAAGCTGTTCGTCATGAGGTTTCTGAACTGGAATTCCAGTTGAATGATCGATCTCGCCAGGTTAGGGAGGGAATTCTGATGGTATGTTGTACAAACAGCTATTCTTGTGAAACATAGGAAAAAAGGGAATCTAGTTTAAAGACTCTTTATCCTATTGCCTTTACTGGTGCAATGTCACAGTGAGCGGTTGCCCTATGTGACTTCCACATGCATTTGCTGTGAGTTGAACATATGACCAAACCAACAAGGTTAAATCTGGTACAACCTTGGGCCAAGATTTTCATAAAAGGACTAGTGATTCCAGGCACTTCAGTTTTTAGGTGCCCAATTTAGGATTCCTTAAAGGACTTTGATTTTCAGAAAGTGCTGAGGTCCAACCTTCTGAAAACCAGACCCTTCCAGGTGCTTCAAACCTTGGATACAGTCAAAATCACTAGTGATGTTGGCCACACTGCTGCTCTTTCAACATCTAAAAAATGTTAAATCCAGCAGGTATTTTATTAATAAACTGCTGTCAGATGCCATGCAAAAGTTTTCTCTTTGTAAAGAGAGAACTTTATATTTTGTCAGATCTCCAACTGATCACTTGTTTCTTGCCATTTGTGATTTTACAAACAAAAATGTCATCAACTTTCTTCCAAATCAACCACTGTAGTTATAGAATTGTTGCATGACTTGCAGTCATGTAAGCATACGCACAAAACAACCATTTTGATACTAACTTCACAGTGCAGAAATTTTCAATTACTGAAGGCTGATAAGAGCCTGCAAAAATTAACATGGCTGGAAGGTGCTGTAAGGATTCACCTGGCATGGATACCCATCATCTGCAGTTAATATGAAAGATATAAAACAACTGCCAGGAGCAGTCAGTAGTGAAACAGTTGATGTACACAGAGAATGTATCATAGCTGTGGAGTGACTGAAAGCTGTTGTTTGAGCAGTAACTAGAGCCAGCATGAGATTAAAACCCAAAAAAGATTAAATTATTTGAAGGGTAATCCCCATTAAGCATAATTGTCAGCCTCATTAAGCAACAGTTGCTGCAATATAGCATTGTACCAAACTACCTACCCCCTTCTCTGTGCTGGACACAGGATCTGGTAGATGTCTGCACCTGTTTCTCTTCAGGTCGGGCATAAACCTGCTTTGCTTATGTGGATCTGAAAACCCCTGCCACAAAAACACTCCAGTGCACACAGAGTTCTGAGACCAATAATTAGGCTGAGAGAAGTAGCTGCTCAGTCTGGGCGTCTGTCCTGGCGGGATTTGCTGCTCAGCCTTCCCCTGCCTTCAGGATACACGCAGCCCTCAATCCCCAGTGCTCAGCACCATTCCCAGTGTAGCCGTCTGACAGTCCTGTTCTTGGGCTCATTCACACCGCGTCCAGGGAAACACAGTCCTTCCTCCTCCCACAGAACTCTCTCTCCCACCCCCAAAACACACACTGCTGTCAGCACAGCAAGTCCCTCCAGCTCCTCCCCGCTGTCATGGAATCCTTCAGTTTCTTGCCCCTCTAGGCCATTGATTCCCATGACATAGCTGTTCACATTTAGGTGCCATCTGCTAGCTTATTACATTACCCCCACCGCTGTTCCCTCTAACCTGTGCACGTGCGCGCATGCACACAGATCCTAAACCCCGCGCACACGGCAAAACACCGCACGCACAAAAATTTGCACAGACGAAAGTTTTTGCACACACAGCATGTCAAAAATTTGCACAGAAGAAATTATTTGCGCACACGACCTGTCAAAAATTAGAGGAAACATTGACCCCCACCTCCACCTTCTAAGATGATGTGCCTCCACATCCTGCATGTAGGAACTGCAGGGGAGCTGCAATACAGCACTCCAAAAAGTATTTCGCCTGAGGTTCTGTGGTCACCCAGGGCTCCTGTGTGGCGTTAGTGCCCCTGCCCTGAATTCATAGAGGGATTCAACTGGTTATAATGTGCCACAAAAGTGTATCCACCCGGCTCCCTGGACAGCCCACGTAGCACCCCAGGCAATTTCCTGCTGCCTGTAAAAGAGACCATTAAGCTTTCTGTGTAATTTTGGACCCTGCCCCTTCTTTCTAGTCTGGGCTCATACCCACACCAACGCTCTCAGCTCATATACCTCTCTGGTGACCCAGACATCATAGTATTCTTTCTATCTTTGTGTGGCCATAACCTGATTCCTCTTAGCAGCTTGGCTCTCAGAACTGAAGTATCCTGCTACCTGTGTGGCATACTTGGATGGATTGCTAAACTTGTTTTCTCCAAGAATTTCAGCTCAATGTGCAACAGCAGTCAAAAAGACTAATGATGTTAGGAACTATTAGGCAAGAAAATAATTGAGATAGAAAGTATCATAATCCCCCTCTATAAATCCATTGTGCTCCCACACCCTGAATACTGTGCTGAGCTCTGGTCTCCCCATCTCAAGAAAGGATACAGTGGAACTGGAAAAGATTTACAAAAGGGCAACAAAGAGGATCAAGGGTATGGAAAAGTTTCCATACAAGGAGCCACTAAAAAGATTAGGGAGCCACTAAAAAGATTTTCTAAGTTCAGCTTAGAAAAAAGATGACTAAGGGAGGATATGGAAAAAGTGAATAAAGAAGTGTTATTTACCCTTTCCCACAATACAAAACCCACGGGGTCACCTGATAAAATTAGTAGGCAAGAGGTATAATACAAACAAGAGGAAATGCATAATTAGCATGTGCAACTCATTGCCATGGATGTTGTTACGGCCAAAAGTATAACTGGGTTTAAAAAAGAACTAGACAGATAATGGAGGATAGGTCCATCAATGGCTATTAGCCAAGATGGTCAGGGCTGTAACCCCATATTTGAGGTGACCCAAAACCTCTAACTGCCAAAAACCAGGAGGAGAAGTCACTGGATCTCTCCAGAATTGTCCTGTTTTGTACAGTTCTCCTGAACCTCTGGTAGTGGCATCTGTTGGATACAGGGCTAGGTGGCCCATTGGTTTGATCTAGTATACTAATGTTCTAACTCTTCCAATACATCTACCCCCAATATGCATTCAACAGGCAGGCAGATCTTCCACCAAATAACACCACATAGCTTGTATACCCTGTAGATAAGTGACCAGAGGTCCCAATTTTATAGAGACAGTCCTAATTTTTGGGTCTTTTTCTTATATAGGCTCCAGTTACTTCCCACCCCATCCCGATTTTTCACACTTGCTGTCTGATCATCCTACCTGTAGATGACTGGAAGCTGTTCCACTAGGCCATCTTAACACAGGGGACAAGCTCATCCCACTCTCCTTGATTGTTTTTAATCAGAGAGGGCAGCATACCAACACACGCGTGGTTAAACATTGAAGCATCAGATTGAGGGTGATAAAGTGATAAAGTGTAGTGCAGGTTTTGTGGATATCCCAATGGTCACACACCTTTTTGAACAAAGGGAATTCAACATTTCTTTCCTGCTCAGCATGCAGGGGCTGAAGTATGTGTCTATGGTAGCACACAAACCTCCTGTCAAATGCTACCCTCCGAGCTTCCTGCTCAGGAAGAGGATATGCTTCTGCACACTTTGAAAAACAGTCAGCCACTACAAGCATATATTTATTCTCTCAGGGTGTAATGGACAAAGGTCCCAGGATAGCCAATGCCATTCTTTCATTCAGTGCCCAGGCTGGGCAGAAACCACTGGAGCTCTGGGTTTAGTTCCCATTTCATTTCAAGCCCCGCACACCCTCACAATCCCCAGTGCCTCCTCCTTTGGCACCACTCCTTGAATATGTTCAGACTTTTTCCAAGATCCTGGTAGTTTCCACACCAGTGTTCCCTGTCTTACACTTGGCTCAGGCCACACAGTCCAGTAGCTTTTCAGGCATGGCTTATGCTGAACTTCATCTCGGAATTCCCCACTATCAGTTCCCTCCCTATGCCAATCTACTGACCCTATAGGAAACTGAGGCACAGAGAGACGAGGGGAGGAATTCACAAAGGTGTTAGGCATCTAATGCCCATTGATTTCAATGGGAGTTAGGCACTTATATACCTTTGTGAATCTCATCATAAGTGATTTGCCCAAGGTAACACAAGAAGTCTCTCACAGACCTGGGAATTGAACTTTGTTCTCCCAAGTCTCTAGCTGATGCCCTAACCACTTAACCATCCTAGCCTATGTTGCCTCCCTAACAACTTATCTATGCAGGGAAATTGACTGTCATAGCTAGAGCCCAGTAATGATAAAGGTGACTTTATTTTGGAATGTTTATTCTGATTAAATCACTTTTATGCTGGAATTGAGTGTTCACATGGGGAATTACGCCAGCATAGCTATAGAGGATTACTTATTGTGCTATACTGTGCTTATTATTTTCCCCTGTGTGGACAAGCCTTAAAACACAACTCAAATTGGGGGTAGGGGAGAAGGAAGCCCCATCGCCATTTGGTGCAGTGTAGGGAGGTGGCCACCAGAGTTGTATCTCCCCAGGACTGCTCTACCTGGCTTTAGTGTCACTTACAGTAGCTGAGGAAGAATAGTTGAATTGACAAAGCCATACTCTGCCTGCCCCAACATCTCCACCTGCTTTCTCCTCCACAACAGAAATTCTATGTTAGCCAGTTCCAGACTGAATCCATTCACTTTGCAGTGCCTGCATGACACACAGTGCATGGCACATACTGGTGATCCGGGCCATGAATTTTTAAGATACACCCTGTTCAATCCAGGGCTGCCACACACATCCACACACAGAGGTTAGTTTTCGGGGGGTTGTACTAAGGCAACTGTGTCAGTCAATCACAGTAAAAATGGGATTGAAATGTATGTTACTGAAACATTAAAATGGGATTGAAATTTATTACTGAATCCTTTTCACAGCAGCATCTCAGCGGCCAACTTATACTTTATATTTTTTGACCAAGAATAAGAAGCAGGCATGGTTCATAACCGCTCCTGTGTATCACTGTCTGATACTTTTTATCATTTTTTATTACTACAATATGCATGTCTTTCCTATTTTCTTTGCAGCAGCTGGACCAATTACTAGGAGAACAATCCCATCTGTTTTCAGAGGTTGGACTCCCTGATTGGAGGGAAGAAAGAAATGACCAGAATAAACAAGTTGTTCCAGATGCTGCTGACACTATGCATGTTAGAGACGGGTACTCAAAATCGGTGGATCCAAGTTGCCTGAGCAGAAGTGAAACATTCCCATCAACTCCGTCAGCCTCAATGCTAGGAACACCAGAGGTGCAGTTTCCTACTATGCCAACAGTGGAGCTAGACCCACAGGAAGTTCCCACCAGTAAAAAAGAAATAAAAGATCCTCCCCAGGCAAAAATTGACTTTAAGGCTTTTCTACAGAGTGTAAGAATTCATTTTATTCTGCTTTTTTGTGTATTCTAATGTCAGAACATATGACACGACATTACTATTGTATTTATTACAGTAGAGGCTAGAGACCCAACCAAGGGCCTCTTTGTGCTAGGTGTTGTACATGTCCCTACCAAACTATAGTTTCTGCTGTAAATAGCTTACAATCTAAATAGACAGGGCAGATGAAGGGCAAGGTAGCATCCTCAAATTAACTGCAGCAGTTACTCATGGTAATGAGGGCACTATTATTATGTGACTGGTGGTATCAGCAGTGCCTTGTCAGCCTAGAACTCCGAGTGTGATTGTTTGAGATCTATATCAAACTGTGTGAAATTAACAAGTAGCATTAGCCTGCAAAAGCCAGCAAAGGTAGTGAATTTAGGCATCAGAGGGATAGCCGTGTTAGTCTGTATCCACAAAAACAGCAAGGAGACCGGTGGCACGCTGAAGATTAACAGATTTATTTGGGCATAAACATAAGCATCAATGATGCATTTAAAGAAGTGGGTTTTTTCAACCCACGGAAACTTATGCTCAGGTAAATTAGTGAATGTAGGGTTTCACCAGTTTTGTGTAAAAGTGAAAATGATCACCTTTTTGACTGATCTGCTCTTACAGTTTCACCTTCAATAAGAAACAGATTTTTTCTTTATTGTTCAAGAGCCAAAAGCTTAGTAAAAGAAATTAACTTGAAAGTGATCTAGCTAAAAAGTCAGATGGGTTACTGTCATGGTTTTTCACTTTTCCACTTAAGAGTATGGAATCAAATCTTTAGGGCTGGACCCTCTCTTAAGCAAATAGCGAGAGCCAAATTCTGCACTACCTTCACATAAGCCTCAGTGAAGTCAGTGAATTTCATTCTTCTCGCTTTTAGGTTTGCCAGGTATCTGGTTTTTTGACTGAAACGTCTGGTCGAAAAGAGATCCTGGTAACTCCAGTCAGCACCACTGGTTGGTGGGGCTGGCAGACTCCCTACCTGGCTCTGCGCAGCTCTCTGAAGCGGTGACATGTCCCTCTGGCTCCAAAGTGCAGGGGCAGCCAGGGAGGCGCCATGCACTGCCTCTACCCCATGCACCAGCTCCACAGCTCCCATTGGCTGGGAACTGCAGACAATGGGTGCTGCAGGGGTAGTGCCAGTGCATGGAGGCAGTGTTCATCCCCTGAGAAAGCCCTCATCCTCAGCCCCACCCAAGACCCCACACCCCCATCTGGAGATCTAACCCCTCCCCCACTCCAGTCCCCTGTCCCAGCCCAGAGCCTTCTCCAACATCCAAAACCCCTCATTCCTGGCCCCACCCCAGTGTCTGCACCGCCCCACAGCTGGAGACCTCACCCCCCCCCCCCCACACACACTCCATTCCCCTGCTCCAGCCTAGAGCTCTCTCCTGCACCCTGAACCCCTCATTTTTGTCCCCACCCGGCACCTGCACCACCAGTCAGAGGCTCCAACCCCTTACTGTATCCCAACCGCCTACCCCAGGCCATAAATATGAGCAAGTGAATGAGTGTGGGGGAGTGCAAGTGACAAAGGGAGGGGGGATGGAGGGAGCAGGGGGTGGGGCCTCAGAGAAGGGGCGGGGCAAGGGTGTTTGGTCTTGTGCAATTAGAAAGTTGGCAACCCTATTCTTATACCAGTTTTACACTCAGGAGTTAGCCCCGATTTATAGTGGTAAAGCAGAATCACAAAATCATTTTTCGTAATGAAACCGTTGGCTTACAGACCCAAACAAGATATTGAAGATTTAATTGAATGTATTGTGTTTCTTTATACCAGCTATATAAAGACTAAGACTGTTTAGTTATTTAGAAACTAGTTTTTAGCTGACTACTAGTTTTTAGTTATTTAAAGACTAACTTATATTTCTTTTTTGCCAGCTGAAGAAATCGTTCCGAAATTTTCCTTAATGACATAGCAGAATGAAGAGATTGATGGAAGACTGACAACTGTGGACTTCTTTTAAAAAATAGTTGTGACTTCTTCCTACAACAAACACTTTTAAAGCATCTGAGGCTTTACAAAAACAGAATGAAACAGCTGTCATTTGCAGCAGGCTAGGCTTCATATTTTTGCAGTGCAAGAACTGCCCTGAAAGGAAACCATTTACGGGGTTATCACAATGAAGGTGCCATATATTGTGCTGTTCTGTGATCAGAGAATTTACTACAGGCCTTTTGCCTATCATTTGGCACAGTATTAGACTCCAGATTGTAAGCTGTCATTTCAAAACACAGTTGAGCCCTCATGGTCGTGAAGAAAATCTTGGAAACGTGAACCAAGTAAACTGATGCTACAATTGTCTTCCTGCACCCAGCTTGAGAAAAATAACTTGGAAAGGTATTAACTGTATAACTGCATCTAGCTAGCATTAATCAGCAACCCCAAACTGCTTCCCACACTTTTCCTACCAGACACTAAAAACCTCCATCGTCCCCCAACAACTTCTATGATGAATGTATCTATCGTCGCTATAGAAAATTGCAGCACAATGACAACGTGTGGACAGCATACAATATAGATTGAATTGAGTACCAAAATATATAACAAAGTGAGTATTGTACTGATTGTATTAGTCATGTCCATATTTAATTCATAGAAAACTAATTTAGAAATAATATAACTGAAGCCACTGCAAAAAAAATCCTGCAGAACCCAAGAAGGCTACAGGATCCAGGGCCATTGCCTGTCTAATTTTCTGTGGAGCAAATTTTCTTTGATCTAGACCAAGGGTGGGCATACTACAGCCTGCGGGCCACATGTGACCCACCAGCCATTTTTATCCGGCCTGCGAGCAGGGTGCCGGGCCGAGCACGGTGAGCTGCAGGACCCCACATTCCCAAGCCAGGGGCCGGGCCAAGGGCTGAGTACGTAAGCAAGTGGGGAGGGCTTAGGTAGTGGGATCCCAGGGGGGTGGTTAGGGTGGGGAGTGGGTCTCGGGAGGGAGGCAGTCAAGGAACACAGAGCAGGGGGGCTTAGATGGGGGGGTGGTTAGGCTGGGTGGGTCTTGGGAGGGGGCAGTCAGGGAACAAAGAGCAGGGGGGCTAGATAAGGGGTGAGGTCCTGGGGGGGCAGTTAGAGTGGGGGGTCTCCGGAGGGGGCGATCAGGGGACAAGGAACTGGGGGGGAGGATTAGATGGGTCAGGAGTTCTGAGGGGGGCAGTCAGGGGGCGGAAAGTGGGTGGGGGTTGGATACGGGGGTGGGGGCCAGGCTGTTTGGGGAGGCACAGCTGCCCTACCTGGCCCTCCGCACAATTTTGAACCCCCCAGTGTGGCCCTTGGGCCAAAATGTTTGCCCACCGCTGATCTATACACATAATCTATTAGCTTGAAAGCATGTATAACCTCACGGGCACCCCTGATTCTACCAGCTGCGTATGGGATGGCAATACATAAAGTGTTCAATATTAGAGACATGATATTTTGTATGACAGCTTTTTAGCTTAGTGCTTTCCATCTACACGGATTGCCAGACATCTAACCATTTGTTTAATTCTCTGAAGGCATTTTTGTGTCATGTAGGCCTTCATCTTTCAAGTCTTTACCCAATGGAAGTACAAGTGAAGACATCCCTTGCTCACCAGTAAGATTAAGTGCTGAATGGTAGTAAAGAGCCATTTCTGGCCACTCACAGTTACAAGGTAACAAGCAAACAGGGGAAGGCTGTCATTGGCTTTAGCAAAAGCCTCCTCAAGTTAATGGTAGTTATTTAAGGACTCCTGTTGTAGGGTGAAATTCACCCCTCTGCAGATGGCCAGCATGGGACGTGTGCATCATTTACTCCCTATTTGAAGGCATAAGAGGGACTTTAAAAAGGTGCTTGAGACGTGTAGCCCGCTCCACAGGGGTGCATTTCATCTGCCAATTAGTAGGCAAGAGTAACCTATCATAGTGACTCCCTTTAAATATCTATGTGTGCTCCCCCCACTCATCACTTGCTACTTTACACTTATATGTTCCACTCTCTGAGGGTGAGGATATGTCCCGTTTCGCCCGGGACAGTCCCTTTTTTAAGCCCTGTCCCGGTCGTCCTGACTTTTTTGGCAAAGAGGGTATTTGTCCCATTTGCTCGTGCCGACTTCATCAGCTGGCAAAAGCAAACAGGCCAAATGCCCATTTTTGTTAAGCAAGTGGGATGCAGCACAGAGGAACATGGAGGGCGGGGAGTGGTGACACCAGCACCATGTCGGGGAGGAGGTGGAGCCTTGAGGATAAGGCAGGGCTCAGGTTAGCTGCAACCTCTAGCCTCACATGGGGAGAGGAAGGCAGGCACGGCTTGTGCGAGCTGTGACCCCCCCCCAGCCTTGCACGGGAGAGGCAGACAGGCAGGGTTCAGGAAAGCAGCATCCCAAGTCTCCTATGGGGGCGGGGCATAGGCAGAGCTTGGGCACGCAGTGATCCCACTCTTCCTTGGGGGAGGGGGAGAGGAAGGGCAGGGGTTAGGTGAGCAGCGACTCCACCCTCATGTGGGGGGTGGGTGGAGGGTCGGATCAGGCAGGGCTTGGGCAAGCAGCGACCCCAGCCTGAAGTGGAAGGGGGAAGAAGCAGCCAGGACTCAGGGAAGCAGCAACCCACCAGACTCACGTGGGCGAGGGAGGAGTAGGAAGGGCTGAAGAGAGCAACCACCCCACTCTTGCACGCAGGGTGGCAGACAGGGCTCTAGTGACCCCCCCATCCCCCGCTCAGGGGAGGGAACGATTTGAGTGAACCAGGACCCCAGCCTCAAGTGGGGGAGAGGGCAGCAACAGGCAGGGTGTGGGTGACCAGCTACCCCAGTCTCCCATGGGCGAGTCAGGGGTAGAAGCAGGCAGAGCTGTAGGGAGACGTGAGCCCAGTGTCACGAAGGGGAGGGGGACAGGCCTGGCTGGGGCAAACAGAGACCCCCAGCCTCGCACGGGGGGACTGCAGGCATGGCTTGAGATATCAGTAACCCCCAGCCTCACAAGCAAGGGCTCAGACAAGCAGTGACTCCCTAGCCTTTCCTGGGGGAGGGGGCAGGTAGGGTTGCCAACTTTCTAATCACACAGAACTGAACAACTCTGGCCTGCCCGTCTCCCCAAGGCTCCACCCCTTCTCAGAGGTCCTGCCCCCTTTGGCTCCATTTCCCTCCCTCTGTTGTTCGTTCCCCTCCGCCCCCACGCTCATGCACTTTCACCAAGTTGGCGGTGCGATCGGGGAGATGTGATCTCTGGCCGGTGGTGCGGTCAGAAATCAGGGTTTCGTGCTGGAGGAGAAGGTGCTGCGCTGGAGCAGGGGGTTGGGGTGGGGTGGGAGTGGGTTGAGGTCTTTGGCTGTGGGGTGGGTGAGGTCTCTGTCTGTATGGGGTGCAGGCACTGGAGTGGAGCTGGGGATGAAACTACACTCCTCCTCTTCCCTGGCAGCAAAATAAGCCATGTGTGTCATTGCAGCAAAGTGCAAATTTGCTTAAGCAGGAACAATGTTATAAGAACCACAGTGACCAAAGGTTAGAAATATTATTAAATTAATTAAAATTATAAATACTACTTGCAAAATATACTTATATGCTGCTATATATACTGCTGTTCACAGAATATGCCACTTCTAGACCCTATAGCATGCACACCAATCTGCAGCAAGCACAACAGAAGGCGAGCGTATTGCTAAATAGTCTTTGATGGCAGATGAACAACCATCCCAGTGTTTTTGCAAGCTACTATCTTTTATAAAACATTAGCACATACATTAAGGCTGGAACCTAATAGGCTATTTTAACTATATCTTCAAATCCAGATTATGCAACTCCTGCCAAAAAAAAGGGGGGGGGTCGTCTCATTGATTTATTTATGGTGCAACAGCTCAGGTTTTAATCCAATTCTTGTCATGCATAAGCCAATGTGAATTCTCCTTTTCAGGTGGATCATACACAAAATGCCAAGCTCTGAGAAAGGAGAATCGTGTTGGTGTACGATAACCTCTATAAAAACCTTCCACCCGATGAGCTCCCAGCACTTCGCAAAAATTAGCAAATTGAGTCTCATAACACTCCTCAGATGGGTGATATCATATCTTTTATTGGAACCAGACAATCACTATGCTCAGCAATTTATGTTCTCATTTGTGGAGAAGTTCACAACAACAGAAATATTGCACATTCATTTGCAGTGACAGACTTGCCCTACAAATGCCAGCTATTTTTCAGAGGGTGACACCATAAAAGCCCAGCACCAACTTCTTTGCTGGTGTAAATGGTGGCAATAGTTAAACGGCTAAAAGGCTGTTTTACAGGTGAAGCAAAACCTCAAGGGAGTTCATAGCAGCAAGTAATATTCTGGCCTCAGATGCATACAGCTGCATTGGGCCCCGCTATAGGCAATTTATATTGCCAGATAGGGTAACCAGACAGCAAATGTAAAAAATCTGGACAGAAGGTAGGGGGTAATAGGCACCTATATAAGAAAAAGACCCAAAAAGCTGGACTGACCCTATAAAATCAAGACAGTTAGTCACCCTACTGCCAGACCCACACAAAGTGACCTGAAAGGAGACAGCTGAATACTCCCCCAGCACTAGCCCTACATCCCACTCCTCAAATGCAGTGGGAGGCATGTCAAGAGAGGAAGTGGGTATGATGGAGGCCAGATGGACTGGAGCTGCAAATGAGAAGCTCTCCACTGAGCCACAGTCTCACGGTCGCAAGTTAGAGCAGGCCTGTTTCACTGTGAACAGAGTGCAACTGGGGATTGAGCCCTACATGAATCAGATTTGAATTGCTTGTATCCTCTTGCTAAGCTGAAGGGAATATTCCTGCATTGGCAAGGGATAGATATTGTATTTTCCAGTTCTAATTTCTATTATTATTTATTAGCAAATGGATGGGATCAGCGCCTAAATGGCCAGCATTCTCATGATCTGTTTTTAACTCTCCTCTTTTCATATCCCTAACCAATTATTGTAACAATGATCTTCCATTGTCAATGGAAACCCTGAGGTGAGTTAAGGGTTTTAGGTAGTGTGACATTATGATGGATGTGTTTGCACCATCAGCATAAATATTCTTAGAAAAGGGCTCCCAACTAGGAAAAGACCACGTGTAATCCAAAGTTGAGATAGAGAGAAAGAAACCACAAACAGGAATTATAACATCTGTCCCTGAAATGTCGACACCTTTTTGGTAGAACAGAGCAGCTATTTAGCAGCACACAACAATACAGTTCTCCTAGAGTTTAAGGCACCATGTTAGGATAAGAATACAGTATATCTGTGGTAGAAGTTGCGACCAGGTGCCTGGGATGGACCACATTAAGAATGCCACACCCAGGGCAGACTGTAAAAAACAGGGCAGGCTATTCCCCCCTTGTCAAGGCTGACTCCCCACTTTGTCACTTTGAGTGCAGAAGGTGGGGCCCCTCAAGGATTCTACAAATTAATACTGGCCACTCCAGGCTTGTATTAAACTCCCAAGGTTACAGCTTTTCTCTGAGCTTGGGTGGGTAGATGCTGCCACCACCAAATGCAAAAACTCCTTTGAGAACCCAGGAGGGCTTGCCTTAGGACACAAAAATCCAATCCTGTTCTTAAAAAAAAAGTAAATTTTATTGAAAGCAAAAGAACGAAAATACATTTGGAATTTAGGCTTTATGCTAGATTTAAAAAAAAACAAAAATTAAGAATGCAGAATAGCTTTTTTGACGTCCATCTTAAAGGTTACAAGCAAAACAAAAGCAATGGGAGTTAACACAGAGGTGTCCACAAGCCATAAAGAAATAAAAGAGCTAAACCTAATCACGTTTTCTTAGACACTTACATAGCTGGGACTTCAAATAAATAGCTTCTAGATATGATCTGATGGTTTTGCATACCTGGCCAAAAACTTTTTACAGATAGACAAAGAAGATTATTTCCCCCCCCCCGCAAGCTTAGGAGGTTCTAGCCTTCCTATACACTCTTTTGGTCAGGTACCCACTCCCTTCCTTTTACCTATGCAGGGAGACTTTTTAACCCTTTACAGGTAAAGCAAGTAATGAACAACTACCAAGAGGGATATATAGCTAACTGGCTGGTGGGGCGTCCATAGAGGGGAGAACCCCCCCCCCCCTTTTTTTTACCCCCCCCCCTAAAAAAAAAAAAACCTGGTGGTTTATACTATAATTAGATTAATCAAGCCAATAACAAAAGTGCTTCTGCAGTATCACAGTGGTTAACTAGAAGCTAAACACAGTCCCCTATAGGCATGCCAGCCCTCGGCTACCATCCAGACAAATAGGTCTAATAGAGTGAGAGGTTACTGAAAACCCAGTTCATCATACTTTATACCAATCCCAAAGGATGCGACACTTACCCCAAGTCAATATATATGTCAGTTCTTACCCAAATATCACACTGTCAATCTTTAGTAAACTAATAAAGATTTATTCATTAAAAAATAGAGTTAAAATGGTTAATAGATTGTATACAGACAAATGATTGCAAAGTTCTTATATCAGGTTTGGAGCAGTGACGAAACAGTCTGCTGGCTTGCAAAAGTCTCTCTGGTATTTTCCAGAAGCTTGGTAGGTCCTCAGTCCATAGTTCAAAATACTCCAAATAGTTGTAAATCCACAGTCCAGAGAACTGGAACAGGAAAAAAGCAAAATGGAGATGTCTCAAGAGTCTTTTATATCCTCTGCCATGTGCATGAAATGTACTGTGCCAACCAAAGCTCACAGCCCCTGTGTATGAAAAGTTACTGGTCCACGATGGAGTACAGGGTCACATATCCACATCACATGCCTTTACATGTATTGCTGAATCACAGAGGGTGTCCATTGGCTCCTTGCTGGCTGAGGTATCCACAGCCACACCTATTGGGAAGGTCGCGTTTCTTCAATGACCCATTGTGAGAGTGGAGTGCTTTAATGGGTCACTAACACATAGATGCCTTACCCTGGTGTAAATTTAGCGGGGTGGGGAGGGGGGGTGCTCACCCAGGAATACAACACATGCTTAAGATACACGTACATATCCAATATCCATAACTTCAGCTACAAAGCTGATAGATGCATATAAACAAGATAAACACACTTAACAATTCCTAACTTTTCTATCAATACCTCACGTGCCATACTTTGTACAGGATTCATGGTAACTTTGTAACAGTGGTAACAACAGTGATATAAATGGTCACCCTTCTTATACACAGCATCACAGAAATAACTAGGGGCAGGAGAAAGGGTTTGTTTTTTTTCCCCTCCAAAACCTAAAAACAAGCTATCTCTAGAGGAAGCTTAGAATGAAGGCTACATTTCTAATTATTTACCCTAGTAATAAAGACCAAGAGCTGGCAAAGAGATCAGCATGGGCCCTTAACACTGTGCATAAGCAGGAGAGGAACTTCACCTTCTACCCACCACTATTTTTAAGGGCTTAATGAAAGGGCTCAGCTGACTTTAATATCTAAAATAAATTGTAATGCTTTTCACTCCTCTTAGCACAATACGGTTAAGACAGGGTGAGCCAGTTTGCAGTCCTTCTTGTCCATCAGCAACAGCACTGTTGACAAAACTCCAGTTAGTTATATATGTGCAAATTCACTGAAGGCAACAGGACTCCATAGGTGACACTGACTCCCAGCTCCTCAAAGGATTTGGAAAGACCTCATTGACTTTAGAGGACTCTGAATCAGACCCCAAAGTCATAATTTGGCCTGCAGAATCTTTCTTACTGCACTTGATGCATGGGATGGAAAATCCCACCTTTTCTTTCAGAGCCCAGGTTGAATTTGCAAGGCTGGCAGTTAGGAATATTAACTTTTTATTTTGAATGACATACGTTAAATCTGGAACCCTGCTATGCCATTTTTACAGGCACGTTTCAGCCTAGGCCTGTACTTTGACTAGAATCATCGTGAAAGCACACACAGAAGGTGGGCCACATGCTGTATACCGTTGGCAAATTTTTTACATGAGTAGGGCAAACAGGATTTGGCCTTGTGACTAAATTTGCAGCATGCACATTCTCTTCAGATTTGCAGAGGGTTTCTTTCCATCATGGTTCTCGAAATGGGAGACTAAATAAAACTTGCTTGGCTTTGCTAGATTATAATTTATGCAATGAGAACAGAGTTCTATTCAACTCATTTCTCAATAGCCACTTCCCAAAAGGACTGAATTGCATTTTCTAATCTTTGATGTTAATTTCATGGCACTGAGGGCTAAAAAAGGAACTCTATAGTCTTTTTTGGTGTTTAATGTTACAAAAGAAAGGTTGCTTTCACATGTATCTGCAAAACATACTGGTATTAACATTCATTGTTCAGCAGTTTCATTATCGATGAACAGAAAATATAGGAATGAATGGGCATTTAATTAAACTGCAGGCAAAAGAGCTACTTCATGCAGCCACATGTGTTAGGAGACTGGCTTGAAATGGAACAGCCATTGTAATGGAAATTCAACAGGAATTTATCATTGAATTTCAGGTCCACAAGCACTTTTCGCTCCATGCATTTTATTCTAGCATTGTCTGTTTCACATGCCTTAAACTGTTACCTTTCACGGTATGGCTATTACTTTAAAACGTGACCTTTCCCTACAAAGGGCACAGTTATTTAGCAAAAGACAGTTGTGTAACCCTCTCAGAGAACATCTGAATCATTGTTATAAAGGTAAAAAAAAATCAAAAGTGGGCTTTATCTTGTGGATGTTTTATTTGACCCTACACACACACCCACCTGAAATGTGAAGAGAGAGTGTTAGTTACATTGAGCATGAGCACTGTGTACTCTGGCAAAGCTCTCATCCTAATGAATGTCACTTCCTCAGAGATGCTGTTCTAGCAGGGCTGCTTAGAAGGCTGGGATACCCACAGTAAAGCCAATTTTGGGAATTTTGTCATTGGCTTCACTGGGAGAAGGATTTTACCTACAGTGACCTACCAGCTTACAAGCCAGACAAGTATGGGACTGTGTCGTCTCTGCCCTGGGGTGCCTGCAATGCCTTGCTACTGTAGCCTTCAACCTAGATGGCTCACAAGTAGCCACCAGCATACAGATTACTCACCAGCATTGGTTATACTGCACGGTGACCCCAATACAGTCCCAGTCCCGGAATTTCCCCCAGAAATGTATCTCCTGCACTGTCCAGCCCTCGCAGACAGTCCAGAAATATTAAATTCACTATTCCTTTAGGGGAATAACATGTACCAGCTTAATCGTGATAAATGAAGTTACCCAGACACTTTAATTTAAACACAGTGGATTAGATAAAACAAGAAATTAAGTGTATTAACTGCAAAAAGAGAGGTGTTAAGAGAGTGCAAGTAATGAGGCATAAAAGTCAGAAATGGTTACAGGAAAAATAAAAAACAGAGGTACCTAACTTAACAAATTATGTTAGATTCAAGCAAAATTTCTCACTGTATGCTTCCAGCAAGATTATTGACCAAACTCTTCAGGTCAGGACCCCTCGCGCTCCGTCCGAGTCCAAGAGTTGTTTCCTTTTGTCTTCTCAGGTACAGAGAATGTGATGGGAGGGAGGGATGGAGAGAGAGAGAGAGAAGGAAGGGAAGGGTGCTTTGGGGTATCTTCCCCTCCTTTTTATACTTTCAGTCCCTCCTTGAAAAAAACAGTTCCAGCTGAGAACCATGAGACAAAGAGTCTGTGTGGAAAGATGTTCCCTGCTGGGGTGGGGGTGGGTTCCACCTGAATCGGAGCAGAGAATCAGGCAAAAATGCATATCCCATCTATTTAAATGTGCCACAAGAAGCGGGATCAGAAGATGGCTGGCTTGAGTACAGATGCATTAGCCAGCACATTTTAGATCTGCTTTTCACCCTTATAACAAATTTGTTTTCCCTCCTTGCTTGATGACTCTGTTTACTGCTTATTAAGCAAAGTAAGGCAAGCACACATTCCTTTGTTTAGGCCACACCTGTTTGCCAACTTCAGCCTGGCAGGGCTATCGGCTTTGCAATATGTGTTAATAACATCATAAAGGGAATCTTATAACTTCACATACAATGTTGCCACACATAGTTTATCAGGACAATATTGACCAGCAGATTATGAGTTTTCAAATGATACCTTACAATGTATACCTAGTACAAAAAATATTACAATAGAGTATAGGGTGTGAATACATGGGGTGTATTATATCCCACTACATGGTAATTGTACTAGAAATCACAGATTCCATATAGTAATTTTGTCACTATTGATAGTGAGATCAGCAGCTCAGTGGGTGTAAGCCCATGTGAAATCTTTTCTTTGGTTCTTCAGCCACATTTCTCTTGTGAAGCAAAGCATTGACTATTATATAGCCCTAGGGAGGGATGATGATAAACTGTAATGCGCTAGGTGTCTAGAGGGTTGCCTTCAAACTGGGTTGAGCTGTATTGAAATTACACTGAAGTTCATAAGCCGGGAAAAGATAAAGGAGAAGCGGTTCTCTGGTAGAATTTACAGAAGCGTTCAGTGTTTGCCTAACTGCACCCACTAAAATGAATGTTTTACTGTTAACTTCAGTGGGACCAGAGCTAGGGCAGCATTCATTGCTTTTGAAAAATCCCATGCTATTAGTTTTTATCTTTTAAACCTCTTATGCCATGTCATTTGTTTAACGCCTCTGTACAGCCAGCAGTGATGGAGAGATGATCTCCAGAGGAGTTCAGGCTTCTGAGCCTATTACCAGGAAACAGTTTGCTTAGAGCAGGGATTATGCAAGAGCTCTTACAACTGTTCCTTCCCCAACCAAATGTCCCTTCAGGTCACACTTACAGCAGGCTTGTGGAGATCGTCAGATCTTAAATTCAAGCGAACTAGTGAAAAAATTGCATATACCTTCTGGCCATTGCTTACCTTTCAGTAGCATGAGACACACTGTAAATGCCTTAAAATTCTGTATTAGACCTAAAATAATATTTGGTCCAACATTAAGACCCACCACAAAGAAAATATCAGTCAGCATTTAGCATCATCTGACATAGTATTTGTTCCCCTAAGGGATTGTTTCCTTTATGTTTGTGGTATAACTTGACAGGACTATTTCTCCCCCACACGCCCTTTCCATACACTGTGGTTTGTCTCAAGAGTTGTAGAAATTTTGAAAGTCCATTTTAAGGCTGAGGGTCAGTTTCCATGCTGTACCTCACAGGAGGTGGGCCAGGGAGCAGGAGGGCACAGATGGCCATATACCACCTTTGCAGCCTCCAAATTCTGGGCCAGGCTAGGGAGCTGCCCAGATACTACAGTTTAAAGCTCCAGGGGTGTAGTGTTCTGGTGACATGAAGCTACATCGATCCTACTCTGAGACTGCCCCTCCCGCTCCTGAACACACTCCTAGCATGGTGCTATGCCAGAGGTTAGCAAAGTGTGGCTCTGCTAACCCTATTATGGCCAGACAATCCCTTTTCTCAGGCTTTTTCCCCAAGCGTTGCTTTAAGTAATGGTGACCTCTGCAAGGTTGCTGATGGGCTGCTCTGCCACCCATAAGAGCGGAAGCAGTGTGCTCCAGCACATCCCTTCCCTCTCACTATGTAGGAAAGTAGCACAGGGGTCTTTATCAGCCTTACAACAGCAAGGGAATTCCTTTACTCAATAGGTTTTCCCACAGAGCCATTCTGCACCCTTTATGGCACCTCTTCTCAGCCAGGGCAATATAAAAAGGCCACAAGAGGGGATAGAATCCTGCTTTTAATTTCCCAAGGAGCGTTCAGCAGTCTGAGCAGTGCATCAAGCAAAAATGCATATCCCATCCATGTAACTGGGATTGGAAGATGTCTGACTTGAGTACAGATGCATTACTGCTTTTCACCTTTATTTTACCTACTTCATTGAACAATTGAAATGCCTCTGTTAAAGATCCCCAATGCTAAAAAAAATCAATATTCATCCACAGCTTTAAATTAGCAATGACTGTGTGGCTTACACTTCTATTCTACAGCCCAGCCAGCTGTCCAGTTTAAGGAGATCAATGTTCTGCTGGTGCTAGTAGAGGGGCTAAAACCAGTGTGACTAAGCAGAAAAAAACACAAGGGAAGCAGGTTTTTTTTAAAAAAGCCTTCCCTAAGAACCTAAAGAAAGTGAGGAATACTTGTAGCACCTTAGAGACTAACCAGTTTATTTCAGCATAAGCTTTTGGGGGCTATAGCCCACTTCATAGAAACTATGGCCCTAATCCCCCTCCCATTGAAGTCAATGGCAAAACTCCCAATTGTGTAACCACTAGGCCAGGCAAAATGGAAACCAAAGGTAAAAATAGCAATGAAATGGCAGCAAGAGTACATATCCTAATTATCAAGGAAAATGGTACAATTATTCAAACTAGCATACTCTGCTATTACAACTGGACCAAGGAAGCTGTGTTTTTAATTTGCAAAAAATTTATAATCCACGTTTGCCAAACCAGAACCAAAGGTGAGTTGGTTCATGCTTCCTTTAGGTTTTTTTCCCCTCATAATCACCAAAGGTGGAATTTTAAAATAAGCGGTTTTGCCCCATCTTTAATTACCATTTTTATAGTTCTTTTTTCTACAGCACCACAGGATTTGCACTTTGCATCAATATTGAAAGACAAAGGGCCAAATTCATCCCTGATGTAGCTACATTAATTTCAATGGAATAAGATGACTTTGGTCTTGGAAAAGAGGAGACTAAGGGGGGATATGATAGAGGTAAATAAAATCATGAGTGGTGAGGAGAGAGCGAATAAGGAAAAGTTATTTACTTGTTCCCATAATATAAGAACTAGGGGCCACCAAATGAAATTAATGGGCAGCAGGTTTAAAACAATAAAAGCAAGTTCTTCACATAGCGCACAGTCAACCTGTGGAACTCCTTGCCTGAGGAGGTTGTGAAAGCTAGGAACATAACAGTGTTTAAAAGAGAACTGGACAAATTCCTGGCGGTTAAGTCCATTAATGACTATTAGCCAGGATGAGTAAGGAATGGTGTCCCTAGCCTCTGTTTGTCAGAGGGGGGTGATGGATGGCAAGAGTGAGATCACTTGATCATTACCTATTAGGTTCACTCACTCCGAGGCACCTGGCATGGCCACTGTCAGTAGACAGCATACTGGGCTGGATGGACCTTCGTCTGACTCAGTAAGCCTTCTCTTATGGTCTGAGGTCATTATCCCCATGAACTTACAATCTAAGGCCTCGATCCTTAAACTTCTCAAACTTTTCCAGGATCCATTAATCTATTGCAGTTTCTTACTATAACCTACCTAACTTGGTGAGATTGCAGTCACTGCAAGAAATGCTGGCTTGTTTGGGGTAGTGGAACCCTCCTGAATCAGAGCTTTTATTGCTTTGCAAAATCAAAGGCAGTTGTTTTTATTTCTCCTCCACTTCTTGGATTATGCAAAATATAAGACTGATCCCATCCTCAGGAAAGGAAGGATGATCTTGGAAGGCAACTGAACAGGGATTCAGGACACTGGTGTTCAAGACCCATCTCTGCCAGCCACAGACTGTGTAACCTTAGGCAAGTCAATTTCTTTGGGGGTACATCTACATATGGATAAGCAACCGTTACTCACATTACTGACTCAGGCCCCCAGAGCTTGGGCTCATGGCTGAGAAATTACAATGTAGATGTTTGGACTCAGGCTGGAACCCAAACTTTGGGACCCTCCTGCCTCCACATAGCAATTGTTCAGCCCGCAGTCTGAGCATTGCAAGGCTGAGTCAGCTGACTTGGGCCAGTCAGATAAAAGCTGACAGACTTTTTATCACTGTGTAAATGTATCTTGTGCCTCAGTTCCCCATCTGTAAAATGGGAATAATAATTTTGTCTTGTTTATTTAGATTGAACCTTCTTCAGCACAGAGATGATCTCTTACTAGGTGTTTCTGCAGCGACTTGCACAATGGGGAACTGATTTCAGCTGGGGCCTTTGGGTACTACCATAATACACATACCTCATGAGGACTGGGGATTTTCAAAGAAGCCTACACACAAAACTTAAAAAAAAATTCCCACTGAATTTCAGTAGGAGTTAGTTCCTAATTGCCTGATTTAAGATCCTTTGAAAATCCCATTCTGTTCCTTCTAGTGGTTTCATGCCTTAGACTTAAAGCATTGTGGTCCATTCTGGTTTCACTGCTACTTTCAGCGTAACATTTTCTGTATAACACATATATTCAAGTACTCTTTCCTGTGATTCTTCATGGGTGCATGGGCTACAACCATTCCCTCTCTTTTTTTTTCTTGGTTTTAGGCAAACACATACCCAGGGAAAGGCTGGAGTTTGCTAATGAAGCTTTTCTTCTGGTTTGAGAGAGAAGCACATTTGGTATTCAGTGTGGTTTCCTACTTTCATGCATGTAATTTTCATCCAGGTAGCTCAGCTTCTTTCTTCCTAGGCTTGTACTCTGGTAAAACAAAGCAGACAGTAGGCATTATAATAGAAGACAAATATGAGAGGAGTCTTATAAACTTATTTTAACTAAAAATGAATAAAGTCTATAATTTTATTTAAAAATATAGAACTCAATGTGCATAACCAGAAAACCCTGCAATAAATCTAATTTGGAATGTTTTACGAGAAGAATCCAGTGTGCTGATATAAAGGGGGGAAAAAACCCAATTCAATGCCTAATCCCATCACAGTAATTTATTAGGGAGAGGGAGCAGGAATGAAAGAGGAGGTGAAGACAGAAAAAGGATGTCAGGGAAGTTACTCCAGGAAGACAGAGAAAGAAAAGGAAACAGGGAAGGCAGCAAAGGGGCTTAGCCCAGATTAAAACTCTCCTTTGACTCCATGTCATATAGGACCTCTGTATTTGAGGTAGAATATGAGCTGCAGCCTGCAGGGGTCAGAGGTCTTCTGCTCCTGCTTTGCAAAGAGTCATTATCCTGATCTCTCTGGAGAATAGATTCCCATTACCATCTGCCTTTTAGTGGATTTTTACATCTGTCTTTCTCTAAGTGCAGGCAGAATAAAAACTGACCCAAGGAAATACAAATGCAGCTGGATGGAAATAATATTGTTCAAGGCTTTAGGAATCCCCAAATTCTTCTCAATGACACCTTTTCATCCCCGTCGACTTCAACTGGGGTGCCCAGGTATAAAATGTAGACTTAGGCTCACTCGATTTATATTATCCTTGGGATTTTTCTTTCCCTTTTCCATTTCTTTTCTCATATGGCTAGATTGTGCATCACCCCAGAAGTGGCTCCAGAAAGCAGCATGCCCCCAAAACATGCCTCTGAGGCACAATTCCCTCCCTGCTTCCCCTTTGCTCTGGGAGGCAGGAGGGAATGATAGTTTTGTTGCTGGCCTGTGCCAAAAGCAAGCTACAGCATCCCCTGCAATGACTTAGCCCTGTCCATACTACAGAGTTAGATTGGCTTAAGGCAGCTTACGTCGATCTAATGCTGTGAGGATCTACACTAAAATGTAGCTCCCACTGATGTAACACGCCCATTACACTGACTTAACTCCACTTCCGTGAGAGGCATAGCAATTAAGATGATGTAGTTAGGTCGACTACTACGACCTACACAGATCATACACAGAATCAGCTTTTATGATCTGTGCAGTGATATATGGGATAAATACCATCATTTGGGCTCTCTACAGAAGTAAGTTCATGAAATTCTATACTCTATATTATATAGGTCAGACTACACTATCTGGCCTTAGAACCTACGCATCAGTCAGATAACCATGGATTTGCTTTTAAAATAAGAAAAAATCCACCAGAAGTTAATGTCTTCTCCTCAGTTATTGACTAGCTCTGTCATATACAGTTGACTGTAATGGTTTGCAGTTCTATAAGGCCCTGGATCTATAATGTAGATTTTACTTTCAGGCTACTGTGCCTCCACAGGGCTTACCATAACCTGGCAGCTGACTGATTCTTTTCAGGCTCAATACCATACAGTAAGGCTGTTGCAAAGAGCTGACTTAGAGACTTAATTTGCCCCTCCAGATTGAGGTGTGCTCTGCCAGTCTTTCAAGTAAAGTTCACAGAATATCAGGGACCTCAGGAAATCATCTAGTCCAACCCGCTGCTCAAAGCAGGACCAATCCCCAATTAACGCATCCAACAGATTTTTGTCCCATATCCCTAACTAGCCCCCTCAATAATTGAGCTCACAACCCTGGGTTTAGCAGGCCAATGCTTAAACCACTGAGCTATCCCTTTCTCTCCTATAGTCCTGCTAACCTTTGTTGGGGCAGTGGGGAGCTCAGAGGTATGTCTACACTGCAATTAGACACGCATTGCTGGCCAGTGCCAGCTGACTTAGGCTTGTGAGACTCAGGCTAAGGAACTGTTTAACAGACATTTGAGCTTGGGCTGCAACCAAACTCTGGACTCCATCCACCCCACAGGATCCTATAGCCCAGGCTCCAGCCAGAGCTGAAATGGCTAAACTGCAATTAAATATCCTCTTAGCCAGAGCCCTAGGAGTCTGAGTCAGCTGGCATGAGTTTTTAATTGCAGTGTAGACATACCAGAGACTGCTCAGGCCTCCTTGGTTTCACTCATACAGATGGTCTGTCTGCTGGGCAACTACACTTTATTTCAGAACATGGTAAAGATTTTCCCAAGTCAGGCTCCTGTTTTTGAAGATCTGGACCTATATGCCTTGCTGCAGTGATAAAGTCAAATTATAATCTTACAGAAATGCAAAGGAAAATAGAGAAATATCATAATTTCTGTGAAAATTAGGCATATCAGGCACCCAATCTAGTCTACCATGTCCTGAATGTATATGAATAGCAAAGAAGGTATGAACTTTAACACCAGGTAAAAACTAAATACATCACTTCTATTTGATGAAAGGTCTCATTATATTCATTGATCTACTAGGTGTCATTTGCCGTTTACTACCAAATCAAACTATCCTGATGGCAGTCACCTAAACTATAAGCTAAATCATAGTTTAATACCTAGAGAAATTTTTCAAAAGTGCCTAAGTAACTTAGCAGCCTAGGTTTCACTAAAGTTAATGGATTTAAACTACTCAATGCCTAAGTGTGACACTTCTAAGTCACACAGGCACTTTTGAAAATTTTGCCCCTACATATAAATTGATCGCAGACAGAAATCTAATCAAACTTGTACTACTATAGCCTCTGATCATATTTCAGCAGAATGTCACAATTTGGACAGAAGACCACGATGGGAAACATAGTTTCTGAGGTTAAACTGTTTTGTTTTGTTTTATACTACTCACATGTCCATAACTGGAATAAAATGGAACAGATCTCTCCTATCACCACTCCCCCTCCGAGCTCATCCATCTGCTATCTAATGCGTTAACACTATCACACTGTCTGGAGTGGCTCACGACTATTATAACCCTATAATTAGATTTCCCCAGTCCAAATGACTGTGAACTCCTGGATCATGGTAACAGTCTTACTATGGAGTCACAGCCAAGCCCTTTAGGCTCTCCAGTCTATGTTGTCACCCAGACAAACTAGACTTGTGTAAATGGTCACTTACGCCAAGTATCGCACAATATTCAGGTTGCTTCCACTCCCAAGAGACCAGTCACTTACTCCAGATCATATGGTACCCTAGATCTTACCCCAAAGACAAGCCTTGTAGCCAGTCCTGTAATAAACTATCTAAAGGTTTATTAACTACAAAAAATAAATGAGTTAAATAAATTAAAGCAAGTGAACGTATGCACACAAATGAGTTATTGAAATCCTAACAGTGACAGAGTTGTGTGATCTGTCAATTCAAAGTATCCTTCAGGACAGACCCATTGCAATCTCTGGTTTCAGTTTAGACTCTCTGGCCCTGTCAGAGTTCAAACAGCAGAGAGAGATGGAAAATTTTCCTGTGGCTTTGTTTTATTTCCTTCATTCAGCTTCCAAGTCCACAGGATGAGTTTCTTTGCACGTAGCATTTCCCTGGTGGCATTAACCAGTCTTTCATATTGCTATATTCCTTGATGGCTCATCTGATTTTGATGGGCGGGAAGCAGAGGTGCTGGAATAATTTTTATAGCGGGAGTGCTGAAAACCATTGAACCAAACTGTAAACCCCGGATATAATGAAAACCACTTCAAAGCAGAGGGTGCGGGAGTACCTCCTGCACCACTAGTTCTAGCACCTATGCCGGGGAGGGAGGAAGAGATTCCTGTGCCTGGTTTCACAAGTTCCGAGCAAACATTTTCAAAACTTATAAAGCAAAATGTACATATTTTCTTATAGCAGGGAATACTGACATTACAAATGAGATTCATGCATGCAGCAATTTACAAGCATTTCACAGAGTCTAAACACCAAATACATTCTTACCAGACATATCTATTTTGAGCAAAACTAACATAAAGGTGAATGGGTCTTGTCTCCAGTTATGAGTTTGTCCATTCTTAGCTAATGCCTGAAGCCTGAGCAAGAGCTGGCATTTGGCCTTCCAGCATGAGAAGTACCACCCCCTCTCCCCATAATATCCGAGTACATAGTCAAATCAAGAAACTAACTATAGGTCCAGACAGACATATTGAAACATTTTTCTTCCTTCTTTCTGCAATGTAACTTAAAATGCTTATGTTTTTTTAAAAAAATCCCCTCATAATCTTCTGCAGTAGAATTGAGGAATTATGGAGTAACTGTTATAACATCAGGGCCGGTGCAACCACTAGGTGAACTAGGTGACCGCCTAGAGCACCAAGTGGTTGGAGGCTCCAAAAAGCGCACTCAGGGGAGGCAGTGGAGCGGAGGTGAACTGGGGCAGGGGAGCGCGGGTAGGGCTGCCCACAAGTAATGGGGTGCAGGGGATCGCGCAGGGGAACTGCTCCTCACCCCAGCTACACCTCCTATCCTGAGTGCCCCCCCCCCGCTTCTCCTCCCCTCCCAGGCTTGTTGTGCCAAACAGCTGATTGGCGCCACAAGCCTGGGAGGCAGGAGAAGTGGAGTGGCGCTGGCATACTCAGGGGAGGAGGTGGAGCTGAGGTGAGCTGGGGTGGGGAGCTGCCTCAGGGGTGGCTCCCCAGGCGTAGGGGGGGCAGGGAGCTGCTGCGGTGGGGGCTCCCCGGGCAGGGAGCTGCCGTGGGGAGGGTGCTATTGGGGGGGGGGTTTCTGCTATGTGGGGGGGAGCTGCTGCAGGGGGAGTGCCCCAAGGCGGATCGGGGGTGGGGAACTGTCACAGGACTCCCCAGGCCGGGGCACGGGGAGCAAGGTGGAAGTTTCGCCTAGAGCACAAAATATCCTTCCACCGACCCTATATAACATTATTTTTAAAATAGGCCTTATTTTGTGCATCGCGGCAGTGATGCTCTTGATTATCCTCCTCTCTTTGGAGAGGGCATTCCACAGTTATGATTTCTATGGATAGATACACCCTGGTATGAAACTTATCTTTTACTCTCCATAATGTCTTGTCCCCGCATCCCCATGCATATTTTGTCCACAACAGACTGCTCCTCATGTTTCCAATGCATACTCTCCTCTCACCTATGCTCATGTTCACTGTCTATTCCTCATGAGCAAGCTCGATCGCCATCTCTGCATTCATGACATTCTTTCCAGACCACAATGTCCATAAAAGAGACGACATATTTTCAAATGAACTTGCTCAGCAATCCGGCCTCAGTAAAACTATTTCAGCAATTAATTTGAGATCCCTGGAGTGGGGAGAAGGGTGGACAATAAGAAAACACAGACCACCACGTTTTACAAGGTATCCTGGAATCTGAGGTTTTGCTATCCTCATAAGCTATTTCTTGCATTTGCAGGGCTCACATCTCAAGTCGGAGTTGATGAATCTAATTTAGTGTTATTACAAAGCATTCCCCCCCTCAGAGATCATTCAATTTAATGTAAGGGTGATTCTAGCCAAAAACAAGCATACTTCCCCCACCCTCACCCCCATACACTCCTTCCCGTATATAAGCTACATTGGCATAAATAGGTGCCATATATATCATATGCATCAGCTGGCCCAAATTGTGCTATCATTCACACCAGCACAAGCCCATTTAAATCAAGTATGATGGCATATTTTGGATCACTTGTCTCTCTTTTTCATTACAAGTATCTTTCTTCTCCACGTTCTCCTGGTTTCTTTACTCCCCGTCTTTCCTTAGCAAACATGAGCCTACAAGTCTTTAGGAAGCAGATTCTTGTTCCACCAGTATATATCCAGTGGCTTCAAAGGAGTTACTCTGGATTAACATAGGTGTAAATGAGATCAGCATCTGGCCCTGAGCTGGAGCAGATTCAAAATTAGGCAAAATGTTCACTGAAAACAAAGTTATAGTCAGGAAAGTTTTTACAAGTTGCTGCCAATGGCAATATATTACCATTCTATTACTTACATATGACAGCACTGTTCGATGAATAGGTGAACTTACATTGCAAAACTAGAGTATATATCAATTATGAAGAAGACCAGCACTTCACTGGCACCAGGATGCTGTCAATAAATCAGCCAACGTACTATTGTTTGGCTTTGGGGGCAGTTGCAGGGAGTCAATTTTTTTTGTAAAGAAGGAGATTTTTAAAGGACGAAGAGCAGGTGGGTGCCCAATTCCCCTGGAAAGTAAATGGGAGTTAGAATCCTAACTACCCTTTATGCCTTAGAAAATCTCCCCCTTAATTATGTCAAGCCAAAACCAAATAGCAAATATATTATTCATATTTATTACATACTCCCTTTTCCCTCATAGTTTGCTTGCCTTTATAGGCCTCAGGATTGCAAATAGTTACACACACGCTTAATTTTAAGCACACGAGTAGTTCTACAGTAGTCAATGGGAGTGCTCACATGCTAATTAAGGAGAGGTTCAAAGTACAGATTTACCATTTATTCATCAAATTTATCAGGCCATCTTTCCCTGCTGATTAATCAAACAGTTAGTTCTCCAGAACTGGAAGAAGTCTCAATCTCTTTATGGCTCTCCATAGCGGGTAACAAGACACATGGAGGCAGTGAGGAGAGTAGTATCTAGGGGGAGCCAAATCCCGCTCCCACTACGCCACTGATCTGGTCAGGATCCCCATACTGGTGGCCCACTAGATCGCAGACGTGGTATCCCCAGCCTCTGGATCCCCGAGTGTCTGAAGTCTCCAGAGTCTGTACAGACATTGTCTCAATCTTGAGGCCCCTAGGCACCCCCTTGGAGTGTAGATCCATTGTCTAACACTCCCTCCTGAGAGCTGAAATCTCATGTTCCCTTGCCCAGGTCCTGGAACCAAGACTCCCTGTTAGCTTGAATGCACCCTCTCTGAGAATCCCATCAAAGGTATGAGCCTTCTGGTTTTCCTCTTCAAGAGGGGACATGGTAGGTGTAGTACGGGGGTCGGCAACCTTTCAGAAGTGGGGTGCCGAGTCTTCATTTATTCACTCTGATTTAAGGTTCCATTTGCCAGTAATACATTTTAACCTTTTTAGGTCTCTTTCTATAAGTCTATAATATAGAACTAAACTATTGTTGTATGTAAAGTAAAAAAGATTTTTAAAATGTTTAAGATGCTTCATTTAAAATTAAATTAAAATGCAAAACCCCCCAGACCGGTGGCCAGAACCCGGGCAGTGTGAGTGCCACTGAAAATCAGCTCGCGTGCCGCCTTTGGCACCCGTGTCATAGGTTGCCTACCCCTGGTGTAGTATATGCCACTCACAGACAATCTGCATTGGATTCTACCTTCCTGTTGCTCTTTACTCAATCACATGAGAAATACACAGATCTATTTCAAAAAATAAACCCAACACACATTTCCCCACCTTCATTTCCTCACTACTGCAGGGCATTCTTTGGGCAGTGTCTTCTGGGGCCGTCCAGGTTCTTCCGCTGAAGAGCTTGCCTTGAGTTCCAAAATCTACAGTCTCCTCCCCGAGCTCACCTCCCCTGTTCTTGGCTGATCTATGCCCTTCCTTCCCAAACTTTCTCTGAACATCACTCTTCTTTCGCCCTGTGAATCCTTATTTAAACCCCTAATTTGTCACCTACCATCTTTTGTCTGTTCCTGGTAAATTTCTGCTCTCCACTTTCCCCCTCTCCTCAGAGAGGACAAGTAAAACTAGTTTGCCCCTAAGCTGCAGCTACTCGTTTGTTCTCCCCAGATAAGATTTACTTATGTGCTGATAGTCCTTCACAACTGACTTGGTCTGGCAGAGACGTGTCACAAGGTTCAGGATGGCTACACATGCAGAGGGGCATTCATGATACAGCAACTTCATAATACCTTCATCATAACTGCATAATATCAACCATCACACCCTGCTCATGTAACAGTTCCAAGGTAGGCTACAGGCGAGCTTCTCAACAGGTGTAATGCCATCTATGCCAGTTTACATCAGCTGAGGCTCTAACTGAATGTGAGTCAGCTAATAGGATTTGATGCCTTAACTCTTGGTTAATTGCTTTGGATAACATTTTCAAAAGCATTTAAATTAATTTGGCATAGACCTGGGCAGGAAGAATTGCTGTGATTTTCCAAATATTTTCCTGTCTTGAATTGACACAAAAAGTTGAGATCATGAAAAAAAAATCTAAAATCCATAAAAATGTCATTTCAGTTCAATTAAAATGTTTCATTTTAACTATGTCATTTAAAACACACAAATAGAAATTTACTTAAATGAGGTCATTTTGACATGAAAAACAGAAATTGTTTTAATTGAGAAATGGTCAAAATAGGATGTCTCAAAAATTTTGAAACTTTTTTTTTATTTGAAATGGGAAACTCATCAAAACTGACCCCTCTCTGCGCACAGTTTTGGATTGGACCAACTGGTATTTTTCGACAAAAAATGTTTAGTTGAAAAATCCACAACAAGCTCGACCTGAGAATTTAAGTCCTATTTTCAGAAGTGACTTGGGCATTTAAGTCTCATTAACTTTCAGAGAGACTTACGATCCTGAGTGCCTATACCACTTCTGAAAAATGGGATTTAGAATCCTAAGTCACATAGGCACTTTTTAAAATGTTCACCCTGTATCATCCTGGGATAAATACCCATCTCTCCCAGTGAAGTCACTAGGAAATCTCATCTCAATGGGTGCAGAAAGAGGCCCTTAGAAAATTAAGTGCTCAACACCTTGCAGGACTGGACTTGAATGTCAGAGACGATGAGGGTGCTCAGCAAATCCCAGGACTGGGAACTAGCACTGAACACATTGGGGTACATTAGGGTGTACCAGATGTCCTGATTTCATAGTGACAGTTCCAAGTTTTGGGTCTTTTTCTTATATAGGCTCCTATTATCCCCAACCCCACATCCCGATTTTTCACATTTGCTGTCTGGTCTTTCTATTGTATGAAAGAAAAACAAGACTAATTTAAACCGTATGTTGCAATGCCATAGTGACAGCATGGGAATGGCAGTCCAAGTGTGACAAACCAACTGTCAGCAGTCACAGTTTTACAGAACGTTTTAATGAAAGGTGCTGGGAGAAGACTTTTTCATATGGGGATGAAAGCTAAAAAGGGTACGATTCATAATACCATCAACTGAGCAGAGTGCTTCGTCTTGATTTTGTAAAGGTCAGGCATGTTTATATATTTTTCCTCCTCCTAATAACAGTCCCAGCTAAAGCAATGGGCTAAAATAGCAGAGACTGGGCACTGCTGGCAAGCATACAGCGGCCACAGAAGACTCACTGCCTGACCCCCTAAATGACATCAGTGTGTCCAGCTTGTGTAATGAGTCAAGGCCACATATGCACACAAACACCGCAGTCCTCAGCTAAACCTCACTGCTGGAGACTTTTCATGTTTATGGGCCTGCCTGCTCGCACCTTTTTCATCCACTGCACAGCTCTCTATTACACTAAACAACAGTCAAGCACTCTCTCGTCTGCTTCCTCATTGATTCTTGCCATAGCTGCTGTGTTTCTGATTTTGTCTCCAGTTGGTACACTTTAAGATTTACCATCCCCCATTTCATTTCTTTCATTCCTCCATCAAAATGTTTGGATCATTTTCTTTGATCTCTGGTTTAAAAGGTTGTTTAACCTTCAAAGTTTTTTTTTTTTTATTTCTGTAAAATTAATTTTTTTCCTTCATTCCAATTTTTTTTAAAAAAGAGCAGCAACCATCACATCATCAAATATCTGTTAAGTGCACAGGCTAAAGGTTATTCTTTTTCTTTTCTCCCCAGAGTACCCTTGAAACAAAGCATTACCATAGCAACAGCCACTGCTGCTCCCTAGATAAGGAGTGCAGGAGCACAGAGCAGCAGCAGTGAAGAAAGTTCCCGCTTCAGTGAGTGCTGACCCTGTATCACACCCATCCCAGAGCCTTTCACCGGTCGGTAAGTACGTCTGCACACATACGCTTTGTCTTTGCTTGAGTAACAATATTTTTGCAGTCAGTAGGACCAAGTTAGTTACTGTCATTTGATATTTTCTAATTGCACTGCTGTAGACTACTATCTATACCAATGCTGAGCTTGCAGTAAAGTTCAGGACTCCAAGTACTCCATAGGATAAATTTAGAAGAAGTAAAACATCTGATACCATATGGTGAAAGTTGGAGATGGACTGAGCTGTGAATGGGAAAGCTGGGATGGTGGATGAAGTGCTATAGAGACAAATGTGTCAATTTATTTTAATTGCAGCGTTATTTCATGGACAAATTGTGCAAATTGACAGAATATGAATGATTATTAGGATGTTATCCAACTAAAAAGAAATGACATGTTTAGCTCCTAGAGGAATTAATTAGGCAAGATTTTGCATATTCAATCATCTCCAAGTACAGCAACTTTTTTGTCAGAAACTCAGACATTTCATTCTGCTTTTGATCAATTAATTCAAGTTTAGCTTCTGCTCCTACAGGACCTGATCCAAATCCCAGTGTAAGTTTCTCCATGGACTTGGCAGACAGTTCAAAATCAATTTTGTGGGCGAGGTGCAACACAGGGAGTTATTTGTCAGAGGTTTGGGTGGACAAAGAATGTACAGTCCGGATTTTAAACACATGCAGTATTATGTATCGTAGAGATGGTACATTTTAAGCCTGCTTTATAAAGACAAATTTGGACTAGGCTGGTGGGAATTTTTGAAAACAACAACCTAGTGTTAAACGAGACTTTTAACTGTGGAGTAGAAACTTAGTATAATGCTATCAGGGCTCAGGTAAAGGCAAGTTACTCTGATGAGGTGGTAAAAAACCAAGGTAATCAAACTGCCAGAGAAGAATTTCACTTTGAGACCTCTTTAAAAAAAATGTCTCCTTGTGGTTGGCATGCATTTTCTAATCTTAATGTGCTTAATTCAAAAATCTACTGGAAGACTTACTTGTGCCTGTGGCAGAATATAATCGGGGTATAGAAGAAAGAGCACTGTCTCTAGTAATGAAATCAAATCTTGACTTCTGATCGGAGGAGAATGGACCATTCTCCACTGACTTGTTCCTGGAGTAGTCATTTTCAGCTTTGCTAAGTGAGTGTGTAGTAGGGGTAAAACACTCTTGTACTGGAATGGTAGCATTTTACACCCACTTTGCACAGATGTAAATGGCTTCACTAGGTGCAAAACTGGAATGAACTAAGCCTCTGGCTCTTTTTTAGGGCTCAGTCATAAGGCCTCTTACTTTCCCATGGAGGGGACTGACTCTCCTGTGTGCATTATCCACATTGTAAGAGCCTCCAAAGGATTGGGGGTAGGGCAGAGAAGGTGCCAACAGGCAGTTAGGGGTTGGAAGTCTTCCTACTCCACCTTTCATGCAGATGCCAACATCTCAGAGCTGACAGAGAAGGGGGAAGCACTAGTAAAAAGACTGGCACAGTTAATTTCCCCTTTGGTGTGAAGAAGCACCAGCTTGTGATTCTTGAAATCAAAGGCCAGGTCTACATTACAGAAAAATCCACATCTCTGAGCGACAGTGGGAAGGCTTCTCTTGTTGACATAGCTACCACCTCTCAAGGAGGTGGAACAGGGCTTGCACACACTAATGTTTACATCGGTGTAACTTAAGTCACTCAGGGATGTGAAAGAGAGACCCTCCTGAGTGACGTAAGTTACACCGAAGTAAGCGCTGGTGTGGGCAGTGTTATGTTTGTGGGAGAAGCTCTCTCACTGACATAGATACTGCCGCTTGGGGAGGCAATGGGAGAGTTCTCTCCATCAGGATAGAGCATCTGCACTAGCAGCGCTCCAGCTACATTGGTACAGCTGCACTGCTGTAGCGATTCTAGTGTAGACTAGCCCTAAATACGCCAACCAGAGAAGCTCTCCCATCAGTTTGGGAGCATCTTCACTTAAGCAGCACAGCACAGCTGCACCGATGTAGCCTTTTAAGTGCAGACCTGCTCACAGTCTGAGTCATGTCCTGCCACTAGGGCAGTGCAGCCCTGAGCTTATATGTCCATTGGGCAACACCCTATCAAATATTTATAGTTACCACTTGCAGTTCTATCATGCATCAATAGCGGTTAGAAAAGCACTGCTCACTTACATGCACACAAACACATTCTTGCACACTTGCAATCCCACCTCTAAATATAAGACCCTCGCTGGCAGTCCTTACTCACACAAACAGTCCTATCAAAATAAGAGGATCTGATTCTGCTCCAATTAAAGTCTGTGAAGATTTTTCCATTGGCTTCAGTGGAAGCAGGATTGGGGCCAAAGGCACTACTCCCCCGAGGAGAGGGCCAGGCCTTTAATCTCTCATACCCTGTTTTTCTTTTCTTTGAAATTTAATTTCTAATAAGGGAAAAAACAAACAAGAAAATAATCGGCACCCAGCCCTTTTGGCAAGCAGTCCCTGTCCTTGCCTCAGAACATTACAATTAAAATTGGAAGAAAAATATTTGGGATTATTGGTCAATAGCATTTTCCTTTTAAAACACTATACAAAAGTTCACATTAATTATTGGCAAGTGTATATTTTTAATTGAGTGCACTGGGTCCAGGGGAAGTGTAAGTACCTTGCATTATAATTGTTTCTATGGTAACATTTTTATTAACTAGCAGAATAAATATTCATATTAAACCTGCACTACTTACCACCATATAAAAGAGTCTTCTCCACAGCTGTTATTTCTGAACCACCCATGCCAACGTTTCAAAGGTCTCTTCAACAATTACTCATAGATTGCATGCTGGGGTGTTGGTCTGATTTTTCTTGATGACCACATTGCTTATGGACTTAGATCATCCTCTGGGTGAATAAAACATCCAGGGGCTTGTGTGAGACATGTGAGCGCTACTGAGCCATTAGAAGGTGCACCTGGGGTAAACTTGCAACGGTTCAACATATATTTTATTAATCCACACTATGCATGGAAAACTTGCAATATAAATTGGTAATAAATCACACACCCCTTAATGTGAAACACTAAGGTCTATTGTCATCTACAATTTCAGCAGGGGTTAGCTTCTATTAGCATTACTAGCAATTGCAACTGTAGTCACATAGCAAAGAATAGCCCCCACTAGTGTATCATCCGACAACTAAAGTCTCATTTCTTACTTATGCAACTTTATAATCTTCATGCAGTTTTAGTAAAAGAAAGTCTCAACCCATTTTAAGCATATGCAATTTGGATGGAATTTAAGGGCATGATTTTCAAAGGTGAGCCTGTGCAATTAAGTGCCAAAATAGCAGAATTCAGCATGCACTTTGTCCACTTAGATGGACAACTCTGTGCACAAACATTATTTTGTTTGTAAAGTCAGGCAGATGGACAAGGCAATTGGGCACATGCAATCTTGCATGACTGTCTTTAAAAGCCAGGCCCCAAATGACCTAGTTATACTTATTTTGTAAGGTAACTGCTGTTGCAGCACATTTGTCTCAGTTATTGATTAAGAGGTACAGGTGATCTTTTATAGGCTGGCAAATGTTGCTTTAGAATCTGCAGTTTTTGCATTCATTAGTGTGAAGGAGGGAAGGAGGGCGGGTCAAATGGCAGCAAGACCATACAGCTCACAAGCACTCCAAGATCAGCCAGGTTGTATGGCAAAAATCACTTTGAAAACAGCAGCTTCCCAGGTCTGGTTGGAAGATGCTGATTGGCACAGAATATAAATGTATCTGTTTTACTATATGCTTCTATTTGTTGTTGTAGCTTCAAGAGAAAACCTTTTCAATGATGTCAACAGAGTATGTGCAGCCACTTGATATCCCAGAAGACAGATTGGACAAGCGAGACTCTCACTGCAACCGTTTAGGTAAGTGTTCTAATGGTGATGTCAGTGACTTGTAATTAGAGAGGTGTCTTCTTTACATCATTAAGTACTGTCCATTGCCTTTTCTTTCGAAGAGGTACAACTGAGCCCTCGTGAAACCCGATAGACTATGCCTTCTGGTAACACATCTGTTGCCAGATGGACAGACAAAGAGTGTCTTGCCTGCATGTAAATATTAGTTAACTCTCTAGAAGAAAATTAATTAAAGAGAGGAAAGGAGAAAGAGTCATTGCTCTTTTTCATGATATAGAAAGAGAAGTGCTTTTATCAATTATACAATAATAAACTGGAAGCTGAGATCACTACATCCACTTTCTATGTGCAATTTCAGTAAAAGATTTCAAATAGTCTTTTTGCCTATATTTGGACAGTTTTTCCCTTTATTGTCAATCTGTCCCCTTTCTAGAGAAGACTTTTTACATAGCTTTTGCCCTTAGAGTAGCAGAGGCATCTCTGCTCATACACACTTCAAAATATGAAGACTTTGATAGATGTGCCTTTTGTATATTTTTGCATTTTGCATATTCACCTTTGTTTCACACGTCATTACGTTAGTCCAGCCTTCTGAAATTGTCATGAAGATTTGCTAACCCAGGCACAAAAATCTACTTCCTTACCCGTACACTGGTGATAATAATGAAATACAAATGATATTTTATTTGTCCCAGGCAAGGAGAATTTTGAAAGCCTGCTTTACTCACACACAATTGAGATATCTGAGTCCTAAGTGTGATTTCACACTGGAAGCACCCGAGGTCCCAACCCAGGCCCGGGTTCGTTTTGTGGTAGGGGCTATATAAACACAAAATAAAAAATGTTTCTTTTCTGAAGAACTGACCATCTAAATCAGGGGTGGGCAAACTACAGCCCGTGGGCTGGATCCAGCCTGTGGGACCGTCTCGACCAGCCCCCAACCGGGGAGGCTGCCCCCCCCTCCCCCGGAGCCGTGCCACGTAGCGCTGCAGGCCGGGGCTGCATGGTCCTCCCTCCCCCGGAGCCACGGGGTCAGTACTCCGGGGGCCGGGGCTGTGCACTCAGCCAGTCCCCAGAGTCGCACCACGTGGGGCAGCACTCCGGGGGAGCCGGGGCAACACTCCGGGGGGGGCGGGGCTGCACGCTGCCTCCTCCTCCGGAGCCACACCGCGCGGGCAGAACTCCAGGGGCCAAGGCTGCATGCTTCCCCACCCCTTCCCCCGGAGCCGTGCCGAGCAGCTGTAGTAAGGGGGCGGAAAGAGGTTGGGAGGTTCCGGGGTGGTGGTTGGGGGGGGGCTCTGGAGGGAGCAGTAAGGGAGCAGGTGGGTTGGATGAGGGGTAGAGAGGGGTTGGGGGGGTTCCAGGGTGGTGGTAGGGTGGATAGGGGTTGGGGCAGTCAGGGGACAGGGAACAGGGGAATTGGGTAGGAGGTGGGGTCCTGGGGGGTGGTTAGGGATGAGGGGTCTCTGAAAGGTCCGGGATTCTGAGGGGACAGTCAGGGGGCGGGAAGTGGGAGGGGGCTGAATTGGGGGCGAGGCCTTCCCTACCTGGCCCTCCATATAATTTTGCACATCCAGTGTGGCCCTCGGGCCAAAAAGTTTGCCCACCCCGACCTAGACTATCTGATGAGTCAAGTCCTGCTTCAGTATCCACTGGTACAAATCCAGAGTAACTCCACCAAAGTAAATGGGAGCTGTGGGTAGAGAGATTAGTCCTTAGTCTTAAAATTAGTTCTATTATTAGTCCTATTAGTCTTAAAATTAGTCCTATTATTTAGGTGTCTAAATATGACATCTAAGATTGAAAATGTTAGCCTTAACATCTGTGTCACCCTATCTATAATATGGGTACAATTCTTCCCTTCTTCACTGAGAGGTTTAATTCTCTAAGGCCATCGTAAAGCACTTACGTGTCATTTATTCCCTGTTTTTAGTGGTATTAAGGCCCTTGTGATGGCCCTCTGTGCAGAGATGAATTTACTTTGTGTTTTAACCAACTAGGCTCCCCACTCTGAACTCTAGGGTACAGATGTGGGGACCCGCATGAAAAAAGAAATACCCCCCCGCAAGCTTATTTTACCAGCTTGGGTTAAAATGTTTTTCCCCAGAACACAACTTCTTCTGTATCTGGACCTGGTACGCTGCCACCATCAAACTAGGTCTAGGGTAGTTTGGGACCCTACTTTTCCTTTCCACTAACCCCCCAAACGTCTTTCTTCCCTGGAAAGCTTGAGAGAATAAAAAAAACAAACCTCGCCTGATCCTGCGAGACATGCCCAATCCAAAACCAGGATCTTACACAATGGAAAACAAACAGTCAGCTTCTTAAAAGAAAGATTTTAATAAAAGAAAAAAAGGAAGGAATAAATCCCTTATAACCATCAATAGAACAGCATCTACCATAATCAACAAAACGATTCAGAAACCAAACCTCTCCCCCGAGGCAACTTTCTCCCACAGTTGATATCTCTGCTGAAGCTTACAATCTCAAGAAGCACCCAGCCAACACTCACCACTGAGAACCCTCCAAGTGATAAAAAGAAGGTAAACTTACTGACTACAGTACTTGATAGAATCTATAGTTACAGTGAAAGACATAGCTGTGTTCATCCCATAGCCGAGGTGAACAGACAGAGACCCAGAGAGAAACTGAAACTTAAAATCCTTTGTCTCCTGAGGAATTTCTCATTGGTCAGTTGTCCACCTCTCAGGTTACCTTTAGCTTAACTCCTTACAGGTAAACAATAATTCTAGGCTACTTCACACTTATGACAATTGTTATTAAAGCAAGTCCTTTTAATTCTGTGATTCATTATTTTCTATCAGCTAGGTATGCTTTTTTTTCCTCCATGCAGATGACCTTTCAGAACAGTTAATGAAGAACTGTGACCTCAAAAAGACACCAAGAAAGGGTAAAAATGTCCAGGCCTCCCAGAACAGTGATCTGGAACAGAAAAAGCCAAGGAGAAAAGATACACCTGCATTACACACCCCACCACCTATACCAGGTAACGCAGCTTAGCAATATTGAAATCTGATAAACCTCTGATGTTTCCTGATTTACTTGTATTCACTAGGAATTGAATAAAAATATTTCTGCCCTCAATTCTCCTACATCTGTGTGTGCCTACCTATGGCAGGGAGAGAGACTTGGATTCTCAAAAACACTCTGTTGAAATGTATGAAAAATTCACACCCCTGAAACACGTAGGTTAGCCAACTAAAGCCCCATGTAGACATAGCTAGGTTGACAGAATAATTCTTCTGTCGACCTAGCTTCCGCCTCTTGAGGAGATGGATTAACTACATTGATGGAAAAAACCCTTTCCTCACTGTATCAAGTGTCCACACTACGGCACTACAGTGGCCCAGCTCCAGCACCATAATTGTGCCACTGTAGTGTAAGCATACCCCGAGTATATTAAGTTAGATGGGTACAATTTTTATCAATCTAGATGAGGCTTAAGTAATATTTATTGTGTGTCATTCCCTGCAGGCATCCTTTCAGACTTTTCAGAACATTTAATTAGAAGGTGTGACATCAAAGAAAAACCACAGAAGAGTAAAGTGAGTTCAGTTTCTCAGCTCACTGATCAGGAACTGAAAAAACCCAGGAGAAAAGATACACCTGCAATACACATCCCACCCCTTATACCAGGTAAGAGCATTAGCACAGCTTTCAAAGGTAGAACATAAAGGGCAGTTAGTTGGGAACACCTTCTGGAAGTTCAGTATCAGAGGGGTAGCTGTGTTAGTCTGGACCTGCAAAAGCAACAGAGAGTCCTGTGGCACCTTATAGACTAATAGATATATTAGAGCATAAGCTTTTGTGGGTGAATACTCACTTTATTGGATGAATGCCATCCGACGAAGTGGGTATTCACCCACAAAAGCTTATGCTCTAATACATCTGTTAGTCTATAAGGTGCCACAGGACTCTTCGTCGCTTCTGGAAGTATAAGGGACACCATTTATCTGCCCACTCTGCTTAATTTATCCAATCATACCTAGTTTAATCTACTTATTTTTCTTATTCCCAATTGGAATTATTGTTATTTGTACTGCAGTAGGACCATAATGTGCTAGGTTCTGTACAAAGATAGGACTCAGCTCCTGTTCTGAAGAGCTTACAATCCGAAAAAAACGGGGAAAGGGAGATCTCTTTTGACTTACCCCTTCTGAGAACTAAGAATGAGTTCAGAGGTCAAATTTAAAAAAGAACAGACCCAAATCTTTGCCTACAGTTTGACTTGAATTTGACCACTTAGATTGTAAGCTCTTTGGGGGCAGGAGCAGTTTCTTTGTTCTGTGTTTGTACAGCTCCAAACATGACAGGGTTTTGGTCCATGGCTGGAACCCCCTAATGTTACCATAATATAAATAATACATACTAATGGTAAAGGTGAGTACTCATTTGATCTCATCCAAGCCCCTTGAGGGTCACCTATCAATAATCGAATCCTCCAGTTTTTGTTGGGACCAGAATGTTATCAGTTTAAATGTAACCAATCAGTCCTCTCCTCACCTCTCACCCATGAAGCAAATGGTGAAAGCTGAAGGCAGGAGGCAGAGTGGTCTAATAGATAAAGCACAGGACTAAGAGGCAAGAACACCTGACTTGTTATCCTGGCTCTCTCATTGACTTACTGTGTGGCCTTGGGAAAGTCACTTGGACTAAAATGTTCAAAATTTGGGTGCCTAAAGTTAGGCACTTGAATCCATCTCTATGTATCTAATTAAAGCATAGTGTGATTATTGGTTGTTTTGAGCACTTACAGTCCTAAGTGACGTTTAGGTCCTGATCCCTCACTGAGGCCAAGCACATTTCAGGAAGGGGATGTCGAAGTGGCTCTAAGTGCCTTTGTGGCCTCTCTGCTGCCGGGCAGCAGGCTTTGGGGAGGAAAAAGGGGATTCAGATTATAGCCAGCTCCCAGTGGTTCCGAGCATCTGTAACAGCAGTGAGGGACTGTCAGAAGGCCTCAGCAACACCCCCAATCCAGCTGCAGGGGCAAAGCGAGCATATGAGACTTTCTCACTGGAAAATCATGACATACACTGAGGAGATCTGGCAGTGGTGACCATCCACAGAGCCTTTCTGTGGCGGTAGTGAAGCTGGAGAAGCCATGGAGCAACTAACTCTGGGGCATCCATATGGACTCAACCACCCAAATTTGAACATTGTGGCCTTAATGTCTTTGTTTCTTAGTTTTCCTATCTGCAAAACAGATACTGCTCCTTACTCTCCCAACACCACAAAGGAGTTGTTAGCCTTAATTAGCTAATGTTTGCACAGTGCTTTGAAGATGTAAAGTGCCATATCAACGTCAAATATTACTACTGCTCAGGGAAGAGTGAACTACTGCCAGTCAGAAGAAGCAATGTCTCAGCTGTTTCCAAATCACTGGGGAGAGAGGGGCAGCTTCAAATCTAGTGTTAAATGGTTCATAAAGTAAGATACTGTCTAGTAAGTGTCCCTCTCCAGTGGTAAGGAGCACTGGAAAAGAAAAGGCCTAAGGACCTGATTCAGCAAAGCATCTAAGTGCGTGCTTACATTTAGAAATAGTTGGCACACAGAGAGAGACAGAAAAAAAGCAAAGGAAAGAAAATTATAGAGGGGAATAAGGATACGAGGAACTTGAGGAATATTTCCACCAGACAGATGGGGAAAACCCCCCAAAAACTAAAAATAGATCTGAGGAAATGTAAGCCTTTTGGGCCAGATTTCCAATGGTATCTCAATACCTAAAATTACAGATGGGTATCGCCTGGGATTTACAGAATTGTCTAAACAGGTTAGGCACCTAAATGTGTGATGCTTCCCAGGGGCACCCCAGAGTGGAGGCACATTAACACCAGCAGCCCTTTGCTTGAGGACGTCTTGTCTGTGCCTGCTGTGAGTCAGCTCCCTGAAACCACCAGCCTCTGGCAGCACAATGGATGCTTTCCAGGCCTCAGCAGGCCTCACTTTCTGTATAAGCAGTGATAAGCACACACCAATCCCCGAGTCCTGAAAGCATGCCCTATTCCTTTGAACGCACACAGAACTAGATCTGCTGTTCCCAAAGGAATAGCATGCACCATCTTGTAAGCATCAGCTCAGAGTCCCTTAGAGTCCCTGCTTTACTTTAAACACAGCATTTAGGTAGATAGATTAATGGGACCAAGAATAAATTTAGTATCAAAGAACAGAGATTTGAGTGAGAATATGGGAAACAAATGGTTACAGATAAAATGAAATCATAACACACATTCTAGAGACTAAGCTTAACTATACCTCCGTCTCCTATGGATACCTTACCCCAAGTTCTTTCCCCAGGGTTTTCTCCAGTTTGGCTAAGACTACTTCTCATCAGACCAAGCCCACTGGCATATTGTCCTCACAGGTCGAAGGAATGAGGGTGCATCTCCACATCCCTTTGTTATACCCCCAAAAGTTAATAGGTCTAACTTGTAAGCAGGGCCCTTCCCTTCTGGTTCACTTCATTCTGTAAATTTCCTCTCTTTGAAGATTTCTCAATCCCCCATTAGCATTTAGCTCAGACTATTGATAGAGGCCCATTGTGAACCATAAAATACATACTTTACATGTAAACAGATAGATAAATAAACATTTCTTGCCTGAAAGAAAACATGGTTTTCTCCTTTCTGGTGACCAGTCCCTAGTCAGAGACTATAACAACATAATTTTCAGTATATATCCACATAACTCTGTATTTAACATCTGTGTGTACATATGGTCATGATGAGGAGTGTGACAAAGGCTTTCATTAGAAACCTTACATGGAATTCTTTTGGTGAACCCAGAGGATCCGTGTACCCCTATATAACCCTGTACCCTTTGCTAGTTGCCATCTAGAGATTCTTGGGCCCTAAACTCCTACTCAAATCAATGGGGCTTAGGTTCCTTTTGAAAATCCCACTAGGCAACTATCTGCATCTTTAGGTGCTTAAATATTTTTGTAAATCTGGCCCTTCTGAAGGGTCCCTGGTAGTTCAGTACATCTGCTCATATGGGTAAGGTTGAACATGTTTGGAGGATCAGGTCATAGAGTTTGGCAAGTACTGGAAAAAAATGAATTCACCAATATTCTACAAATTGCTCTGCACAATCAGCCCTTACCACCTGTGCCACCCCATTAAAATCTAGTGTTGACTGACTTGCAGGATCAAGGCCTAAATTTGAATTTTCAAATAAATTTGCTTGTCCTGTATTTGCAAGCACTTTTGTGTTCCTTTCTTTCCAACACTTTAGTAAACATGCCTGGGAGGTGGGGGGAAATCAATTTTAAATAAATATTGAAATCATTAGTGACGCCTAAATACCTTTGAGGATCTAAGCCCAGGTGATAAATCTCCAATTGCACTTCATTATAATCTCCAGAGAATTTGCCAGTCAAGAAATACCAAAAGTGAACAAAGAAAAATGCAGTTGCTTTCAGGTCTGTAACAAAAACCAGCGCATGCGTCCAACTTCTGAGGAACATGGCTGCTGACAGAAAATGAAACACACCTCAGCCTTGATTTATCACTGCATTACTGAAGTTTTCTGCCATCAGGACTCAACTGATTTTCATTTCTTGAAACTGAACTAACAAAGTGGTGAATGGGCAGGCCCTCTTAATCCCCTATGAATTCAATCCCAGTAGCCTGCTCATTACTGCCTCCCCCTACATACAGCATTCCTGTCCCAGAGGCCTTTGTATAGGTACAATTCTCCTGCAGAGCTCATCTGTGGCATATTCTGTGTGTGTGACACAGGTGGAGTGGCTTGTGTGCCTAGGTTTGAATGTCTCCCCTTTCAAAGAAGCACATTTTCTTTTCAGGTTGGATATTGGAGTACAGAAAGCTGATATTTAGATGTAGGCTGCAGTGGTGCATGGCTTGCAGCGAGAGAGTGACTCGCTGTGGCTGCGGACTAGTCCAATATTTACAACTTATTTACTTTTAGGGTTACCCAGTAAGGCGGCAAGGAGAGAATAAATAAAATGAGGTCTTGTGAAACAGCTGTGCAAAACAAAATCTCAATTATAGGCTGAAACCCGAGATGCCCCAGCAAGGTTATTTGCACCAAACAAACACAAACGGACCTTTCTGTCCCTAGTCCTCTATTATTGCTGATGCTGAATGTGCAGCCTATGTAGCACACTCCGTGTTCAGTGGGCTCTCAATAATTTGCACTGTAGGATGTTCCAGTTTTAGTTTTTATTTTCCTCCCTACTTGCTTCTAAAGCCAACACTTCAAGCATTACCAAAACAACACTATCTATTTTAGCTTAGTTAACCAATATTTTAAAAGCTGTCTTCACAAACATTTCTCCCATAGGAAGAGCTGAACTCATGCCCCTTGGCTCCTCTCTCAATTTTTGATTAGCTGTCCTTGATCACTTGAGATCAGTCCTGTCCACTTTTGGGTGACGAGAGACTGTCTCTTTGCACTTCTCCCTGAAATCAATAGGACTGCTTCTGGAATGGAAGGGGGGGGCACAAAATCAAGTCCATATTACTTTACGTCTTCCAAACACTTAACAAACATGGATTAATCTTCAGAGCATCCCAGGAAGTACATAAGGATTTACAGATAAGAAACTGAGGCACTCAGAAGTTAAGTGTCTTGCCCAAGGCTACAGCGAGCCCCCAAAGAGAGCATAGGACGTCTGGTTCTGTCTCCAATGCTCAGTCTAGAGCACAACTATCAATACCAGCAAGCTATGCAAAAACTCTAATGTCCAGAATTATTATTTTTAGTACATCTAAACATCCCATTGAAGATCAGGGACCCATTCCTAGGTACTGTACATGCACATCAGAGAGAGTCCCCACCTCAAGGAGTTTACAAGCTACATGAACAAAACAGGGAAACGTGACGGGAAAAGCAGGAAAGGAAATATTGTTACCTCCACGTCATAGGTGAGGAACTGAGTCAGAGAGAAATTAAATGACTTGCCCAATGTCACATAGGAAGTCACTGGCATAGCTAGGAATTCAACCCTGGTCTCCTGAGTCCCAATCTCATGCCTAAAGCATAAGACCACCCTTCTTCTTCAGAACAGGAGATACACTCAAAGGAATTCTGGTACATTTGCCATTGCTTCCTCATTTTATCTCAACATTGTAGTTAGAGATACATGTGCATCCAATCTACTTATGGACAGGGGACCATGTATGTTGCAGTAAGTAATCCAAAGCATTTGGTAATTTACTGTGGCATTCAAGATGCAAATCTTACTGGAGTAATGCTTTCATTTAAAATCTCTCTTTTCCCAAGTATGCTATAGATAAATGTAAGTTCTTCATTAGTAAGTGACATTAAAAAAGTAAGTAACAGGTACAAAACTTGCCCTATTAGTTGTTTTAGAAATGCAAGCATGTGACATCTATAGATATGCATCACTTTAGATAAACAAAAGCTATTTGAATGGCAAATAAATCAAATCAGCCCACATCTTGGACTTTTGATGAAATAAAGGAGGGAAAATGGCTCTGATCTCCATCAATTGGAGTTTGGCACCTCATTACCTTCAAGGATCTGGGCCAATGTAACCACAATTCTAATGAAGTTTCCTATCCCTCTAGTCCCTCCGTCCCTGACCATAAATGATCTGCCTCAGATTTGAAACACTTTTTATTGCTTTATTTATCACTTAGCAGCATACTCAATTAACTTAAGGATTTCTGAAGAGCCCTCTGCAAATGCAGGTTTTGACAAGAATGTAAATATCCGTGTGACTATGGCAAAGCTGTTCCTGACACATGGATATTTGAGATAATTATAAAACCGCACTCTCAAGCCCTCATCCTCTCCTTTGCTGCATTGCTTTGTAAAGCCAGTTTAACTGACTCCCTCAGGATTTCACTTACACAGAGGAAGTCTCTGCATATTGTAATACCAGCAAAGCAGCTCTCTACCATCCTCTCACCAGCCTCAGTTTGACAGGGATTGCCCTCTGATTGATAGACAGTCAGATATAACCTAGAGTCCCCCTGAGGAAGCTCTAAGGTGCACCAGGGACCAGACTGATAACAGATCCTCTATCTCCCTTTGCTAAACTGCACTCAGCACAGCTCTGGCATGGACCTTAGAGTATGAAGCCTTTGATAGCTTAGTGTTGGGCTACAGATTTCTCATCAGTAGTAGGTTCTATTGTAAACTACTACTTTGTATTTATTTATACACTGCTTTATCATTCAAAGCTGCTGGCTAAGCTATTAGCTAATCTATTAATCCTTAAAACAGCTCTAGGAAGCTATGATGAATGTTATAATGCCCATTTTACAGATGGGAAAACTGGGGCATAGAGACTCAGTGACCTGCCCAGACACTAAATCAGTAAGTAGAGCCAAGATTAGCACACAGATGTTACTAATCCCACCACTCTGCACATTCAATCTAAACCAGACTAGCTTGTGCTTTTGCTCTACATACCACACTGCACCAGCTTCAGGAAGCCTACCAGGATTATATCTTGTGACCCCTCTGAGTCACCACTGCACTCTGTTTTGGTGAGCACGTGATTTACTATTATTGAATAACAACTCGTCCTCATAGCTGGACTGCTGAGTTCTGTTGCTGCTCTCCAGCAGTGCCTAGCTCCCTGGTCCTTGAAGACAATTTCTGCTCAAATTAGCAGTAGCAGGTGGACTTGCTTCAAGCAGGGGGTAATTTTGATGCTCCTATAGTCTGGCTAAGAGCCCATTTGCTTTTTCCTCATTGTTTTGTAACTCAGATAAGAACCAAGAAGCATTGGAGATAGGATCATAGATCATAGCTCTAAATTTTAGTTTTGTTTGTTACACATTATAAGCCTCCTTTGCAGACATGGAGCAGTTTGGAAAAGATGCAGAGATAAAGGGATAAAAATAAATGTCTGTATTTTTGCTCTGTGGAAACTTGTTTGCTAGGAGCTGAGTTGAAACCTGGGTGTGAAACATTTCTCTCTCTCCATCACCTTAAAATGGCATCCCTGTTACCAGTATCAGTCACTCAATGGCTATTTGAAGAACACACCATTGTATTTCAAACTTACCTTTGAAGTTTCATCCGACCCTTAGAAATGGCTTTCCTCCCCCAATAAAATCAGCTCACTGGTAAAAACACCATACAAACAAAACCAGACCTGAATCAAAATAGTAATGTAGGTCAGTCATCTCTGTCCTTAATTCCCCAACTCTTGAAGAGAGTCCAGATTTGAAGAAAACCTTCCTGTGTGGCATTGCTTCCTTTGCTCTAGTTTCAGACTTCATGAACTGCTTCATTATGAGAGGGCTTTCAACACAGAAAAAAAGAAAATGGGTTGGTTTGATAGAACAACTTGGCAGTTTGGAGTGCACTGACAGCAAACAGTAGGCGACTGACTTAAAGTGATTTGCTTGGCTTCAAGTCCAGGTTTCCCTCACCCTGTTTATGGAATATTTTAGCCACCATACTAAAGAATGGAAATAAAACATACCATAGGAATGGGCAAAACAAACTACTTCAGCTAAAATAAGGATTGAGTAGAACCTTTGCCTGTTGGATTCCCTTGGTTGATTTTAGGGGCATCATTTAATTATATTTTATTACTTATTTGTATCACAGTAATGTATAGAGGCTCCAGGCAGTGGTGGGGCCTCACTATTCTAGACACTAGGTGTTTACATTCTAAGGTGGGAGCTCACAAAAGGAGAGGCAGAGACACATTAAATAATAGGTCATACAGGAGTTCTTTGGCTGATTGAACCCAAATCTCTTAAATCGCAGTCCTTGCTTTAATCATAACATAGATCATCCTTCCTCTTTATATGATGCTGTAGAATTCTCCAGGGCCTTGGCAATGGGTGTGTGGTTTTCTTAATTATCCTTAGAATTCATTTAGACAGATCTTCTTTGATGCATGTTTAATTCACAAAGCTCATTATTGCTTGTACTGGTACAGTGCCTTTAATAATGCATGGGAGCCTGTTCAGCATTGATCCAAGTTCTTATTTTTATTTACATTTCCAACATGTTGCCATTAGATTCATTTCAATGGGGATGATACTGGATTTGTGGGAGCTGGCTCTTAAATCCCTCAACATTTGTCCATTCTGGAATCTGCATTTGCAAAATCTAAGTAACAAACAGTCCAGTAGATTTCTGAGAATAAACTACAATGTGATAGTTATTTGAGCAGGTATTGGCAGTGTGTGAGAATGTCCAATAATTTTAATTACAAGGTGAAAATACAAACAAGAGTTTCAGGCTTACTAAATATTAGGGGCCTGATTATCCAAATTTAATCAGAAGCAACTCCACTGAAATCAGCAGAGCTATGCTAGTGTCAAACAATTGGAAAGGGTAGGAAAATTAGGCCCTTGTAAACAATGAATATGTTAACATGACTAGTTTTTTTCTTGGTTTTAATTTTTTTTTTCTTCTGTTTAAGGTACTAACCTGCTTAAAGAAGAAAAACAGACAGTGATTGTGGAAGATGAAGAAAAAGATGGAGAAAAAACCCTTATTTAAGATTATTGTGAAATCTCCAAAACTATTGTAAATAATTCCAGATCATTCAAAATGGTAGCATATAACAAAGCTCATTTGTTTTTATAAATAATAATTTTTGAAAGCACACACTGCATTTAAGCTAGTACCAAATGCTTATCTGCAATGTAACCCATGGAGTTCATGGCTAGCATTGGAAAAGATGAAAGTAAATAGACTTGTGCTCAGGGTTGGAAGAAATGTCTTGTATTATCTAGACCTATCATGCAGAATTTTTCTACACTGATCCCATTTGAAGACAAAAAAAATTGGACATCTCTAACAACAATGGCCACAAGGGATGCCAACTTGCCATTATAGCTAGCCCCACATGACATGATGGGGGCTGTGAGGGTGGGACACTCACTAACTGATGACAGGCTTCTCTTGAGAAGAGAGCTGCGATAAGTCTATCCTATAAAAGGACAGCACCAGGCAGAAATAGGCCAGCTTCTACACCACCCCCATTTTTCCCATGATTGTGAAAATATGGCTAAAGATTTGAATGTGTTTGTGTCCTGATTCTGTGTTTCATTACACCAGCTTTACTCTGGTGGAATATCAATGACTGAGGTGAAGTTACTCTAGCATAAAAGTGAACAATCAAGTCCATAGGTCCTAAAATTGAATCCAAACATCTCTTGCATATACCATATAAGTTCGGTACCCATATTTGTAATTTTCTCCTACTATAACCTGTGAGTTTGCTTTAATACCAAAAATTAAACTCTCATAAGAGCCATCAACTTTGAAACCTTCAATATTACAAAGCACACTGCTTTCAGAAAAGAAGCTTCTTAGAAGTGCAACATTTGTAATTTATACTAGTACGCATTACTGAATTTTGAGAGTCAAAGTTCTTTTTCCAAAGTTGGTGGAATATGAGCTAGTTGGGTAGCTGATCTTTTAATCTGCATGTTTTCTTTTGATAAATGCTTGTAACTCAAACTTAGTCTGTTAGGAGGTGCTGTTAAGATTAAAAATCCTTGTTGGAGAATTCAGAGATGATCATATACTATAATGTTTTCACTATATTATGTAGTAACAGTGATTTACAGTTAATTCATACAAAATGTCTCACAGTGCATCACAGACAATTACGAGTGATATAGTTGAAACAAACAGAACTAGATACCTAAAGAACGTGACAGGAAACAGATGGTGTGTGTGTAAAAACTGGGTGCTCATGGTTGTTCCTACTAGTCAGGTATCCACCGGTACAAAGCTCCAACACTATTAATATCAATCTGTCCTTTACTGAGTCCTTGACAATCTGATCAGGAAGGCCAAAGCCTATGTAGCCTGACAGACTGAATTTAATTAGCCTTTTAATGCCCAACATGTTCACCTCTTTATGAGGGCTGAGGAACACTGGTTGTAAGGAATCTTACAACATAGGTACTTCTACTGTACCTGAGACTTCAGTTTCCAAAGCTATTGATCCAGCAACATTATTAATTAGTTGAATGCTTATGAAATATTTAGAGGCAATGTATACCTGGTATGGTAAATCAGTGACAGTACCACATAAATTACATAGCAAATCTTGTACAGTGGACTAGAAATTATTAATTGGTTATTTGACAGTTTTTTTAACTGAATATTAATTTATAGAGTAGATAAAATATTTGATATGTGGGTTTCTGTTAATAACAATATTAATGTATGGTGAACCGTGAGTGTATGTTACAGGTAATGCTTTGCAATTAATTTCCTGGTATGTTCTATCTATAGAGCTAATGCACTAATTATTTTTAAGCTATTATGTAGGTGATGGTTGTCGTTCTTTTTTCACACTGACTACTTAAAAGAAAACTTCGAGGAACAGCAAGCTCTGGTCAATATCTGTCCTCTTTCTTAATGTAGCACGCCTTTTCCAGTGGAAAAATTTCCTACACCCTACTCCAATTGTCACAAACAGCAGGGAAACTGTGTATTTGATCCTAGAACATCACAGTGCAAGTAGCCTGAGCAGCGTGTCTGGGTGAGGTGCCACGGGCTAGTGGATAGAGCACTGGACTGGGACTGTGTTCTGCTCCTGGTTCTGCTACTATCCTGCTGGATGACCCTTGGGCAGGTCACTTTACCACCCTTTGACTCAAATTGCCATCTGTAAAATGGAGATAGCAGTGCCTCTTTTGTAAAGTGCTTTGAGATCTACTGATGAAAAGCACCACATAAGAGCTAGGTAGTATTATCTGCAGCAGCAGGTTGATGATCTCTCCATGACATAGATGCAGAGCTACTTTGCGGCCAGCTCTGGCAGTTCAGGCCTATACATTGTGGGATTCACATGGTGAATCAAGATGGATGAATAGCCAGCAACTAGGCCATTTCCTCCACCCCTTCTCCCAAAGCCTTGGAGTAAAGGGGGGCCCTACGAAGTACAACCCAACAGCATGCAGTAGCTCCAGACATCTATATGGACTCTCCACACTTTTTTTGCTTGTATAAGGGTCATGGATTTCCTTACCTCCAAGAAGCATATAGTCTCCAGACTAAACTCATTTCTGGTTTAACTCTATTAACATCAACAGAGATACAGCAGAGCTGCTGAGATTGCTGTATTGTTAATGATCCTGTAGGCTGCTGATTATCTTGGAGCCTATAGGTTGCTGAGCACTGCTTAAGGATGTGCAGAGAGCCACAGCCTTCCTGCAGAGTAGCACTATTTCCACACTGACATGAGCAGTGCAGAGTAAGGGGGAAAGCGAGCAGAGAGGTAGAGGCAGTACATGGCCAGGTCATAGGAACTTAAGTGCGATAATGTGAATACAAATGGTATCTGTAATAGCACTGCTAAAGTTTTTCAGCTCCTCCTGCTGCCAGTCAGGAGTACTTCCTGACCCACGTGCACGTTAGAGCAGCCATAAAGGCCAGCCCTCGCACAGAAAAGTATCTGGGGAGGCTCAGAAAACAGTATTTCTCCCAGCCAGCTGCTAAATGCCACGTGACAATTGCCGGGCACCGTGCTGGCCCTCCAGAACTTTCACCTCTCAATTTACATCCTGAGTCAAAAGAGTTGCTTACCCTGCTTAGCAGCCGAGGGGTAACTCAGAGCTGCTGTCTCAACCCTCAGCTGCAGCACTGAAGACCTGAGCTCTGTGTCTCCAGGAAAGTGAAAGTTCTGATCTCATTTCTGAACCCAGATGTGTTGCCGGTTCAGGGGTAGCCGTGTGGATCCCAAGGCATCTCATCCAACTGAAAATGAACCTGCTTCAACAGTGTCTCCTTCGCATGACTTCAAAAGTGCTTTTGAAACTGACACCCCTTCGACAAGACTCAAACCTGACTCTGAATTACTGGGGGGACATTTTCATCCAATGCTGCAGCCTTTCCTGATGTGTGGAGTGTGCCTCCGGCAGATGTCTGTGGGTGTGTCTGCAATGGAGTCGCCATGGCGACGAGGAAGATGTAGACAGTTAGATAGGTAAGCCTTTAACACCACATGGCAGGGGGGAAAATGGAGAGAAACTGGCTTTATTTTTCTGAAGGGGTCTCAGTTTCAAAAGCTCAGAAATGTTGCCCTAGTTTATTAGTTCAACACAAGACATTTACACTTTAAGCATTGTACATTTAAGCAGGAGTTACATCCCAAGTGACACCTCTTACTGCATGCCATCTAAATTTATCATCCCCATATAGACCAATGCAAAAGCCAGCAATAAAAAGCCACTGAATAAACTGCTAGGTGTAGTTCATTTTTTAAAAACATGCGTATTCATAAGTTGTCAAATGTGCATTTACTGTTTTCCACCTAAAAAGTTATGTAAGCAACTGGAAAGTTGTTTTCCATTTGAGAAATTGGTGAAGAGTAGGTTTTTGCTGTGTTCACTGGCAAAATCAATATCTATGTAATCCCTTTGCCAGGTGGTATCAGCAGCAACAAGGGCCGAATTCCTAGGGGTGCCTTTTAACAATACAAAACAGAACTGGCTCACCTGATAATCTGGGAAAATAAACTCCTTAAAGGGGCTATATTTCCCCTCTCACAAGCACTGAGTCTGTGTATAATAAAAGAAAATTGGCATTAAAAAGGATAGGAAGCCCACATTAATTTGGGGATTCTGAATTCAGAGCTGCATTTGTGTAGGTTCACCTCCCACCCCTGAAAAGGTCGGAGGCAGGGACAAGCAATGTCTCTGTTGCTGCTGGTATCTTTGCTGCTGCTGGCCACTGCCTCTGTCATTGGCCACAGGTGTCCTGTTTTCTCTGCCATCGCTAGCCACTCATGGCCACTTCTGCGATGCTGCATTCTCAGATTCTGCAAATTATCCAAGCTCTTAGTGATTTCTGTTCTTAGAGATTTCACTGGATAGTGCAGTCTCTGTGTTGTCTTTCCCTGCAACACTGTCCCCACACCAGGTATAAGGCTTAACCCCTAAATCTGTAAATTGGTAATTTTAGCTCTGGTAAGCACTGAACAGAAATAAGGCCTTTCAATTAAGTCTAATCAGCTCAGTCTTTAAACACTCAAAAAGGGAGGATCAAATGGCATCAAAGACTTTACAGGTAGAATTCCCACCCTCAGCAAGGAACACCTGTCCTCACCCCCTCTCTCTTTCACTGGGTGTTGGCCTCTCTGCCCCTTGCTTAGCAAGTGAGGAGGTTCAGATCAGGGTGACCCCCTCAATCAGGATGTGCTAAGTACAGTCCTGCTGCTGTTTACTCATACAATAAGCATAACATTTCATTACTCCTGCATTCAGTGCTAAGGTGAGTTGTAACCCAAAACCAGCCAAAATTGATCACTTTGGCATAGCAGATCTGTCTGTTGAACACGTAGGAAGACTGGGTGTGTCTGTGCGAATACCTTCTGCTCCTGAAGTCTTTCCCTCCAGTTCATCATTAGAAGTCAGGGGAAAGTTCATTCAGATCCTGCTTACATGTATAATTTCTCACTGCTTTCAACAGCTCCATTACCTGAAGAGAAGGCACTTCAGTATTACTTTCTATGGGAACCAGTCATAAAGAAATCTTAAAAACCTTTCAGGACTGGAAAAAGCATGTCACAGTGCGACAAACTGTGCGTGTATGTATGTAGCACTGTTTCCTTCTGAATGGGCTCTGAATCTGAACCACAGAGGACCGGAGGCTGCTAGAGTTGCCAGGGTTGCTCTCTACCTCAAGTGGGAGCGGGTTGTCCTTTTTGAGCAGTAGTGCTCCCTCCCCGCCCCCCGTGAAGGTCCAAGTCACCATGGCACACAGCACAGAGACCACACAAGGTTCTGAAACAGCTGCAAAGGCCCAAACCCTGCAAGGTATTTCCGGGCCCACCTCTCCATTCAATGGGAGGTAGGCACCTAAATACCTCTGTAGGACTGGACAAATAATGTTTCTGCTGTGGCGCTCCCATACTACACATCAGCAGTGTGACTGGGACACCTCCCCAAAAGCTGTAAGAAAGTTTTCCATGCAAGGGAAGGGGTGGGAGATTGTACCCAACTACCTGAGAGGTAGCTATCCCCATGACATTGTACTTTAGCAAGCAACTTTCAACCCAGGATCACAAAAGCCTATTAGACCTATAAGTAAAATATTATTAGCCTCCTTTTAATGATACTAATAATATTTTACTTGTAGGAGAAATTGAGGCCAAAATGTTAAGTGATTTGCCTAAGCTAACCAGTGGTGCAAGTATGGTGGTATGGCCCCGTGTGCTATATCAGTAAGATATTTATAGCTGGGATGGTGTACCAGAAAGACACAGGAGGAGCTAGTCCCCAGCCCTGCCCCAGTCTCTCCTTGCAGCCACATCCTGAGTTCTCCTGCCTGGGGTCTGTACAGCAGTGACCCTTTCTGACAGAAGGCACAGGTCCTTCACTATTATTTATTGCCTTAGACCCTATCAGTTCAGTCCAAAAGACCTTCGGCTGCCTGCATTCTCTCCACCAAATTCATTACCCACACAAAATTCTCTGCTACTCGCATATTCAAGGGCACCCACCTTTACCCAATGCCTAGGGCTTCAGGCAAAAAGCACCTAACTTTACCTCTCTAACTTTGACAGGGCTGGGAGGATGGGCTCTCTCCATCTCCTCACGTCCCCTGCTCTCCCCTCGTTCAGTTAGCCCCTCTCCCTGCTGCTGTGTCAGCTTCCTAAAGGATACGGAAGCCACACACACAATTATTTAGATATAGATACACGCACACATTATATGGAATAAAACCTAAAGAATTCTTCTTTCTACTCTATAATTAAGTCACAATGAATGTAAGATTTTTAAAGTTCATATTTTAAACAGATTCTTAAAAAAGATCCATTGCCTTGTCCGAGGAAATGTCTCTGATGGTTAGAACAATGGAGGAGTTCACAAATGAACCACAAATGGAAGAAAGGCTACATTTACAACTAAAAGTTGCAACAAATAATTCAGTCAGGTCTAAATGGCATCAAAGTTTCCTGACTCAGAATCCCTGAGCCTGATATTTTATTCAGACTGTCACCATTTCTATACTTACAGCAGCTAAGCAAAATGCAAAGTTCACTGCCATGCCAAGTCTCCCTTAAACAGTACATCATTCTTAAATACGTTGTTTGGAAAATTTCTTCAACAGGTACACTAGATGGCAGTGTTGTACTAGTAGGGTGACAACATGTTTAGCCTCGAGGAATCGGGCTGAGCTGAATTATTTGATTTAACTCTAGTAGATCTCCCCTCCTCTCTCTCCCACGCCCTCGGAATGATTTGCTCCAGCATCCAGTATGTACATGGCACAGTCCACGCAAGCCTCAAAAGTTTTTAGAGGGATAATATTAGCAGTACATCACTATATAACGTTAGAGAATCACAACAATAGAAGAAATGAGGAGTCCGTTTTTGTAATTTTCATTCCATGAATCTGAAGAATTGGGGTTGACCCACAAAAGCTTATGCCCAAATAAATCTGTTAGTCTATAAGGTGCCACTGGACTCCTCGTTTTTGCGGATATAGACTAACACGACTACCCCCTGGTGAGTGGCAACAATAGAAGATGACCCTAATACATTTCTAAATTACATATTGTTCTATGAAGAGACAAGGTGGGTGAGGTAATATCTTTTACTGAACCATCTTGTTTTGGTAAAAGACAGGTTTTCAAGGTACATGGAGCTCTTCAAGAAAGCATGTCTCTTTCATCAACAGAAGTTGGTCCAATAAGAGATATGACCTCACACACTTTGTCTCTCCAATATCCCGAGACCAGTGCAGCTACAACACCACTGCAAGCAAAATATTTTTAAACGTGGCATTTGGTGACATCACTCACTCTTAGATAAAGCAGTGTAGCCCAGTGAATACAACACTAGGCTGGGACTCGTGAGATGTGGAATCTATTCCCTGGCCTGCTGGATAACCCTAGGCAAGTCCTTTTGCTTCTTTGTGCCTCAGTTTCCCTCTTCCCTCAAAAAATAGGAATAATTACTTAACTCGGTTGTAGAATGCTTTAAGACCTATAGATGAAAAAATATATAAGATCTAATTATTATTATAATTTGCAGGGGATCTCAACCAAGAACCTAGGGTGAGTATTGACAATCTGTAGTCCTAGGTATAGGACTTAAGCCAAATCATTGGCCTGTTTTTTTATACAAATAGTGCAATATCAAATATATATTTTTGTGGTTAAACTGACAGTTTTTATTTATTCAGATTTGGTTACTGCATTTGGCCCCTTCCCTCATCTAGATACATTACAAGAGTTATTAAAAAATAAAATTAAAACATTAAATCAGGGCCACACTCACCAACTATAAAAAGGGGGGAAATTGCCTGTATCTTTTCAGCCCCAAATAACTCTCGGCACAGCCTCCACCTCATCCTCAGTCTGACCTCATCTACTTCCTCATCCCCATAAAAACGATTGGAGGACTGGACTGTCTTCCAGAGGCATGGGGGAATACCAGGGTGTGTTCTGCTGACTGCTGGGTGGCACCTCTTTCTGGCCATTAGCGCTGCCCAGTTTAGCACCTTCTGTCTTCACTTCTACCATTGCGCTCTCATCCCACTCACATTGTCAAGTGGCTTCCGAATGGCTAAGTCACATTGTGATCTCCCCCTCCAGAGGAAGTCTTTCAAAATCCTTCCACGCCAGCAGCACCAGACTGTCCATCATGTCAGTCCCACAGTGCCTTAGGCCATCTTCCCAGTCACTGCCCCTAGCAATACCACTCTGCCGTGCATGACGGTAGGGGAACCCAGGGCCACCCTCTGCTCTGCGATCCAATCCAGGGCTCTATAGCAAGCAGTTAAGATCTGGGACTTCTCCAACCCTGCTGCTCTCTTCTCTGCACTATTTCCTACCAACTCCAGCCTTCAGGCCCCTCTCTCTTAGGCCTCCTAGATAAACTCTTTCCTCAGGGGATTCTAATCCCCCACTCCCTTTTTCTTTACCTCGGGCTTCCTCTGGTTGCCAGCCTCCTGGCTTTATAGATGCCCTGCCTGTTCCCTCACAGGTGAGCTTTCTTTCAATTAGAAGCCTCCACACAGCCAATTAGCTGATTGGGCCCACCTGGCCTAATCAACTCTCTCAGGAACAGTGTGATGGAGCACATCCCATCATAGTGGGGAGATAGAGGGCAGCAGAGCTGGAAAAGAGGGTGCTGCTGGATGGGGAATGGTCTGGGTAGGTAGAAGGTGATGCACTAATTCAGCATACCTCTTAGCAGCCTACAAAAGCTGGGCTCCTATATAGCTCCCAATGGTTTTTAAAGCAGTCCCCATCTGCCGTAAATGCCAAGGGATGTCTGGTGGCGTCAGATTTGGATTTGGACTTTGTAGCACCAGATTCAATTCCTGGCTTTCCCATATACTTCTTGTGTGACCTCAGGCAGATCATTTAGTTTCCCTGTGCCTAATTCCCATTCCGTAAGAATGAGATGATGATACTTCTCTACATTGCAGGAGGAGGATGCATTGTGAGGCTATATGCATTTTGTTTGTGATGTGCTCAGACTCTACAATGACACAATGTAAATAATAAAAAGGAAGTGCAAGTTAAACTGAATGCAGGGGAACAGGAAGATATATCTGGCCCAGTAAGTCTAAACTGGTGTCTTGAATGCCAAGGGTGTAGACAGGTAGGGAAAAAGGTCTATCAGATAAAGTAGTCAAGGGCTGTTTGTGAGAAGGAAATGACACAGACATGGGAAACTCTTTTGGAATAATAATATATATCATTTCTCTACAACCCAGGCAGGTAAAACATTTCAGTGCACTTTACAAGCAATACATAGTGAAAATATCTGCTCTTCATCAGGCTGAGAATTCCCAGATATAAATCAGGTTTTCAACATTTTAGTAACAGAAGATTTCAAAATATATTCCACATTTCATTGCATTTATGTGGCTGGGGAGCACAGTAACTGAAGACTCTATACTGATAAGAATTCTCATAGTGCTTGAGGAAAATAGAACATAGAAACCAAATGCATAGAGAGAAGACAGAACCAATAGGATGGAGTTAATTGACAGGCAATGACATCAGTTGTGCAGCTGATGTGCTACTTAAGAGGAAGACAATAAAGTAATTGCAAGTAGGAGCAATATGCTGAGGTCAGCTATTTTCAGGAGCTCACTGACAGCAGCCATCTGTGAAATGCTACAGGACCTAAGCTGGTGTGCAAAGAACTGCAAGGTAATTTCTAATGAAGAATCGCAGTGCCTATAACATTCCCCAGCAATTTTCCCCACAATACTCAGACCTTGTTATACTATCTATGTGGCACCACAATGTTATGCACATCAAATGTAGCCATTCTGATGTCAGGCAGATTTACACATCTGAAGCCTATAGCCAAATGAGTCAAGAGGCAGGATGGGTAACTCTGCTATCTACAAGCCCGTGGGACCAAAGAGACCTGTCACCTTGTGATGTTGACCCTGGAACTTCACTACTTCATGTATTATTGAAATGGGGATAATGTCACAGTGCCATCCAGTTAGTTTTTATTACCAAACATCATTTGTAGTAATGCCTTTCAGAGACAGCATTTCCAGGAATGACAACTCTTAGAGTGCTAAAAATGAATATGGTCCTGTTAAGTGCTCTTTACAGAGAGATTGAAGTTGAGTACATGTGTAATGAGACTGTGGCCCACTCCTCTTCTTAGCTCTTTGCTTCTGTATTAGGTATTTGTTCAACCCAGCTTCTCTAAATCTAGGGGTTCCTTCCTCCATACAATGCTTTGGAGGAGTATGGCCTCATAGATTTGGATTCCATTCTCCATATTGATCAGTGGGCCAAAAGCCAGAAACATCTATTAGTAACTGAACAAAGCTAAATAAGCCTCATGCATTTTAATATGATGTTATGCCTTCTTTTTCCCCCCTCATGTGTGAAATTAGGGGGGAGGTGTTCATCTCCCATTCCTTGTATGCAAGTCTCAATCCCTATTGTAGTATAAATGTCAGGTGTCTTATTCACAACACGATCAGTTTAAAGCTAGGCTAGGCAGGACCTCCCACATGATATGGGGATCAATGCAGAAAATTACTGGGTGAAGTTCTAGATGTCCTGTGTTATGCAGAAGATCAGACTGGATGGTCATAATTGTCTCTTAAAACCTCAGAATCTATACCATTCTTAATTTGATAATAATGCTTTGTATGCAGATTAACTTTTGAAAATTTAAAGTAACAGCCCAATATTTTAGCCCTAAGTGCGAGAGTATTCCAGCAATGAGGAAGGCTATTGAGAATGGTTCTACTGGAAGCTTCCAAAGGAATTATTTGGCTAAATCATACACTTGCTTGCATCTTGGATTACTCCCCACTTGGTGCAGAATTAAAATGATCCATGATTATTACACAATGTCCTTCATCAGCTTGCAAAGAGCAGTGTGAACTTCCCCTCTTCTCCTATTTCCTATTCCAGTTCTGAGAAATATGTTGAATCTTTCTCATCCTGCCCCTCTGGTCGAGCAGCTTGTATCTCACCGGATGTTCCTCGGATTTCTTGTGAAAGGGTGGGAAGTGGGTTACCGAGTGGTAACTGGGTCTCTTGAAATGGCACAGTTGAGGTTTGATGGCTAGAGGTTAAAAACAAAAACAAAGGTCATGCATTAACAAAGATTTTGTCAGATTGGTGGAGAACAACCCATGGATTTTGTTGTATCCTAGTCCACCTCCAACCAATATGTCTGTGTATATAGAAGAAAGAGAAAACATATTGTCAGATTAGTGAAAGAGGACCTAAATATAAAGATCAAGTCTGTGTTTAACTTCCTAGCTAGGTATCTGAGCACCAGGTCACCTTTCTAAATATACAATAATTAATGTATCAAAGATGAGTTTGAGGTGCTATGCTTGGATTCAGATCCAAACTTCCCCAAATTCAGGGATGGTTGGATCTGGGATTTTTGGGCTGACTCATTAATGAGATAAGGGTCACTGTGAAATTCATGCATGGATCCATACCTGGCTCTGAATCTTCTAAACTTTTACATCTTGGGTGTTTGAATCTAGGATTTGCTTTGGGGCCATTTTTTCATACCTAACACCAAGAATGAAGCGTGAGATAACCAGCAACGGGTGTGATTTGGGTTTGGTTATCAAATGTAAATGAGGTGATCAGTGAAATAGTAGCATCAGATGAATATTCTATGGAAAATGTATCTATCAAAGAAACTAAAGAGATGCCCAAATGGGAACTACTTAATATTAATTTCTGATGCACACTTCACTCTCTCATGTTAATAAATCCCAGGAATAATAAAATGTACTATAAAATGTTCTAGTAAACAAAGTACTTTTTTTGTCCCATCTCTGATAATAAATATGCTGATTCTTCCCTGTTTTCAAGGAGACTGTCATTCAGGCAAGTAGAATTAAAGCCTGCAGTGTGTCCGCTAGGTGATTTAGTGCTCTTCAAGAGGCATTCACTCTTCATATTCATTCTGTTTTCATTACTCAGCATGGACTTGCCCAAACTGTTGTTGGCTTTCCCTCTGCTCAGCATGGAGAAAAGTTTATTGCTAATTGGAATTCTACCAGAGTCACTGCCAATGGAGATGAGTTGGCTGATAAGTATATGGGGTATATCCAGAATAGTGACAGGCCATTTTTCATCCTAATTCAATAGCTTGAGTAAAGGGAACACAATTCATTCAATTTCCTTAATCATTATTGACTCCCAGTATGTGGGGAGGTTGGAGGGGGCAGCGGGGAGCCTATATCAGAAGACTGGGAGTTAGGCCCTCTGGCTTCCATTCCCAACTTTGTCACTGACTTGCTGTATGACCTTGAGCAAGCCACTTACCCTTTCTGTGTTTTAGTTCCCCCATCTGTAAAACAGGGATAATTATGAACTACTTAACTCAGAACTTTTGAGAGGCTTAAATAATTATTGTTTGTAAAGGTGATTAGGTGAATGATGCTATATGAGTAGCATTATTACTATCTCGGCTTCATGCTTGTGAGATGTGATCTTATAATTCTGTGGGGAAAATAGGAAGTATCTCTAAGACAATATTACATGGCACATTGTTCCTAGTTTGGAATGTACATTCATCATTAATGAGAGGGACTTTGTGAAAGCCAGTGCTGCTGTTTTGAAGCCCCCTGCAGGACTGCATGCATGTGCATTATACACTGTGGAGCAGAGAAAAGGTGCTACATGGAATCTTCATCTGACAAAAAAAAGCCCCGGTGTTAAATAAAAAGCTAAGAATAGTGTAGAGAATCAGGGTGAAAACAAAATGTATTTGATTCTGATTTTACTTTGTCGTTGTTCTGAGCAGGGCAGTGTTCCATCTGCCCAGAAAGCAGAGCTGCCACTGACAAAACTTCCATGCTGGGGAGAGAATATGGCCAGAATATACTCTGGGAGTCATTGCAACTGATCATAGAGTAGAGCAGCCCTATGTCTGCTCTAAGTATGCTGAGAATCACACTAGCCCCTGGATAGCCCAAGGAACAAGGAGTTGAAAATGGATTGCCTCATCTTCAGCTGGATTGTGTGGATGATGGGCACAGCTGAGAACTGAAATCCTAATGTACATCCTCAGAGGGTGTGCCATCATAATACATGCAAACAAATGCAAAGGAAGTGAGGAAGACTAAACAAAAATTACTGCCGTTGATCAAGAGCCAGTGGAAATAGAGAGTGTTACGATTTCTTGTGTTCTCAGCTGATGCCCCTGGCTACGACTGTAATAACTAAAAATGTCAAATCTATGAACCATGGAGATGCAAACAATGCTGGGGCCATATTTATAAAAATAAATCCTGAAGCCTAGCGAATAAAAATTTGACTCTGATTATAAATTTTCCCCATTACTGATGCAGATAAAAAACAAGAACCTCATTACCTGAGCCTGTAAGAATATTGTCTGTTTTTGAATCTTGCATTGCTACTCTGGGGTCATGTAATTACTCATAATGGGTATCAATGAAGATGAAAAAGTACAGAAGAAAAAAACTGTTCATGAAAAATCATTTGATTAAAAGCTGTGAATTCAAGACCCTTTTATTCACTTCCATACATTAGGGAGCATGAAATTTTGTTACGGGAGAGAAAGAGTCATGAATACTCTTGAGAATATGGAAGAGTTCAGACAGCCATCTAGAAAAAGAAAGTGTGCTCTGGGCAAATAAAGAAAAAAGTATTGTTTATTTGAATTAAAGTTGCATTCAGATACAAACCTGAAACTTGGACCAGGTTCACCTAAGAGTGACTGAATTTTGAGCAAACCCGGGGCACAGACTTTCGGGATACCTGAACAGTGTCTCAGGCAAATTTATACTAAATCAGGTTTAGGTTGGAAACCATGTGAAAATGGGATCACATAAATAGAGAAATCAGAAAAAACATGGTTGCAAACTCATGTGAATCAAAAAAACCAAAACAAAAAATGTAGTTCATCTGAGCCACCTCCTGCAAGACCCACTCAACCTCAGATAGTTCTAGCAAAGAGGAATAGACTGAGAGACAAACTCTAGCAGAAGTTAGAGTAGGGAGATCCCAGAATACTTATAAAAACCACTCCTTGTGAGTATCAGTCATATCTAACCTTGTGCTATATATGAGACATGCAGGAGGGGTAATGTACAAACCTTGAGTCTGGAATTCACCATAGTTATTTCATTTATACGTGAATCAACAAAACTGAGGAGTCTATTACTGCCACAAGTGCAGACTAGGCCTGAGGCATGCTGAGCCCCCCATTATTCTCAGTGATGTCCCTCTTGCAGGATCACCTCCTTACCCAACTAAAAGGCTGCTACATGGGTAATGGTACATGGTAAAACCTTTGCTGAAATTTTAAGTGATGAGAGTGCCTATATCTTAAAATCTGATCTTCAGAGTAATGTATAACTTGGATGAAGCATGGGGGAGATAGGAGGGGGCAGGAAAATCTGACTCGCCACAAACTGAAAAGGTTTACTTCAGCTGTGATATGTCATCTTGCCATATTAGCATATTTTCATGTGAACCGGAGATTCAAACTAGGATTAGTGCATGATTCACACACTTATTTTATGTAACCCCTTGTAGGCTGTCTATTGAGATGCATGATATAAATCAGTACAGAATAAACCAGCCAAAAATAATACATAGTAAAAAAAAAAATCTGACAAGAATAAAACCAATAGCCATCAAGCAAACCTCCCTGATCTCAGAGAAATCAATTCTAAATAGAATGTAGTAAGTCAACAGATGCAAATCATGCTGGGGGGGGCAAAAAGTTGTCAAAACGAGGCCTACTAAAATAAACAAGAATTGCCCAGTTTCCTAAAGAGGGCTAGTGAGAGAATCCAGTGGTGAGCTCTTGAAGTGATTTCCACAACTAAAAACTCTTGACTAGGAAAGACTTCTCCTCCCAGCCTGCTTTGTATTGAATCGGGTAACTTAGGGCCAGATCCAAAACCCCTTAAAGACAATTGGAGCCTTCCCACTGAATTCAATGGCCATTGCATCAGATCCTTAAAGTAAGCCAGCTCTGACACCAGTTAGTAACTGACAAGCAAGGACACACAAGAGGCATTCATTCAAGTCCATGAGACCTAGTTTATAAAGGGATGATCCTGTGAGGCACTGAACACTTTCAAGTCCCACTGATCAGTGGGAGTTGAGGGCTCATTCCATCATGCACAAGGGGGCCCTTAAACCATATTGCATGTTGTACTGGCAGACAGTGTAGATTGCAGAAGGAAGCAGGTAAGCCAGCCAACTCGTATTATAAAGAACAAGGCAGACGCTGCATTCCACATTGGAGCCTTTGCATTAGCTTCAAAGGAGGCCCAATTAAAAGCATACAACAGTGGTTTTATCTGGATAAGACATAAATGGATGACCCTGGTGAGCAAAACAGAGAGAGTCTCCAGCTAAGGCAGAGAGGGCAAACACGCCTCTTGATCCTTTTCCTGACATGGGCCTTCAAGAAAAAAGAGCAGATAAGGTTTCCCCCACAAGCACTAATGGCATTTCTACTCCTTAATTAAACAGTCATGCACAAACTAGCAACAAGCTCTTTAGAACACTTCCCCTGTTCCACAGACATGACTTCACTCCTGCCTGGTTGATCTTTACACACCCGTGTGTCATCTAAATAAAACTGAAGAAATTTCTAAGTACTCTGCATGTCCATTTGACAAAGTGCGGTTTTGATAGCGAATGTTTTATAAGCCCTGCTGTGATCAAGGATCAAGTACACAGGATTAGATTCTCTTCTCGATATGTGTGTGTAACACTTATTATTATTCAACAAGAGAAAAAAACTGTGTGTTGATGATAATTGTGTGAAGTGAAAGTGATGATTTTAAAAAGCACTACTGTATAGACCTGGGAAATGAGCCCTTATAAAAAATAATATAGTCAACATCAGGTGTTGAGATCCAGTGTTGATCGATTTGATATAAGAACAGAATACAACAGGTTCATTAAAGAATTCATTGCTAGATAATGGATCATGATGGATGTTTTGCATTTCCACTTGAAATCTAGAAATGCAATACAGATATCAAGGTGAATTGTTGTACATCATGATGTAGGAAATCAGGATAGCTCCATTGACTTCCACAGAACTACACTGATTTACACCAGCTTAGGATCTGGCCTGCTGCAAAGAAAAGAAAGCTATTACTAACAGCATGGTACTAAAGTTAGATGTAGTCACTTGTAATACTTCAAAGCACTAAATATTATAATAACAAAAGCTCCTGAAAATGTTTGAAAATGAGCTGTTAGTGTTACAGCATAATCCAGTCCCATAAAGAAAAAGAAGTCTTAGCTTGCAGTGGGACTGTTAAAATGACTTTGGGCAAACGTAACTGATCAACTGCGTGTTGAAAGGTTGCATTCATTTTAAAAGATGAAATGAACATAAGGTCACTGCTTCAGCAGCTGACTCAATAGCCCACATTTACTACTGGAATTTCTGTTGTAACAGCAGTTTGGATTTTCACAGAAATACAGCAGGATCTTGAAGACCTGATTTCAGAGATGCTGAAAAATCTGAAGTGGAAATTAATGGGTTCAGAATGCCTGAAAATCAGACTCTTAGTGTAAAAAAAATCCTCTTTTGCGAGATACGTCCAGCTGTGGAAAGTACATGGATGGACACTGGGTTAGCACACTTCCATTCTGATGCAACTTCTTTTTGTTATTGTTATTTATAATGAAGCAAATGCAGCCCAACATCTCTGCTGCCATGGAGGTTCCCTGGCTATGGAACTAGTGTGGCTCCCCTCTGGGGACAGAATGAGACTGAATTACAAGATGCCCAGCTCCCGGAGGGCACCACAGTGGAAAGGAGGCACATGGCCAGAGAAGGAGGGAGAACTGGAAGGTACATGGCTCCTTATCTTGCGATGGGGTACACTGGTGTCACAGGAGCTGAAATAGCCTGTGCAGCACAGCGGCAGAGCTGGATTTCATTCTTGATAGAAGTACTTTTTACAGACAATCAGCACACCACATGCTACTTTCAGGGGGGCCAGCGCAGTGGGAGCATTTGTCCCTGGTGACGCCATCCCTCAGTGAACCATCCATGACACATACACTTGCAGCATCGAGGAATCCCGCAGGAAAAGCACTTCAGACAGCCCCTATGTTTATGTGATAGCTTTCACTTTCAGCTGCTATGCAGAATAAGCAAACAGAGCTCTAGTAACTGGGCTTTATTAAGGATGCAAGAATCCCACCTTCAGTATAAGGTTATATCATTTCAAAGGTACATGAAATGAACTAAACACAGATAATGTTCCTTAAGAAAAATCCTTCATTAGCCCATTTTCATGGATGACTGCTTGGGAAAGTTACAGATGCCATCATTTTCTCAGCTGGTATTTAGCTGTTAAATGAAGGGAGAACATTCAGCAGCTTTTCTCTTACTTTCTCTTCTTTTGCCACTGGAGGGGTCTCATGCAGTAATTAAGAGCAGCACCTCAAGGCCAGTGGAGGAGGAGAATAAGACTTATCCTGACCAGATGTCCCGATTTTATAGGGACAGTCCTGATATTTGGGTTTTTTTCTTACATAGGCTCCTATTCCCTCCCTACCCCCCGGGGTCCGATTTTTCACACTTGCTGTCTGGTCACCCTCTTAAGACTATTGAAACTCTCGAGCAGTGTTCTGTTCTGGGGGAGGGAAGAGAAATGAGTCTCCATGTAGTTTTAAAAACATCCATGTGTTTGTACAAAGCTCAGTGGCCACAGTTGTCTCCTTCAGGAGAAAAACTCACAGGAGGGAAAGAAAAAAACAGCACCTCCCAAAACATCATGAGTACCTCGCTGCTGTGGGGCCACCAGTTCATCCAGGATTCAAACTGCTGTGGGTCACAGTTGCTAGGCATGAGATTCCTCCATCCTGGTAAAGTATACAGCTCACTGGCTAATGCGTTACGTTGCTGTCTATGCTCAAGCATGTGCTATCAGCCTGAGAGACTGGCTCTTTAGCTCATGCTATGGTGATCGAGGCTTTCAGCTCTAGAGGTCACCAGTTCAACTACTGCTGCATTAGCCAGGATGGTGGCTATCACACACGTACTCCTCCTAGTATCAACATGTCCCCACACAGGGCTTGTGCACCACTGGCCATATCCCAGAACACACAATTTGAGGTGCTGGGCTGTGCTAGCTGCTATCACAGTCTTTCTGCATTCAACAGAGGCCTGCCAGCTGAGCAGAGGAGCTTGCGGGGGAATGGTCCTTGAGTCTTTTCCTCTTCTCAGAGCAGTAGCTAACATTTGGCCCAATAATTGGAAATTGGCAAAACTGATTCAAAAATATGTTTAGTTTCCAAGCTTCTGAAAGCGCATAACAGCAATGAACCCAAGAAATATAACTGGCAATGTATTAACCATATCTCTTTCTTTCCCTTGTGTGCCTATGTAACCAGCCATCCAGTTTTTTACAATTATCTTGTGGATGCAATGCTCAACTGACCTAGGAACCTGCGTTTCTTTTTGAAAAGACCTAAGACTAAATACCTTTAAAAACTGGGCCTGGGCATCAAAAGTTATAGTGACGCTACAAAATCAAAAAGCCCCAAAGCATAAAACTTCATTTCCTCTTCAGTGCAGGAAAACTGGGAAAAAAATAACATTGACCAGGGGTGGCTTCAACTGTTTTGCTGCCTTAGGCGGCGAAGCAAAACAAACAAACAAACAAACAAACAAAACCTGGTAGAGCTGCCACCGAATCGCCACTGGTGGTTCAAAGCAGCGGTGGCTGCCGAAATGCCCCCGAAAGCTGGAGTGTGCCGCCCCCGCAATGTTCACCGCTGCTGCCTGCCCTCAGAGGAGCTGCCACCGAAATGCTGCCAAGGACGGCTAAAAGCCACCCTGCAAATCATGCCGCCCTAGGCGACCTGCTTGCACAGCCCTGAAATTGACAAGTCATTCTTCCTACTAGAAAGTTACACAGAATAATCACCAACCCATGCTCCTACCTTTACCCTGAAGGTGAGTTCTGTAATATATCAACTGCTTAACACAGTTTTCTCCATCTCTATAGCAACATGCATTCATCTAAGCATCAACAATGATTTTCTTATGTCTAGGTTTTGCCTCTATCATAACAAAGCTATTTTTAAAATCTACACTCCTGGACATGTGAAATATGTGAAAGTACGTTTGGGAAGATGTTTGGAAGGAGGGGGAAAGGGTCAACCTTAAAATGGCTATTCAGTACCCAGTGTGCTTCACAGAAGAGCCTGTAGTTTTGGCTGCAAAGCAGAAGAAATGTCCCTTTGACAAAGGTATGTTGTACTCAAATAACAGATGCCTAATTATTATTATGCTGCTATATACAGAACTGTACGCAGGGCTAGATATCCTTGACTCTCCTGGGAAGCTCACAAACTAAGTAACAGCAATAGAAGTGAAAATACAACCTTTGGGGTCTACCAGTGGACTTGTGCTACCTGTCTATTTAAATCATAAGCATCCTAGGGCATGAACAGTATCATTCTCTGTGCATAGAACAAATGTTTGCACACAGATGCTGTGATGAGGCACTTGCCCCTCACTGGCCTTGAAAGAATTAGAACCAGCCTAGGGAGGGTGAGCATCAGGCAGCCAAGGGAGTGCTACAGAGGAAACAGCCAAATAGGGTGGCAGCTGCAGACTATTAGGGCAGCGGCTGGACCAGCCAATCAGGGGCTAGCTGGCCCATATAAAAGGAAGCTTCAGATCAGAGCCAACTGGTCTGCTGCAAGGAGCCCTAGGGAGAAGACTGGTTTCCTAGAGAGCTACAGAGAGACCAGCACTTGGGGAAGTGCAGGTGCTAGCAGGAACAGGGGGAGCTAGGAAGAGCTCCTGACAGGCTGCCAGGACTTACAGGGTTTGAGGCTCTGAGAAGAGGGCAAAGAAGCTGGAAGCAGGAGCAGAAGGAACTGAGGCTGCAGGGAAGTGGTCCAGGGAATAGAGACAGTCAGCTGGAAGGAAGAGGCAGCAGGAAGCTACTGTTTGCAGGGTCCTGGAGTAGGGGGTGAGCCAAGGTCCTGCCCCACTAGACATTGAAGGTGTCGCCCAGGTATGGACTGTCAAGTCGCTGCGAGGAGTAGCTGGACTCTTGTTGGAGGAGTCTCCTGGAAGGGGGGGAACCAGATGGTGACACGGCCGAGGACTGTGCCACGAAGCAGACACTGAGAGAAAGCAGCCATAATGGGTCTTCAGGGAGAGGCGAGAGCCACCACCACTGAGGGCGTGCCTGCTGGGACTGAGCTGATTCCCAAAACACCCAGCAGGGGGCACCAGTGTGGTGACTGACCCCGTAACAGATGTTTAGGAAAAAAAACAACTAACAAGCTTCCCATTGTTTTTCAATGTCTAATGGAGTCTGGATTTCTTCAGGTAAATAGAAACTTTTATATATAGGTGGGTAAAGAGAATATCTTGTCTTCTCCAGTTTGTCTTTTAGATAGTAAAGTCTTCAGAACAGAGATTGTCTCCGTGTTGGATATTATTGAGCCCCAAGTAGATTGCTGGCACTTATTAAGGAATAATAATAAAGCCACCGTTTTTATTTTCATGTGTCTCTTTTGTTGCTGGACAACTGACCCAAACCTTTGCCTAAAATTTCAATGGAAGTTTTTGGGGAGTTCAAAGATTTTTAAGTTATTTTTCATTTTCACTCACCTTTGCATTTCTGGTTCTGGTTCAGACCAAAGGCATAAATGTAGTAATTCCACAAGAAAGACTGGAAATAGCATAAGCACAGCATGACTGGAAGAAGGAAATACTGGAAATCTAGCAAAAGAGGCCATTTTTGTAAGACCCAAAGTGGTTCAGACAGATCAGATAGATTTTGGCTAGTAATCCAGAGTGTTCATCTGGACTGAATATCCAGACTGTTCAAAATTCATCCATCCCTTGTTTGCATACAATGTGGTGTGCACCTGCAGAGTGCTGGGAAAAGAACTTTGGCATCTTTCCACAGGAGAGATCCTGCAGTGTACACAGCTTTGTAATTTAAGGTTTTCATTTCTGAGAAATACCACCTTTAAATTCCTGTGGGTGACAAGGAGTCCTGTGGCACCTTAAAGACTAACAAAAATATTGAAGCATAAGCTTTCGTGGGCTAGGACCCACTTCATCCCATGCATCTGACGAAATAGGTACTAGCCCACGAAAGCTTATGCTTCAATACTTATTTCGTTGGATACATGGGATGAAGTGGGTCCTAGCCCACGAAAGCTTATGCTTCAATACTTTTCTTAGTCTTTAAGGTGCCACAGGACTCTTTGTTGCTTCTGCAAACCCAGACTAACACAGCTACCTCTCTGATTCTTTGAATTCCTATGAGTCTTCTCTTTGCTGAAAACAGCTGACATGGTGTATGGGATTTTGAAAAACATTCAGCATTGGTGAAACTCTACTCTTACTGAAGTCAATGCAAGATTTGTCATTGACTTCACTGGGAACAGAAATAAGTCCGCTCTGAGCATTGCTGACAACCACACCCTTCAATTTCAATTCACATGCATCCTGTCACAGAGGAGATGCAGACACTGCTCTCTCATGTAGACTTTACATTCGTTCTTTCTTCCTTTGTACAATGACAAATGACTCAGAGAAAGTGAGGCGCTCTCCTGGTTAAATAGAACAAACAACTCAACTAAAGCTCTTCAGTAGAGAACACAATGCATGTATGTGGAGATGAGGATGTCCCCTCCTGCTTCTTAATGGAGCACAGCTGCCTCCAACAAAGAGCAGATGCTTAGAAACTTAATGTGCAGTACATAAATAGCAAATCAGAATTGTTACGAAGTTATATGTCCCACAGAACTACATAAATATGACACCACTATATCATAAGTTTGTGGGTATGAATAACTGATTCGTGTCCTGTACCAAACTATAAACATTTCTATGTAAACTCTACAATGGATTGTGCAAGTACAATGGTACATTATTACACATACACAGTAAGAAAATCTATTCGATCAATGCCAAAACATACACTGATGTAGGAAAGCTTTAATAAAGTGGCCAGTTATTTATTTAAGGGCCACTCAGAAGGCTTCTTTGTACAATTCATTATGAGATGATTATCAATACACACTATGACAGAGCAAAGACTGAATAGGCACCAGGTTTACATTGTGTGGATCAGCTAAACTATAGTAAGACAGTCTCAAGTGTTCTCCTGCTGCAAGGTATGTAGATAGAGCCATCGCTGCCCTCACTCCTAAAGGCGGATGTTCATGATTGCTGGTGTTCAACTCAGGTGACCTAACAGTAGAAAAAACAATGGAAATGTTAATTAGCCAGTACACTCAAAGTAACAGCCTGAAAATCTGCTCCATTAACTCTACAGGAGGGTGGGGAAAGGGGGATGGACAGCTGCTGCAATAAGCAAATTTTTGCTGCTATGTATACTAACTTTATTTATTGACGGTATAAGACAAATACAGCAGTATGTGCTATACTAGAAATATACTAACATAATCCCTCAAGTATTTATTTATTTGGCTTCTACCACTTCTGTTTAAGCTCCCAAAGCACTTAACCTTGAGTAAGCATTATCATCCTCCATTGTATGGAGGGGGAAACTGAGGCACAGAACAGTGAAGTGATTTGCCCGAGGTCACCCAGAGAGCTGATAGCAGAGAAGGGAACAGAATTTATATCTTGTGTAGCACTCTCCAGAGCCTGATTCTCTGCACTGTGCTCCTTCCTCTTTTTAACGATCCTGTTGTAATTACCTATATTCTGAGACCAAATATTATATGCAAGTAGGCAGGCAATACCTATTATGTGCAAGCGCTCACTAGCTGATTACAGCAACAAAAATGTCTTGGACAGCATGGATGAAATCAGTCTGTAAACACTGCTTGTTAAAACAAGTGTATTATTGGGGAAATAGTGCAACAGTGCAAGCAACATATTAAAAGCAATCTAGGAACAAATTCCTCCTCTGCTGTCCATAAATATTTAACGTATACATTAACCACCCTTTAAGAAAAATAATTACATGCCTTTCCAAAAAGTGTCTCCAAATATCGGGCTAGTTGGTTTTTATTATGATCGTAATCTTCAAGGCAGTCCTATCCAAAGTCATCTGAAACAGGAGCATACGTATAACAACGTCAGTATAGATGTACGCATACTTTTTCCAAAAATAGGAACCAAGGCAAGAGTATTAAAGAAATGGGAGCATGCAAAATCTACAGCTAATGCTACAATACCTATTAAGTACTTCAGCCAATAATGAGGCATTCAGTACATTAAGAGAATGATTATCAGGTGTTTACTGTACTGTACCTTCTATTTAGGAATCACTTCAGGCAACGTACATGAGAAAGGTCTTCAGAGGAGTGATGTGACCAGTTTCTTATGTTTTACTTTCAGTGATGGTCCATATTTATTAGAGGACACAGTTGTGCATGAGGCTTCAAAGTGTATGCTGCTTCATCTGAGAAAATTAACATTTTCAAGTCTCTCTCCATTGTTTTACTTAGTTGCAGCCAGTGATCTATACAGTTTACACTGGGCTGTACCTCGAAGAAAAGTCTGTTGATTGTGCTGTTATTTACATATGAAATTATGTCATGCCACAGCTAGCATGAAGATGTCAATCACACAGTAAGGTGCTGTTGCATATTGATATCCATATGCAGAGCTGTATTGTACCTTGAATACCTGCATTTCCACCCCCGGTAGGCCTCAAAAAATGAATGTAGTTGCTAATTCTTCAGTGCCTTTCCAAACCAGACGTGAACGGCTTTCCTTGGGTTCTCCTTTTTGTTTTTGTTTTTTTGGAGCCATGGTCCACGTGATTCAATATGAACTTACCTGTGCACTCAGCCGATGTTGTCCAAAGGTGTATCTCCTTACTACCCCCACCATGCTGAGTCATTCTGAGTCACCATTTTGTATTGCTTTCCCTTATTGCCCTCCCTCTTTCTGTGTGAAATTGTGAGACACAGCGATAAAGGGCCTGTGGAGGATGGTCAAGAAAAGCAGGGACTTGGGTGAGGAGAGAACCGAAAAACAGCTGCCCTGTGATTCACAGAACGAACATAATACTTCTCTTCTACTCCTCTATGTGGGTGACAAGAACAAAGCCTGTTTTAATTACCACATTCAGCAGACTGAAATAATGTGTGAAAAGCAATCCACAAAACATAACTTAAAAAATAAAAAAGCTGAACATATGGTCCATCTCATCAAAGTCCCAAAACAGGAGTGAATTTTTGAATTAACTGTGACCCTGGTGGGTAGGACTTAATTCTTGGCGGAATTACTGTTTGAAAAGATAAAAGCCCTCCTGATTCCCTGTCTGTGCAGCTAGGCATGATAGAAACACTTTCTGGCATGGAGGTACCGACTGACCTGGCAACATAAGGCGGCTTGTCATGGAACCTGAGCCTGGTGCCTCATTTGAATGGCGCTTTGAACCTTTAAAAAGAAAGAAGTGTCTCAGAAGTGATGGGCGAGCTGCAGGCCTGCCTTTGTTTACATGCTTTGTATACTACCATGCCACTCGATAGGGACAGCTTCTTTCTGTCATGTCTTCTCAACTTCTCCTTAGCAGCTTTAGTCATGTGGGTGGAGCTAACTTCTTGACAAAACCAGGCTACTCTCCTCTTTTGATTTTAGAGGAGCCAACATGGAAACACGCTTTACGTGCTGTGACAAAGCTCTGTCCTTATCTTCGTGGATCCTGCGTTTCCTGGCAGATTTTTACTAGCCTCAGCGGCTCACTGCGACCCTCCACGGAGCCCTTCTCTCTCTGGAGACAAGGTCACAGCCTATTGAGCCATTTTCATCACAAACCAGTGAGGAGAAGCTATCCTTCCTGGCACAGTCTCTATTGTCTCCCAATCTCAGAGACTAATTAGGGGAGGCAGAAAGTGGGGAGCCCAGGCCCGCCCTCTACTCTGGGCTCCAGCCCAGAGACCCTAATAGTATCAGCTAAGATGGCTGACCTTTTATCCACAAAACACAATACAATTCCCTGGGCTACTTCCCCACAGCAGTCCCCACTTCTTCAAACTCCACTTCACCCCTACCTCAGGGCCTCCTTCCTTCCTTCTGTATGATATGTTGTCCACCACTCCGTCTCACCAACAGCATAACTTCCTTCCACAGCTCCTGACACCCACAGCCCACCTGAGTAACTGGGAGGTTTTTATCTGGATTCAGCCAGTCCCTGATTGGCTTCAGGTGTCCCAATTAGGCTAGCTGTTTCTGCTCCTTTCTAGAAGGTTCTTAATTGGCCCCAGGTGTCTTGATTGGCCTGGAGTAGCCTGTGTTTGGCTATCCAGGGAACAGGGACCTGCACACCCTGAGACTAATATACCTTCCTTCCAGCACTCTCCTATATCCTTCTGGTCTGACTCCGTCACAGTGCTTCTGTTCAACTTTTTTTGGCAGGACATGGGGAGAGTGATAAATGATTTTGTTGATGGCATTTTCCTCCATATTTTTGCCCTGTTTTTGAATAGGCATTCCTTTATACATTTATTCCAAAGAAGAGAATCTAAAATATTGCAAGTGGAGATCAGCCCCCGAAACATCCGGAAACTTTGTATTTGGATCCAGCCTTTACAGCTGGCTTTTGTGGGCTGACTCCTCTCTACCTGAAGGAGTTTAGGCAAAATGCTGCAGAGGCTGACAAAAGCAATAAACTCCAGAATTTAATGCCTATTGTGCCCTTATGAAAATCAATAAAAATGACTATGTGCTTGAGAGACATGCTGACCTTCTTAAAAATAAGAAGAGAAATGCTCCATAACCTCTTAGTGGACAGTCATGAACTATATATCCCCCATTAAGGAGCAATGGCTGAAGTCCAACACTGATGATTATGAGTCTTGTTTTACTAAAAAGAGAGGCTGACAAGATCTTTAGAATGGGGACTAAAAGAAAGGGGGGGAAAAAGTAGCCACATTCTCAGAGCGAGACTCTGCCCCTTACTCATGTCACAAATAGTCCTGGTGACTATTTGTGGATAACATTGAACAACAGTAAGGATATCAGAACCTGGCCCACGGTGAGTAAATGGAGTTGTATCCGTAGCTGGAGTTTATGGATGTAACCAGTATATGAACAGAGGAGTCCAGTGTTCAGAGACTGGCACTGGATTTCCAGGTGGAGTGAAAGGAGTTGGTTTTAAGCTAAAAGCTTTAAAGGGCTTGGGGCCTGTCTGTCTGAGTGATCGCTTCTTTCCCAGTACAGCACTGATATAACTGTGAGCAACAGACACAGGTGAGCTTGATTTCTTTCGTACACCGTGAACTACTTGCAGGGCTTTCGCTGTGTGGGCCCCTTGACTTTTGAATTCACACCCTATTGGTCTGAAATAGCCAGACTGTGATGACTTTCAGGATGTGTTTCAAAACTCTCTCTTTAAGCAGGCATGTAAGAGTAGTCGATTGTTACGTGGACTGTGACATTTTGGTGGATTCTGGAGGATTCAGCTGTGCTGTTTCTGGTTTGGGTTTCATTATGGACTCTAATTTAAATGATCTGTCAAGCCAGATTAAAGGCACTTATTTCAAGGGTGTGTTAGGTGTTCAACCTTAAATAAACAATCAGTGCATATGTAATGCTATGATGTGCTCTAATTTTGTAACCAGGGGATCTCACATAAGGTTCCCCTTCAATAAACCTCATGAACAAGGGATTTACCTGCTTGCAGAGAGGGGAGTGATTTACTGTGAAGTCTATTCATTTACTTTCCCCTTTAAAACATAAAATGCGTGTAACTAGGGTTGCCAACTTTCTAATTGCATAAAACCTTACCCCACTCGCTGCCCTACCTGCCCCTTCTCTGAGGCCCCCCACCACTCACTCTAAATCC
>ML677349.1:65561203-65600642 GCA_007922305.1 Dermatemys mawii
CCGACATGTCCGACTCTGGTGCACCCAAAGGGCTCTGCGAACTGCCCATGCCCAGAGATGTAGCCCCCAGCCAATGGGAGCTGTGGAGCTGGCTCTTGGGGCAGGGAGCGCACGCAGACTCCTCACGGCTGCCCCTGTGCCTATGAGCTGCATGGAGCCAGGAAAGGCAGGGAGCCCACCTTAGCCCCGCTGTGCTGCCGACTGGACTTTTAGCGACCCGATCAGCAGTGCTGACCAGAGCCACCTGCAACCCTACATATAATCAAGGATGAAGATGGTACTTGGATGTCACTCAGAATACAGACTTGCTATTTGAAACAAAAGGTGTTGTTATTGGAAGACAGACATGAATAGAGACAAACTGGCAGGTCGGTTTGTGGGAAACCTGGGATCTAAATCTGGATTTCACCTGAGCCTGCTTTTTCGTTTAAGCCCCATCATAAAATCTGGCTCTTGAATAGGATCCATATGTCTCAAAAATTGAGGGGGGCCATGTGTAATAATCCAGAGTTCAGGCCCATCTCCAACATAGTGTATATAAAATAGGTAAACTCACACTATATAGATGCACAAACAAATATATAGTTCTGACCTTTAGACACAAAAAAATTGTTTAAATGCAAAGAAAGCCCCCCCACACACTTCTGAAAGATAGTGTTGCCTGATAGAATGGGACGGGTTTAGCTGTCAAGACCTCCTAAATTCTAATCCCAAACCTGACACCAACTCACATAGGTAGCCTTGGGCAAGTCACGTCTACATTCTGTCTTAGTTTCCCAAGCTGTAAAATGGTGCCTGTACAACCTATCCATCTTTCTCACAGGGGTTCTGGTGAGTAGTTAGGTAATGTCCATACAGTGCTTTCAACATGAAAAGTAGTACACCAATGTTGATTTTTGTTATTCTGCAGAGAAACAGCGCAAAGTTCCATGTCTGCAGCAGATATAAAAAGTGACTGAACAAACCGACCCTTCTCCCATTCAAATTCAAAAGGAGTGGAGACCTCATTGACTTTATTTGGTAATAGGATGAACATACATGTACTCATTTACAGAAAAACTGGAATGCTGGAAAAGTGTTTTATACATTTAGAGACTACAAGCCTCTTCTTTCAATAAGTAACTTAACAAAAAAATGCAAAACTGAAAGGAATTGTGCCCATGTAATGGCAAGTGTTCTCAACTCTGCTGAGAAGAATTTAAAACAATATTTATTTATTGTAAAGTCTGAACAAAGCAAAGAGGTTTTTCTCCAACAAACGTGTGTTTAACTGTTGCTTTAAAATGGATTTTGCTTTGTTTTCTAATTGCCTGCTGCAAAACACATATAGCAACCTGCCTCCTGCCTGCTTGAAAAAGGCTTTGGATTACAGGTGTATACTACTTATATTACTTCAGTTCAACAAGACATCTCCATTATAATTTCAGCTAATATAAAGATAGTCTAAAGTGTATGTTCAGCTTTATATATAGGACTCCCTGCACAATGTCAGCTGAGAAAAGATTATTTTACAATCTTGAATCCTTTTGGTTAATTTCCCCCTTTCCCCCCACTTCAAAACAGGTGGGACGTTCTCTAGATTCATTGGGCCCCATTGCTACAAATGTAATTTGAGAGCAGTGAAATCTAGTCTTACAGATAAACTAGTAATTTGCAGACTTCCTTCCTATAGAAGGTAGTCAGTGTACTACTCTGTGCCTCTGCTGTAACTTCCTACTGATCTAAGCTGCTTCACAAGTAGCATCATAGGAACAGAGACTGATTTTTTTCCTTATTATTTAAATCCCTCGTGAAGGAAGCAATGCCCGCCACACTGAAGAAGGACACCATTACCAATATATATGGTGGCTTCAGATTGAATCACCCACATTTAGCATGCTGTATACATGTTCTCATTTACACTTTGTTCCCAATGGGGATGCTAGTGGAAATGAACAGAGCTTGTTCCCAACCTCCATCAGTTTCAGTGCAACTGATGACATGTTTATGCCTAAGGTGTTGTTTTATTTTATTTTTTGCTCTAAGCTGATGTTGCAAAGGCAATGGCTTTTGTCTACGGGGGAAGTGAGTGGGGGCGGGGGAGAAAAGGGAGATCTTAATGGGAGAATCTGGGCCTAGAGATGACCAGAATTTCTGGTAAAACCCAATCAGAACCCTATAAATAAAAATAGCAAATATTTAAAAAAATTGTATATAAAATTGTATAAAAATATTATCCAAGCCAGAAGAAAAGGAAAATGCTCACTCTGCCACTAGGATTTATCACTACACAACACCTATGGCCATAATTGATTGTTTTATGTATGTGCTCCTACAATCACCTAGCAAAGATGATGAGATTACATATACACAACCTCTTACCACCAGATGGCTTCTAGAACTGGGCAAAAATGAGTACACAACAGACCTTATACACGCACGCTAATGAAATAAAAGGAACGCAAAATGCTAGCAGTGTATTGTGGACCCTGTACCTGTGTACTGTCACGTGTTTGTGGACCTGCGTGTGAGACAGAAGATGAAGAGAAAGTCACAGTTCTGCTTTGTTGCCAATGAAAAATCTCACACTCTGTTTGCTCAGAAAAACAAAAAAAATAAAACGCAGGGAAGGAAGAGTAAAAAATCTGAGAAACCTGAAACAAAGTGCCTGCTTTGCTGTTTAAATGGCAAACAGTGTGATCAGTGGCTGTCATATGATTTGCTTATAGCTTGGACCTCAGTGATCAGAGATGGAAAAGACCTTTCAGATCACCAAATCCATCTCCGTGTGAGAGCAGGATAATCATCCCCCGAGAGACGATGTATCAGCTATTAAATTGACACTGCATGTGATCTGAGCCCATGATGGGGAACATTAATTGAAATAAATGGACAAACTATCATTGATTTCACTGGTAGGAGGACTGGAGCCTTAGAAGTCTGACAGTAAAGTATGCTTTTCCTATCAAGTTTTCCCATTTGGGCCCCCTCTCCCACGCTGCAGCAGGTATTAACACAGCTTTCTTATCTTCAGCTTGTAAAGTGTCTTACCATATTTAAGCTTCAATATTCAGAAAACTCACATGCACAGCTGAGGAACTGGTATTGGGTACGCAGCTGGAAAAGAGAGTGCCAGTGTTTTGTGTTTGCTTATTTGATGATGAAGTGGTGGATAAAATAAATAAATAAATGGACCTGACACTCCTGTCATTCATACATTGGTGATAATTAGAGGAAACACCACTGAAGTCATAGGAGTTACACCAGTATGAAAAGGGTGCAAATGTGACGAGAACAGGGCCAAATAATTAGATATTTAGGGAAATCTCCTCACTCCATGAAGATGCACTGATTTCCTCCAGCTGAGATTGTGGCCCTTAGACAGGCAGGAACTGTCTCATTCAATTTCTATCAATGTTTTAGGTATACCCATTTTTTTTAAATTAAAAAGCAGATCCAAAAATCAGTTATAGCATTTGTGTGTACACTCCCTGAGCTAAAATTTAAAGTCTTTGCAAAAGATTTTCATGCAACTTTCTGAATACAGAATTTGAGCATGATCAATTGTTTGCACAAATAATAAAAACTACCCATTCCAAACCTTATTTGCACACAAGCTAAGCACAAACAAGCTTTGTATGTTTCAATTCCAGTGTTTTTACTATGGTCAGGTGGCCTTTTTAAGAATTGGATGTCAGTTTTTTTCACAAGCACAAAAGAGGCTGCAATGAGGCCCCTTGGAAAATTCACTCCCTGCTACAAACCAATGGGTATTGAAAACAGAACAATTAAAAATAATGTCTTCTAGGGTTTCCACTGCTATAGTACAGAACAACACTAGCACCTAAATGTAAAATGCCAATGTAAAATGATGCTTCTTTATTTAAAGAGACAGTGGTGAAATTGTGACTAGTCTAAAATATTTTTAAATCTGAAATTACAGGAGTTTTTACGCACCAAGCTCTGGAGGCAGGCATCTATGTTTCTCTTGCGACTGTGGATAATGTCATTAACTCCAAAAGGTATTATTTATAAGGAAAAACAGAAACCCTGAGCTCACATTATGATGAAAAGCTGTGCAGTTCATGTTTAAAGCTGGTTAAGTAGCAGATATAAGCATTCGATCACGTGCTTTTAAATGATGCATCAAAACTGTTTTGTTTTGACAGCTGACCCTGACTACTCCTAATTATCTTTGCAGGTTGTCAGAGACACATCCAGTTTTCTCATAAACTAAATCATTATTTGAGTACAGAATTGGGAACATTTACACTTTAAAAAATGTAAGTAAATTGTAAACTGAAAATAAAATCTGCTGACATTCCTTAAGGGCAGCTTGGGCCTTTGTTAGATAGAAGCTCAAGCAGCATTTAATTATGTTGATGAGGCTACACCAGTTCTCTGATGACCAGTTCCTTGGAAAAGTCTGAATACGGACAAGTTAGCAGGGGCACCCAAGGAAATCTCTCCCTACTTATAGGATGTCAGGTGCCTGGATTCGTTCTCTCCAGTTAGGAGACAGCTCTTGGTCTGGTCATCCAGCAAGGTGATACTTTGTGAGAGATTTGACCAGCAGTCTCATCCTAAAGCCTGAAGTGTGTCATTTGAGTGTACAAAAACAGCAAGGAGTCCAGTGACATCTTAAAGACTAGCAGATTTATTTGGGCATAAGCTTTCAAAGGTAAAAAACCCCACTTCTTTAGATGCATGGAGTGAAAATTACAGATGCAGGCATTCTTATACTGTTACACTTTTGGTAACTCCCTTCTCTTCATGTGTCAGTATAACAATACCTGCATCTGTAATTTTCACTCCATGCATCTGAAGAAGTGGGGTTTTTTACCCTCAAAAGTTTATGCCCAAATAAATGTTAGTCTTCAAGGTGCCTCCAGACTTCTCGTTGTTTTTGTGGATACAGACTAACACAGCTATCCCCTGATTTTAGTACACAGTTGACTTCCAAATCCATGTCTCAATCCATAAGATCCCCATCACCCATGATTGTGCTTACATGCATGGGACTCCCACAGAAATGAATCAGGCCTGCAGCATGGGCCTCATATTTTCAATATTTGTAGCTTACTCTTAGTCTCTTCTAATAGACAAGCAGCTAGTAAAGCATCTACAGCTTTGTTTCCCTCAGAAAAGGAAGGGGCTGAATGGAAGATAACAAATTAAGAACAGGTATTTTTCGTGTTTTACATACTGAGGACATGTATTTAATTGAACTGAATTGTGTAAAGAGCCATTCACTCAGTTTTATACACTCACATACAACTTTTGTGAACTAAAATAGGAGACAGTTCAGCAAATTTGTTATACTGCTCTTTAGGTCACCTGGGAGATGTTTAGAGATATCGTTTCTTGGTTCTCAAAACACTAGAACAATACTATTGAGCATTTCAATGAGATGGTTAATTTGAGAGATACCATCAAGTGTAGCAGTTTAGGACTTGAACCTGCAAAGAGAACCACAGAGGTAGTAGATTCTCCCATCTACACCACTCTCTTTGGAGTCTTTCAACATCTACATTTCAGGGTGGTTTTTTTTAAAAAAAAAAAAAAAGGCCACGGAGTCTTTTAGAAATGATTTCATGACTTTTTTTAAAAAGTCAAAAATATTTTTAAATGTTAACATACTGCTGCATTATATTAATAGATTATAAGGCCAGAAGGAACCATTAGAACATCTAGTCTGACCTCCTGTTTAATCACAGGCCATTCAGTTTCACCCAATTATCTGTACTGAGCCCAGTAATGTGTGTATGACTAAAGCATATCTTTCAGAAAGACATCCAGTTTTCATCTCAAAACCTCAAGAGATCGAGAATCCATCACATTGCTGGGTAGTTTGTCACCCCCACTGTTAAACCTCCAGCCTGAAGTTGCACCAAAGTGCTAGTGCATGAGAACCAAGAAATGGCTGACTGTAGTCTCGTTTCACTGTCCAAGCAGAGTGTCTTGTCAAAAATACATCACAAAGAGCTGAAGATCAGTTTGATTTCTAAAATTATTTCAGTTTTAATAGTCTAAGGAATTTTTAGTCACTGTAAACTAGGTAGGGGTCATTTTTTTTAAAAAAAAAATATGTATGCTGGCTCAGACTATCTTCAGGTTAAACCCCAGTAGGAGTACGGTCTGGGATAGCAATGCAGTATTATTTATATCTTGTCAATGTCCCTTTAAAGAACTTAATAAAGACGAAGACACTGATCCACAAAGGTATTTAGGCTGCTAACTTTCATTGATTTTAATGAAAGTTAGGCGATTTAATACCTTTGTGGATCTGGGCCTACAGGTCAAATTCTACAGCTGCTATGTGCCTGGAACTTCCAGTGAAATTGATGGGGGTTCTGAGTGTGGAGCTGTCACAGAAGCAGTTCTAAGGAATTAGAATATAGTGTGTTCCTTTACTTTCTTTAAAGGAACCAATATAGAGAAGACAGCTGGAGAATTTACAATACACTGTGTGCTAACAGCAGTTATTTTTATATTTCTTCCAAGGGAAAATATTTTACTAAACGTTTTACTAAACATTTACACAACTAAATCCCTATATCTGAACAAACTCAAACTTTGGTGTCTGAAGTAAAAACTCAGATGTGAATCTGAATTTTGCAAAGTGGGTTGAACCAAAATCCTGGATACAAACATTCCTGAGCTATGGGATGTTCATGTTCAAAATCTGAACTTGAATGAGCCCCATTGCTGCTAGTGGTAAGTGAAGCTAATACAAATAGGGCAATATTTCCTCCTGCCATCTTAAACATGTTCATCCCTATTCATATGCATTTTGAACAGGAGCTGTGGGTCTTCTATCTAATATAGGCTGGTGGTAGAACAAAGTTTTGTGCTTTGAAAATGGAAATAGAATACAGATGGGATTTATTTTCCTCCTGAGGCCAATGATTTCCACATTCTCTCGAGCAGCATGAAAGCAGTCTAACTCACAGTAAAATATATATGTGAACAACAGGGAAAAACTATACACTGAATAAAACAAACTATGAAAAACCAACTGTGTGTGTGTTGAATTTCACATGGACAGGTGAAATCAAGTTATATTGAACTGGATCCATCTTGGGGCCCTAATCCAGGATAGCATTTATACATATGTTTAATGCTCTCATGAACAGCAATACTTTCCTGAATCAAGGCCTGAGTTACTTAGTTTTGAACATTTCACCTTTAAAGTTTAGGGTCCTACATCACTCCAGTAGTGTATCTAGGCCATAGTGTTTTTCATCTTTCTTTGTCTGCCTATACTTTTCCAGCTATATTTTTCTTTTCCTTTAACCCATCCATTCAATCAGTGATAAAATAAATGTCACACTAAGATGAAAGGAGAAATTGATCCATCTGACTTCCTAATGCCTGCCTTCTCTCAGTACTTCTAGGTCAGGTAAAGAGTGGTTACAGCTATATAAGAAACAGGTGTGAGAAACAGATCATTAATTGTAACAACTAGTCATGGAAGACAACACAAAAAGTACATTCCTCAGTGGGCAACAGCCCTGAGCAAACACCCTGTTTGTGAGTCATTACTAAAATGAAATAAGAAAAGTGCACAAAATAAATCAAAGATTAAATGAATTTGCCCACAGGATAAATAAAAAACAAACAAAAATCAATATCATAGAGTGCTGGAAAAGCTAACAGTACTAAGTCGTAGTGAGATGTTTATGAATTTAACAATTCTACACCTTCATGAACAAAATCCTCTGAATCTATGCTAAAACTGGTACCAAATTCTCTGCCTAGAAGATGAAAACAACAGTACAAAGGCAGTAACTTCAAGCCCCTTTCCACACACTCCAATTTTCTGTTTCACCACCTTAGCGTGTCTTTCGCAAGCTAGGGCTTTAGCATAGGGAAGCAATGGCTTCTGAGGAGGATCCTCCTTTATTTGCTTTGCCTGTCCAGAAAGTGGAATTATTTTGTTAACAAAAAAACCCCAGAGAATTTTAAAAAAGAAACCACACACACACACGGGGGGAAAAAAGTGAAGAAAAAAAACACCCAAACTCCAGAGTCATTAACTGTGAAGTAGCCAGTGGGAGGAGGATTGTTTTGAAAGCTGTGTAACGCCTTCCCCAGAAACTGGACTTTGCGGAAGGAGGAGGAGGAGAGGAATGAAGAAGCTCAGCTAAAATGATGAAAGAAATTTGCAGTCTCTTTTTAAAATTTTTTTTTTTTTTTTACTCTTCTGTATCTGGAAAAAAAAAGAAAAAGAAACGTGTCAATGCTGCCTTTTTCCCCCAGTGTCAAGGAAGTGGGAAAGGAGGGAAAAAAGGTATCAGTTTAGACATGCTCATTCCTTCCAGATATAATGGCTTTGTTTAATCTTGCAAAGATCATAAAATGCACAATAGCCAAACCCTCTTGCGCACTTGGTTTGAAAGTAACACTCTTTCCTACACAAGCAGACCCAATTGTCTTCCCACCTTAACCAATGCAAGTTTAAACACTGATTTCAGTGAGATCAGCTCAAGAGCTTGGTGTGTTTTGACAGGCAGGTCATATTAGTCTTTTTGGTACAGGGCACTCCAACTACCCTTGCTTCCCAGGCATTTCAGCATCTCTTTGACACTAAAATGAGCAACACTATACTTGTATTTTGGGTAAAGAAAAGAACACCCTCCAAACAAAAAACAGATTCTTTCTTCTAAATGGCTCTGTCACAAAGAACCAATGGCTAGTAGTAAGGCAGCTCAGTGCACAACCACATAAAATTCATGTACTTTGTGAATTCACAGTAAATGGAAAGCCAGTCTGACATAGTGGATTTAAAGTACTAGCTCAAATCAGATCACAAGTGAGTGTGGTGGTCACATTCAAACCTCTAGGAGGTATTTGCTCACAGCACCACATAGTACAGTATATTTGCAATCTCTGGTCATGATACACAGACCAGGAAAAGCAAAGGCAATGGACATAAAGATTACGGGGTTTTGGCAAAGCTGGGTGGTTAAGCTTGTTTTAACCTTACTCACACTATAACTGGGTCAACCAGCATGACATTTATGCCAAAATTAAGAAAAATCCAAAGGAGTGTTATTGAAATCAGTAGTTTGCAAATGGAAGAGAAATAAAACTTTCCAGTATCAGGATCTAATTAACATTGACTTTATTCATGACACAATAGCAGTGATACCTATTGTGCTGTGAACTTAAGGCAAACAAAATACATGTGAACAAGTCCTTTAAGACTTGTTCTTTCAAGGCAAAGATAAAATATACATTGGTACTCCAGGGTGTTTTGCTATAAGCAAAGATCTGTTTAAAATTTGAATTTTATATTTGTCTTCGATAGTAAAATCTGTGGTTTTGTCTGTTTTTGCTACCTCAGAGATCCCAGATGGTCAGTTAAAAGCGACAGAATAGCTAGCGTGGCAAATAATATCTCCAAGATTCAAAAGTAAAGTATATTGGACAACATTCACCCCTGACACTGTAACCCCATTGACTTCACTAATATCCACAGACAAATCTTCACACTGAATAGATCTCTACAAGGAAATCGCTCTGCTAAATCAAGAGGCATTTTTCATTATTTCCAGGAAAAAGAAAACACTGTATTCAGAGCAAACAGGCTTCCCTCCTCTCCCCCTCAACAGTCCTCCTGAAAAGTTCTCAAATTTGAAAACTGTATTTTGATTAGAAAGGAGTCAAATCAGTTCTGAAACAGTTAGATTCCCATTAATATCTTTGGCACCTCTGCTTAGCCACCCATGTTCTAGCACCCACTCATGTCAACTAGTTGCTGCTGAGGGGTTGGATAGTTCATGCTACCCAACCAAACCCATTTCAAGTAGCGTTGAATTGATTTATAATCCTCTGCATGCCTCAGAAGTGACTATGTCACAGATCTCTTTCTGCCACTTTCTGAAGCCAGTCTGGTTTGTCTCCATAAAGAAGATAGCTTTTCTTTTGGGAAGGAGTGGGGTTTGCAGCATAGGTCTGATTTCTTAACTATATCTAAGGTGAATAATATCGTATCTGCTGAATACATAAAACACAGCAGTGATAGTACAGCATCGTCTGCCCACAGATTTGGCTCATTCTCTTTTGTTGTGCACTCAGCAGAGGGATTTTTCATTATATAATGTTCATCTGTAAATTGCTGCAATGATTCCAAAAAATTTGCACATGGTATCCTATCTGCCAAGATGATTATAACATAGAGAGTTAGACTCACTCAATTTCACTGGTTTTAGTTTAATTTCATTAAACATTCTCAGCTCTAATAAGTACAAAATCTAACAATGTCAAATAATAATTTATACTTCTGATGCCTCCCATTTAAGGAGCTCAGCCTGATTTGCAAATATTCACAAGACCTCACAATAGCCCTGTGAGAACTATCATTAGCCCAATATTAAAGAGGAGATTCTGAAGCACTAGTGGTTAACGGTATCCTTTTGTAGAAATCCTGAGCACTCAGAACTTCAAGTAAATGACAGCTGTGGGTACTCAGCAAGTCTCAAGATCAGGCCCTAAATGATTTGGCTAAGGTCACACAGTGAGTTCTGTAGCAGAGCTGCAAGTGTCCCATTTCTCATTCCTATGCCACACCTTAATCACAAGAGCATCCTTCCTTTCCTGCTAATGGGAAGGAAAGAAATACATTTTCCCCACACTATGAAAGTTCTCTATGGGAAAATGGAGCACAGACTGCCTCTCTCTCCCCTCCACTGCATTACCAGCTATACCAACAAGAACATTCGAGTTCTGTACCTGCTGAAAATGGACTAAAAAACTCTAATTGTTCAATTGTTTTCCTTTCAGAAGGACACTCTTTGGAGCAGAAAATGTGTTTGCTTTCTGTATGGATTTCTCTTTGGGTACGAAAAGGGTTCCTTACCATAATGTGGAATTTTAACATGACTTTAGCCCTGAGTATGATTAAGGCTCATTTTCATTTCACTACTGTATTCCCAAATTGGGTTTACTGCAAGATTAGCACATATTACTGCAGATAATTAAAAAAGAACAAGAAATATATATCATTCTATAGCTTGGAAGACTTTAAATAATGTCTAGGCATGTCTTTCATGTAATGATCTCAAATAAGTATGTGTATATGCGCTCCCCTCCAGTGTTGCTGTCAAATTTATATTTTGTCATTGCTGACTTTAGACGTGACTCATGATCACTACCACAAATATTCAAATATATGGCTTCTAACAGTGACTCCTCTTGTACTCCACTTTATAACAGTAACCCTTGGAGGTCTTACATTGCAAATTGGTACAGAACATGCAATCATTTATACTATAGTATTTTCAACTAGTGTGCATTTAACTGGTTATTTACAAGTTTATTATGTGACTAATTTGGATAACTTATTGAAATCCACATATACTCTGATACATCAATCTCACTACCTTACACACTACTGTGCAATATATAAATATATCTTTACAACTACGAGGTTGGTTGCTGATCATAGAAAACCAGTGATTCATTTTCCTTATTCACCTCCCTCTTTTTGACTAAACAAATGTCTACAAGTCCTTGAGCTTACAAGAATTAGAACTTGAAGCAGTTGGTAGTAATTATGCCTGTCTAATTGAAACTTTAGCCATCTGCTACTCAGTAGGGCACAGGAACAGAATCTCACAGTCATTCAGAGTTGAGGTGAGAGTTTAGATGGATTCAGAACCCAAGCCTGCTATGTGTGATTCATTAAGCCAGATCCTTAGCTAGGATAAATCGTAGTAGCCCAACAGAAGTCAATGGAGCTATGCCGATTTACATCATCTGAGGATTTGACCAATAGTAATTAATTTCTGTGAAGATCTGACAGCTCTGCCTCTCTCTGTACCAGCTCAGTGCCTGCTCCCCAGCACTTCAGAAGATATTATGCTTATTCCAGGAACAGTACCTCCCAGAGCGACTATTTGGTTGATGCAACTCCATACCTCCTCCAAAGCGGTGCTGTGTCTACATGATACAGTTGGGCCTGACATTTTAAAATCTAAAATATTTCTAATTTGCCCCTACAAATACAGAACACATGAGAACGCAGCATGGTACAAATATTTTATTGGCAGTGTAACAGAACACACTCACCTCTCATCAAGTGCCCCTCCCCCCTGCCCTTGGCCAAGTGCACATGCCTTCTCTCTCTCTCTCTCTCTCTCTCTCTTTCTTTCTCTGTGGCGTGTCTTTGGTGACTCAACCCTCCAGCCAAGTCACACACAGTCACTCTGTGTGATGAAAGCAAAGAAAAACCCCTTTCGGAGTACAAGTCCAACCGGGGTCTCTCCCATGTCCTGTGTAATGTCTTCCTCAAGTTGTCCCTGCTCCAGGATAGAGCAGTGCCCCAGGGCTCCCTCCTTGGTGACAAAGTTTTCTCCCTCTGCCGTGTCCCTTTATCTAAGTCTTGCTGCTGCTCTAATTCTCTGGGCTACTTCCCCGTGGGCCTGTGCCGTCATCACCCTTACCTCAGGGCCTTGTCCTGATGGAATCCCTACAACCAGCTCAGGGCTCCGTCTCAGTCTCCCCAGCTTCTGGCAGCACTACCTCATCCAAGGTCCTGTAGCTCCCTCAGGCAACCATACACCATCCACACTCCTACAGCTCCGGTAAGGAACAGGAACTTACTCTGACCTTGCAGCTCTTCTTATACTGACCTTCTGGGGCCTGATTGACTGTGTTGTACACAGCCAGCCTAGGCAGCTTAGAGGACCCTCTCCACTGCCCTTTTCTGGGGCGGGGTGTGGCAGGTCCTCAAGGCCTCCAGCAGGGGCCACAGAGGGTCTGATATACCTCATCACCGGCAGTTATCGGGATGACCTACTTATCTGTCTTGGGTGAGTAATATGACCACCATCCCTTTTCATAAAAACCAAATACTACATCACAACATCATGTGCTCTTCCCTTTCTGTGTGATTTTATATATAAAATCCCATTACATATATTTGATTATTTCATCACTCCTATATTTTGTTGCAACTATAAAGATTTCTTAATAATTATGAGAAACATAAAGAGACTCTGTGGTTAAGGTTGCACCAAGATTTTCCTTTTAACGAGACTGTGGCCGTCTTCTAGTTCAGTTCATTTCTGGAATAAATTACTTACAATGTACAAATATTATCCCCTCACTGTCGTGCCTTATTATGCTCCTGAGGAGCATTCTGTCACCGTGAAAGAGAGAAGCATTTGCTATGCTATCAATATAACATTTTGTGTCAATTATACGAAAACAACTACAAAAGTTAAAGACATGGAAGTTATTTCTATGCTGCATCTCTGCTGTTAGTTTTCTTCCAACATATTCTGCATTTACTATCCAAGTGTACTTGGAGCACCAAAGCTCCTCATCCCCTGACATATCCCATTTCTCTCTCCTGTCTCCCTAAGTACTCACATTACAGAAACCCTCCCTATGCCATAACTCTCTCCAGAGCACTTCATTGCCTTTTCTTGTACCAGCTAAGGGTGCTAGGGAATAATGCTAAGCACACACAACTCCTCTGGCAAGACATACAATAGCAAATAACCTAAAGAAACAGGTTTTGAATAAGCCATAATCTGAAAATTATTCATCCAAAACATTTTGTGACTATTTACACACAAGGGAAACATTTGCAATTAACAGGACTGATTAGTGCAGGGGTCGGCAACCTTCCCGCGGCCACTGGGAGCTGTGTGTGTGGAGGGGGTGCTTGTGGACGGTCAACATAAACAAACTACCTCATGGATTACCCTCATGGGCCATGTGCCAAAGGTTGACAATTTCTGGATGAATCACAACATCCTGCCCTGCAAAAGCCCTCAAGTTTGTTGAATTTTTGATCTGAGAGATGCTATTTGACCAGCTCTAGTAATGTGCTAGTGCTATCCAAAGGGATCAAAGAGAACTGGGGGGATTGAAAGAGATGCATCAAAGGAAAAGGAAGCAGCTGGAGAGAAAGTTGGCCTTTTGATACATTAGGAAGGGATGAAATTAAGTGCCTCAAAAGCATCTTAGAAGCTGAGGTCTTGTACCACCCTGTCGCTAAAGCAGGAACTGTGCTATATGGAGTTCTTATGCCCTGTCTTCCCTTGGACACATGCACTTCAGGCAGGTCTGCTCTGGGGTTGTAGCATCTACAATATATTTGAAGGGCATAAATATCAAGGAAAGAGGGGAATTACTTAGGGTGGTTTGGAGGATGCTGCTTATTCCTTCACCCTCTCACTTCCCTGGTCCTTCTCGCATGAACAGAGAGTGACAATACCAAAAGATGCAAACAATTTGATGTTTATTGGCGTGAACTTCCAACAAGCAATGATTCCAGTTTCCTTCCCCAGTGTCCCCCTTCCCAGCTCTGATGCCACAGAGCCTTGCCTATGTCCCTGTTCCTATTCCCCCTCCCTTAGCAAAAGATGATTCTAATTCCCCCCCTTACTTCCTGATTGACTGCAGACTATATAGTAAAACTTGAGTTCTGCTTAGCTATACCTCAGCCAACCATTTTACTGAAATGTAACTAACCGATCCTAACATAGTGCAACATAATTATCCAACCAGTTATATCCCAGCAGCTTAACTGGCTTACATCCAACAAAATTAATTGTACAGCAGACAGAAACAATCACAGAACCGGATAGAGATTATACAGACAGACAATAGGGAAGTGGGGACTACAATGACAGAACAACAAAGAAATGAGAATTGCACATCCCAGCTACTGATAAATGCGTTCTTGCCAGACAGGATGCTATCAGACTACGTTTTCTTTAAAGTCTTCTAGGCTCTTCCCTTTCTCTGGAGGTGATAGATTGGATCACCTTTTTAACAGCCCAAAATTGCCTTATTTCAGTGTGACTGGTGAGGATGTTTTCTACCTCTATAACTTGCTAAGTAATAAACATATAGCTGAATTTTTAAAAGTATAGATCTTTGCATACAGGACTGAATATCTGTATCTTAACACTCCACCCCCTTTTTTCTTTTTGTTTTGGGATCCTCCTGCCCAGGTATCTCTGGAAAAGCGCAAGACACATGGCGACACATTTCCTGATAGGGCCAGGCATCAAGGAGGAAGGTGTCTATATTCCATTTGTCCCATTGCCCCTTGTGTAGTACCATGCTCTGCACCTTCTCTCGTATGGGCATACCACACCTATTCCAATTCGTGTTCCAGACTTCCCATAATAGTGGGCCCAAGAAGGTTGGGTCCAGGTTGTCTAGTATATTGGGGGTTGGGGAGGGCTTACTTCATTTCTTATAGGGTATCTTCATATGCAATGTAACACAAGTATACTTAGTAATACACCAGCCGCTATAATAATCCACAGCAACACCGAGAATCCTGACCACTGCAGTATGGTCCAACGTTCGAGCCCCACCGAAACACTGCCTCTCCTCCTTCGACAGTGTCCAGATCTTAATGTGTCCAGTTGCTGGCAGTTGCAACAAACTGCCCCAGCAGGTTTTGTGTGCTTTTGTTCATATTATAAGTGCACTGAACGTCCACAGAGAAATGGGTTATTGTCCAAACCAACTTAACCACTTGGTATGGAATAGACAGTAGGCATAGGTTCAATTATTTACAGCAATAAGATTCACAGATCCATTTGTGCACCAAAGTCCAGATAGCAGTGTGTAGTTTGGTTATCAGCTGGTGTAACTGTGCCCCCTAGTAATATGTTTATTCCCAGCAAAACACCTAATACATGGTACGCCCAATTGTCTACCCCTTGCCATAGGCCATTGGGTGTGCTCCTCCGTGGCCATCACGGAGGACCACATCCAAATATCTTCTCCGGATTTACACCATTTCACACACCCCTCCATTGATTCCCAATGAGCTCCTCCCCTTCTCATTATTCCCATAGGGTTTGTGGGGACCACCGTAGGTACCGTTCCAGGTACCACGGTAGCTATTACACAGGTGCTGGTCTCCTAGTTAAGATTTTTAGCATTCCCATACACATCTTTCCCCAGGGTAGCCTTTGAAGCCATCCCCTACCCATGTCACGAGGTTTTCTGTTCACTGAAACACAGCAATGCTAGCAACAAGACAAACACCACAGACGAACACCACAAAACATAGGTCCATGGTATTCTGGGTTATTCTTCCGCTGGCGCCAGCTTGCTTGCAGAGTGTCTGAAAAACAAAAGAAACAATTTCCACCCCCCTGTCTGAAGTGATGCAGCTGAGTCACAGCACCAAGATGTTAGAGGGCTTATTCCCTTACCCTCTCACGTCCCTGGTTCTTCTCGCATGAACAGAGAACAACAATACCCAAAGCCCAAAGGTGCAAGCAATTTGATGTTTATTGGGGTGAACTTCCAGCAAGCAATGATTTCAAATTCCTTCCTCAGTGTCCCCCTTCCCAGCTCTGATGCCATAGAGCCTTGCCTGTGTCCCTGTTCCCTAACTCCCCTCCTTAGCAAAAGTTGATACCAGTTCCCCCCCATTACTTCCTGATTGACTGCAGACTATATAGTAAAACTTGAGTTCTGCTTAGCTAAACCTCAACCACTCATTTTACTGAAATTTAGCTAACCAATCCTAACATAGTGCAACATGATTATCTAATCAATTATATCCCACCTACTTAATTGGTTTACACCCAACAAAATTAATTATACAGCACACAGAAACAATCACAGAACCAGACAGAGATTAAACAAACAATAGGAAAGTGTGGACTACAATGATAGAACAACAAAGAAATGAGGATTTCACATCCCAGCTATTGTGAGTTCTTGTCAGACAGGATGCTATCAAACTAAGTTTTCTTTAAATCTTCTAGACTCTTCCCTTTCTCTGGAGGTGATAGATTGGATCACCTTTTTAACAGCCCAAAACTGCCTTATTTCAGTGTGACTGGTGAGGATTTGAGTGTTCGCTTCCCAGATTATGGCTGCCCCTGCAGTTTAGCCAAAGGTTTTAGCCTAGGAACGTGGCCTTAGACCAGGCCTGCACAACTCGGGGGCCATAATAGCGAGGACCATATTACTGAAAAAAAAACAGCTGCGGGCCAAAAAGCCCCGCCCTCACTCCGCCCCCATCCACTTCCTCCCACCCCACCGCTTGGCTTGCCCCACCCCTACTCATCCCCCGCGGGCTGCACAGTGAGCCCATGCAGGCCGCATGTTGTGCGGGCCTGCCTTAGACTATCATAGTAAGAGAAGGCCTATAAACAGGCAGACTGTTTTTGATTCTTGTTTTGTAGGATTTAAAGGGCCCAGGGCTAGGTCTGTGATAGCAGTAGCTGGGAGCCCAGGGCCCTTTAAATCACACCCTGAGCTCCCAGCTGCAGAGGCGGCTGGGATCCCTAGGGTTTGGGGGCAATTTAAAGGGGGAGATTTAAAGGGACCAGGGCTCTAGCTGCTGCTACTGCAGCATTGCTCCGGGCCCTTCAAATTGTCGATGGAGCCCTGACCACCAGGGATCCAGCAGCAGGGCTTGGGTGGTGATTTAAAGGGCCCGGGGCTTCTGCTGCCGCTACCCTTTAAATCGACCCCAGAGCCCTGCTGCTGGAGCCCTGGGGAGGAGGCAGTGGGGCTCTGGTGGTGATTTAAAAGGCCTGGGGCTCTGGCTGCCGCTACCGCCATGGGCCTTTTAAATAGCAGCCCAAATCCCACTGCCACTACCCCAGGGCTCCGGCAGTGGGGCTCTGGTGGCAATTTAAAGGGCCTGGGGAAGCCAGTCCGCCCCAATACGGCTTACAGACTCTTGCCGGTACGCCATAACAGGGCGGACCAGCTTACTTTCACCTTTGGAATAGCTTACACATTTGTGTGTTTCTCTTGTTTCTTTTGTTTCAGGAAAGATAGTAAGGAAGAGACCCAAAAGATGCAGCACAGTAAATCAACCAAACAAAGGGGAAATACAACACATTATGTTTTAATTCATCTCCATTATCTATTTTTAAAGGATCTGAAATTTTAGAGTGATAATTCTTGCTAAAGAAAACAGAACATAACTTCAAGGTGAGGGAGTCCTGTTTAGCTGGAAAAACTGAGAATAAACACTGAAGGAAAAATTCTTGAATACTTATTTGGTATCTGATTTGAAATAACATCTGTTTGATTTAGCTGATGCCCGGAGTCTTTAATGTTGATTTTGCTAGGGGAAAAATGGTATCAGCATAGAAGAGATTCTGAATTTCTGGTTTTGGCACATAATTATCCCTAAATCATTCATGACTTCAAATAATTTTATGTCCTGTTCACACTGATCTTGAGATGTATGTTTGTTTGACAGCTTCTATTACATTTGACCTAAAATTATTTTAGCTGGAGGGGAGAAAGAGATTAGTTTATAGATAGATAGATAGATAGATAGATAGATAGATAGATAGATAGATAGATAGATAGATAGATAGATAGATAGATAGATAGACAGATATTTTCCCCCTCCCATGATTACAAACACATTTTGTAAATTCAGAGTACAGGAGAAAAATAACGACTATGTGAGAAATGTCTGACATTGCAATGCACAGTGAATGCAACATCACATTCCTAAGCTCCTGTACTTTGCTCAGCAATCTACCAAAACCAGTGCAGAAACTTACTATACATTTCATGACTAAATAACTTATGAATATGCTGTTGTTAATAAAGATGTGATAAAGTGCATCTCCAAAGTTGCTCTTTACCGGTGGCAGCTAGAATGCCGGTGCAGTCTGTGCACAAGGAGGGTGAATAATTGTTTGGTATCTGATTTGAAATAGCATCAGTTTGATGCTCCAGTAAGGCCAAGGCTAACCAAGAGTCAGCAAAAGATTCTGGAGCTGGATCCCTTGAATAGGAGATGGCACATAATAGTCTGTGATTTTACAGTCTCTGCTGACTAAGGTATGGCACACAGCTGAAGCACTCTAGGAGTAGAGCAGAGAATGAACTGTGATTCAGTCAATTCCTCCCCTACTTCCCCCATTCAGTTTGGATGGAACAAGATCCTCCCTTCTAAATGCAGTATTAAAGCACCAGGCACAGAAGCTAACTTGTAGAAAGACTGTCTACCGTTCATTGACTCTGTGGAAGCTAGTCCTGGTCTGAACAAGCCAAATAAGCTGAAACATCTTCATGTTTGCCCACAAGAACAGAGCCATCCGGCAGCACAGTGGATGATGCAATGAGCATTTATGAACTGACAAAGCAAAACACAACTGACAATCTGGACAGTATCCCTTTAAAATTGGACTATGGTATGCTTCCTAGTTACAGTGCTTCTTCTTTCTAGGTTTCACATTTTCACTTAGACATATCAGTGCTGTGGTGTCAGAGGTCCAGAACCTCAAAGCTATTTAGACACCTAACTCCCAATAAAATCAATGGGAATTACATGAAAAAAACACCTCTGAAGATTGGGGCCCAGAGTCTCATAGACTTTAAGGCCAGAAGGGACCAACTTGATCATCTAGTCTAACCTCCTGCACATCACGGGCCACAGAACCTCACCCAGCCACTCCTGGAATAGACCCATAACCTTTGGCTGAGTTACAAAAGTCCTCAAATCATGATTTAAAGACTCCAAGTTACAGAGACTCCACTATTTACTATAGTTTAAACCAGTAAGTGACCTGTTTCCTGTGCTGCAGAGGTAGGTGAGCCCCTTTCCCTTCCCCCACACCCCGGGATCTCTGCCACACTGACCCATGGGAAAATTCCTTCCCAACTCCAAATATGCTGATCTGTTAGACCCTAAACATGTGGGCAAGACTCATCAGCCAGACACCTGGGAAAGAATTCTCTCTTGTAACTCAGGGTCCTCTCCATCTAGTGCCCCACCACCAGCCATTGGAGATATTTGCTGCTAGCAGTTGCAGATCAGCTACATGCCATTGTAGGCAGTCTCATCAGACCATCCCTTCCATAAACTTATCAAGCTCAGTCTTGAAACAAGTTAGATTTTTTTACCCCCGCAGCTCCCCTTGGAAGCTTCACTCTTCTGATGGTTAGAAACAGCCATCTAACGTGAAGCCTTAACTTGATGATGGTCAGTTTATATCCATTTGTTCTTGTGTCGGCATTGGTGATTAACTTAAATAATTCCTCCCACTCCCTGGCATTTATCCCTCTAGAGAACAGTTGTATCTCCCCTCAGCCTTCTTTTGGCTAAATAAGCCAAGCTGTTTACATCTGCTCTCATAAGGTAGGTTTTCCATTCCTCTGATCATCCTAGTAGCCTTGCTCTGCACCTGTTCCAGTTTGAAGTCATCTTTCTTAAACATGGGAGACCAGAATGCACACAGAATTCCAGATGACTTCTCACCAGTGCCTTGTATAAGGGCAATGGCTCTCCGCTATCACTACTGGATATATCGCGCCTGATGCTTCCTTACATGATTGCATGACTTTTCTCACAGCTGCATCACACTGGAAGCTCATAGTCATTCTGTGATCTTCCATATCTTTTAAAATAGCCATGATCTGAGGGGATGTGCAAACATGAGACTGACTACTGGTGGGGCGGGGAAGACAAGGTGTGTTGCTTCTCATTACTAATATCTCTTCAGCAGCTATCCCATATTCTTCCTTCAATCTTGAGAAGCTTTTCTGTCTGCTTTCTATGTCAGTTATTTACCTCAGCTGTGATCTGATTTCACTCTAAGGCAGGGGTGGGCAAACCTTTTGGCCCAAGGGCCACATCAGGGTTGCAAAACTGTATGGAGGGCCTCCCCAAACAGCCTGGCCCATGAACCCTATCTGCTCCTCCCACTTCCCGCCCCTTGACTGCCCCCCTCAGAATCCCCAACCCATCCAAGCCTCCCTGCTCCTTGTCTCCTGACTGCCCCCTCCCAGGACCTCACTCCTACCCAACCCCCGTGCTCCCCGTCCCTTGACCACCCTGACCCCTATCCACACCCCTCCCCCTGATAGGCCCCTCGGGACTCCCACACCTATCCAATCCCCCCTGTTTTCCATCCCCTGACCACTCCCCCCAGAATCTCGCAGCAGCCAACCGCCCCCTGTTCCCTATCTTGTGACTGCCCCCTAGGAGTCCCTGCCCCTTATCCAACCCCCTGGCCCCAGCCCCCTTACCATGCCGCTCAGAGCAGCATGTCTGGCAGCTGTGCTGCCCAGCTGGAGCCAGACACACTGCCATGCTGCCCTGCGGGAGCGTGCAACCCCACCATCCAGAGTGCTGCCTGCATGGCAGCATGACTGTGGGGGAAGGAGGACAGTCGGGAAGGAGCTGGGACTAGCCTCCCCAGCCGGGAGCTCCAGAGCCAAACAGGACAGTCCTGCGGGCTGGCTGTGGGAACAATCTTGCTCAGGGATATGACTGTGTGAACATGTCAGAGCAGGCCTGATTGTCCCTGGACTTAGTGGAGGGAAGATACAAGGAGCACTTTTCCTCCTTGGTGGAAAGCAGGAAGTACTCTGTCTATGCACTTCTAGGAGTACAAACTGCCCTAAAATGGGTAGACTAGAAGTGGAACCATAGCCCCACCTCTCCAGCCAGTGTGCAAAGTTGGATGCTATGCTGGGCGTGGGAGGAATCATCACAAGGGATTTTGCAGGTTCACACTCCCCTTATGTTTCAAGAAGACAGGGGAAAGCATTGTATCTCTTTGTGTATTGCTGCTCTACATCACCTCAAAAGCAGATCTATGGCCAAATGCCAACATCTAACCTGAATACGCATCTTGTAAAGTTACCTAGACAAACCGCACGCAGAACCATTGACAGCTGATTTTTCAAGACATGTAACTGGAATGAGTGAATCAGTTAAAATACAATAAGAACTGCACTAAATCTTCACCCCAAAGCTGAAATCAAAACTCACTGCATTTCCTAATGCCAAGTTTTGCACCCTGGCTTCACCTGAGATTGGAAGTAAAAATAACCAAGTAACATAAGAAAGTCTGTGCTTCCTGTTCTTCCAGAAGGGATTCCTGAAAATTGGGCACATACACCCCAAACCTTTGTTTTCATGAGATTTTCACCAAAAATAAATACGAAGAAGTATGACAGGTTATACATATTATCCAAATATTTTCTTGTTCTTGTCATGTAATGTGTGGCACAATTAAACATATAGCTGATATCAGGGTTGAACACTAAGGCTGGGTTCTTGTAACTAACTTCCATGATCACATTTACATTCGGTTTATTACCTATTCGATGTTAAAGGGGAGTAAAAAATAATAAACAGAGTACTGTACATATTTTTGTCTATTCAAATTACAGCTTGCCCTCAATATCTCCATGGCTATGCCCCAGCCCAGACTAGAGAATAATAACTATTTATTTGTTTGCAGAGTTATCCAGCTAGTGAACTATAACTGGATATCTGGACAGCAATTAACCATCAATGTACTAACAAAAAGTGTGTTTGGACAGCAAAATGTATCATGCCTTCAAGGGAGGTTTTTGGGTCAGGGACTGTCTTTTTATAACATGTGCATAGAGTCCAGCATAATAAATCCCAATTCCTAGGTTGGGACTTCTAAGTGCTACTGCAATAGAAATAAAGAAAGGAAGGAAGAAATGAAGGAAATTATATTCAACAAGTATTGACCCACTGAGACCCCAATTTTCCTTTGAAGTTGGACTGTGATGTGTCCCATGTAGCATAGAAACTGTGAGGGTCAGAAGAAAGGGGATATCTATTGTATCTACCTCATGAACTCTGCTGAAAACTTAACAGAATTATGATTCTGTCAATACAGAAAAAAATCAGCCTAATATTTGGAGCTTTGGGCACTTCTACTTATATGGTGTCAAATTTACCCTCATTACCATTGCCATACTTCTAGGAAGTAAGGACAAATCTTGCTCATTTATCTCTTTGAGCAGTCCATTGACAACAAGCCTACTTATGTGAGTAAGGTGAGCAGGACTTCGCCACAGGATAGAGATTCCTTAGTGCAGCAGCCCACCTCCACAGCTGAATATTGGTTTTGGCTGGATAAACATATAACTCTGCACTGCAACACTGAACATCATGCCAGTCAGGGTTGCCAGGTGTATGGTTTTCGACTGGAATGCCCAGTTGAAAAGGGACCCTGATGGCTCCTGTTGGCATCGTCAACCGGGCAGTTAAAAGTCCAGTCGGTGGCGCAGCAGGGGCCCAGGGATAACATGCAGCTCCTGGAAGTGGCCACCAGGTCCTTGCAGCCCCATAGCACATGGGTGGCCAGGGAAGCTCTACATACTGCTCCTGCCCTGAGTGTCGGTTCCGAAGCTCCCATTGGCGAGGAACCGTGACAAATGGGAGCTGCGGAGGTGGAGCTTGAGGGCATGAAGGCAGCACACAGAGCCTCCCTGGCTGCTCATGTGCCTAGCAGCTGCAGAGACCTGGAAGCCACTTCCTGGGAGCCATGGTAAGCACTGCCAAGACCCCGCACGCCCCCACACTCCAACTCCCTACCATGGTCCTGAGCCCCCTCCCACACCTAAACTCTCTTCCAGAGCCTGTTCCCCCGTAACACCTAACCCCCCTGCCCCGAGCTCCTGACAATACCCTCATCGCGACCCTGCCCAGAGTCCACACCCCCAGCTGAAGCCTGTACCCCCTCCCGCACTCCAAACCCCTCGGCTCTAACCCAGAGCACCCTCCTACACCCCGAACCCCTCACCCCTGGCCCCACCCAGAGGCTATACCTCCACCGAGAGCCCTCACCCCCACATCCCAACCCCTGCGCCAGCCTGGAGCCCTCTCCCGCACCCTGAACCCCTCATTCTCACCCCAGCCCAGAGCCCTCACCCACTCCTGCACCCCAACCCCCTGCCCCAGCCCCATGAAAGCGAGTGAAGGTGGGAGAAAGTGACCGACAGAAGGACGGGGGATGGAGCAAGCAAAGGCTGGGCCTTGGAGAAGGGCTGGGGCAGGAGCGGGGCCTCAGGGAAGGGGCACGGTACGGGTGTTCGGTTTTGTGTAATTAGAGAGTTGGCAACCCTAATGCCAGTGCTCACTCTAGAAGGAGGCTCCAAAGGTGGATTCTATGTTGCAGCTGATATGTTTTAATAACAGCTCCACTGTTCGGAGCGACACCAGGAAAGGCCATCTGTTAACACAAGTAGTAAAATGCCCCATAGAAACACGGAACTATTGCCACTAAAATGAATTAATGCTATAGAAGAGAGCATTCGATTCACCAGCAATGCATTATATCAGAAGTTCAGGTAATCACACTAACTAATCTGCCACTATAGGTATTTTAAAATCCTCTTGAAGGATACTTGGGCGCTGTAATAAAAGGAATCCTTGGCCCACAGCTACAGTTTGTTTGGTGACTAGGGGGTGATTGTCAAATAGAATCAGCAGCAAATGACTAGAAGTAGGTGTTTGCAAGTGCAGCAAATGCAACATAACTGAAAAGGCTCTATTGATAACATTTGCCTGCTCATGTCAGAAAACAAGAATTCAGGATTTTAGTTGGCTAAGTCTGGTATGCACAGAAATATAGATTCAGTTTATAAAAATAATAAAACATATCTATATTCTCTCCATATTCTAGGTCAAATATTTTGAATAGGAAGGATGTGATATTTCTACCTAGTAAAATGTGGGGTTACAATTTAGCCACTAGATGGGAGCATTGCTTATTGCACACTTATCCTTGGCATGTTTTCCTCTTTCAGAGTGGCAGTTCCTATAGCCAAGAGTACAGATATATCTCCGTGCTGATGCCTGTGAAACTGGAGTGTTTATTACTAGAATATAATAGCAAGTAACAGATAGAGCTGATTGAACAGTATTTGTCAAAACAAGACTGTGACACATGTACATCTTTTCTTTGCTTTGAAAATCATTCACAAACTTTTCCTGCTTTCTGCCAATGAGATAAGAGCTGTCTGAAGTGTCTGAAAGAACAACACTCAGGCTCTGGGTTACTCTTGCATTGTTTCTTTTGACTATTCACTATGTGATTGATCACCTGGTACTGGTTCGGCTCCCTAAATGGATGTCTGGCACTTTTTAATGGGAGAGTAACAAATAGTTATTCTCAACAGTGTTCAAGAAATGGCAGATAATAATAAGTAAATAACAGATTCATGAAGATTTTAGGATTTGCAAATACTTTCATGACCATACAGAGATTATCTGAATATTCATGATTAATTAATAGCATGAGTCTGCAAACAGTAGTGAATTGAACCTGAATCATTTATTCATTAATATAGCTGCCTTTCTGTTTTTTTCATTAGTTGACCAAGGGTTTTCTGCCAGTAGATATTTATCTCAAGTATATAAAGAATATGGCTTTCTGATAAAATAAGGAAGCCTGACAGACATTCCTTTTTAAAAAGATTATTTTATAAAATTCATATTCATGTGTGTAGAATTAATATATGTTCTTGCATCAACTGTGTTATATTGTTAGTCATCTTTTCTTTTGAATTATAAAATTATCAGGACAATGTGCTTATTGACTATTTCATTCACATAGATCCAATTAAGGGGACATATTTTATTTCAGTGAAATAGAAGACATAATTATTGTCATTCTTAACTTCTGCTGTAGTAGTTACAATAGGATTGTTAGTCTTAAGTGTCAAAACCAGCTACCTTATTGTGTCTATAAAGGTGAAAACTGCATTTTCTTAGTGGATTTAACTGAGACATATACAGATGAGTAAAAGGTAACAGCAAGTTATGTATCAGTTTATATATGTTAATTAACATTTATTAAATCATTCCCATAGCAATAGGCCCAGATCCTCAGCTATATCACAACTCCATTTGGCACACCCGAGGAGAGGGAGAGGAGTAAAGGAGTAAAGTAAATGATTCCTGGGGCTGCTGGGAACCCATCTGAATTCCAGCACAATTTAGAGCAGACACAGAGCTGCTCTAAATTATTTCCAGTTCGAATGACCCCCAATATGCTGTTCCACAGCTGTGGCCTGTTGGAATGCAGCAGTGTTCCAGCCATATTTCTTCTCTAGGATGTCGTTAGCGTGCACATTACACCAGATGGGGAAGGGGATAACACAAGGTCATCTATGCTTGCTGTGTCTCACTTAGGATTCCACTACTCCAGAGGAATTCTCACATAACCAGTTAAACCAAGAAAATCTTATTTCTGTATTGGCAGAGTGTGATATATGATTATAAACTATAGGCTAAATTTTGAAGTCAATGGAGTTATCCTGCAATTACACTGATGTAACTCCGAGCAGAGGTTGGCCAAATGAACCAATAAATGTAACCATGTTCTCTTGTGAGAAGCTTAAATTATCCAGGATTTTTCTTGCAGAAATTTTGAGAGTTCATGTGTAAGAAACATGGAATACCAACATAATAACTAACTACTGCTAGACACTATTTGGGAAAGAGATAATTTTACCTGAAGATGCCCCAAAGAGTTTTGCCAGATGTTGCAGAGTATTTTTTCCTTGAATTTCTTAAACTATAATTTTAGGACAAACTATTGGCTATCTAAAATGCACTGCACTGCATACAGTGTTGGGGAAAATAGTGATAGAAATTAGAGTCCTTACCATCAGTTCTCTTTGATTCATTTCCCATACTGGACTGATCTTTCTTGTCTGACTTGTTATCATCATCCTTTAATTCGCCTGGAAATAAGAAGTGAAACATATTATAAGCATCTTTAACACAGGCTGTAGCTTAGTACTGCCTCTAATCCAATGAAATTAAAATATTTGAGAAAGATTTGACTTCATGGGAAAGAGCACATATAGGAATTAGTTGATATTTTGGATTAGCACACTGTTGGGATAAATCACCAGACAAGATTTACACAATTCTAACAGAAAATTCAAACCTCACAAATAGTTTTTGGATTTCAAATAAATGTTGGTATCTCTTTAAGTACAGAAAGGAAATACAAATGTGAATCTATATGCATAACCCCTTCTGGCAATAACAGCTCTCTCTAGCACAATAAAATGTAGCATTGTCCTTGTTCCAAAATCAAGATCTCTAATATGTGCACTTTTTTTTTTAAAAGGGCAGTAGTTCTGAGAATGGCCACGGGACACTGTTTATACATGACATCCTCCCACTGGCAAATCCCTGTCTAAAGGCGTCACCTTAAAAAATCTCAAACTATACAATAAAATTTTATTTGACATTTAGTTACTTACCATGCTTAAATTTCATAGCAGTAAGTGGCTGGGTCCCCTGGGTAACTCTAGTCCTGGACTCTCTCTAACTGTCCAAGAAAGCAAGGCCTTAGGTGACGTACAATGAAAATAGCAATTGGAGCCCCGAAGTACATTCCTACTTTATGAAGCCTGGGAACGTGCACTGGGACCATCCTCAGTCTTCATTGCCAGTTATCAAGTACCTCGATCACAAACTGGAGAGTGTGGCAGAACTACCCAGACCAAACTCTTCCTCCTTCTCTTTGAACCAAACTATGTTTGTTGTCAAAGTAGACTGGAAATCAATATTTAAAGAGAGTCAGACTTCGTCAGGGCTTGTTCAGCTCCAGTGTCCAAACAGCAGTGACCAGAGATATGTCTCCCTACTGTCCCAGTGAGACAGACTTAAATGGAGACATGGCCGGAAGGTCAATTCACAGGAGAAGTGGACCACTGAAGGACCAAAACAACCATTGGCAATGGGTGCCAGATGGAAATAGAGATGCTATGACACACACGGACATGAAGAGGCACCCCAGCAGTGAGGCCAGCCTTCCATATCATGACGTAATTAACTACTACTTTAAATAGCAAGAAGATTTTAACAGCATCTACTATACACTGTACTAATGAATAGGCGGCATTACTTGTTTGGCAATGTACAGGGAGAATCTGAAAATCATCTGTCTCCGGTACTTCTGAAAATCATGTTCCCCATCTCCATTACTTTCAGAAACTCCCAATAATATGAGGGCCCTTCTTATAAGATGTTGCATGCCCTCACATCTTCTCAGTGACTGAAGGACCACACCCATAATTATTTATTTGAGGTTTCTCTCCTCCACCTCAGTATCACTTCTGATTTCTCAGTTCCTTGCATTCTTGAATATTAATCCCTTTATCTCTTTGCCTGCTTAAGGCCTCAGTTCAACAAAGCATTTAAGCATGTGCTTAAGTCCATCCCTATTCAGTAAAGTACTAAAACATATACTTAAGTCAAATTCAAGTCAATAGGATCTAAGCTCATGCCTAAAGTTGAGCACTATGATTAAGAGGGATGGATGGCAGAATCGAAGCACCAGAGATGAAACTTTCCAAGTTTTATAAATAATAGCCATGGTGTGGGTGAAGGAGGAGAAGGGGAAGGAGAGAGAGAGAAAGAGAGGGTCTGCCTATGTGGAGCTCAGTGAAGGAGTGGAACCAAGACTGGGACAAAGAAGAATGCCCAGGTTCCAACGGATATGTACACCACCCTCACAACATTGGCATGAAAATTTACCATTCGAAACACAAATGTCTACTTACATGCCCTTTATCATGTGATTGATAATGGAGAAACTAATGAAACTTTACTTCCCACTGAAAAATAAAAATGACATGCCCCAGCTGTGTATACACAAGGTTGATGAATGCCCAGATTAATATTCTTTCATCGTGTGCTCCCTCTGAGAAGCCACCAAGGGTCTGACTGACACAGATTTCAAACTAATATGAGGAGACAACTTTTGAACTTTTGCTGAATATAATTTATTACGAAAAGGGGAAGTTATGAATATTATAATAGCTGACCTACCATATTACTGCAGAATGGTAAGGATAATTATCTTCTTGAAAAGAATTACCAAACAATCGAGTTAATCAGGAGAATACTTTACAATAAGATATTACCATATAGGCATAGCATAAAGGAAGCGGTATTGAACCCAAGGAGATGAATGTTACGTTTCATGACTCCAAAAGGCCCTATTGTAATTATAACTCAAAAGTCTTTTCCAATAAATTAGAGCACAATTTCTTTTCTTGAGCAAGATACTAATTTTCAGAAATCATCCTTTTAAAGCATTTTTGACACTTTCAGAATGACCCAAGGATGGAGAAAGCAGCCAAAGGAGGTTACCAAAAGCAATGAAGTGCATGTCACGTCCATATCATTAGAGAAGTATATAAAACAGAAGGCTTCAGTAAAGTGTCTTTATCTGGTGTAGTTTAATGGGATTTCACATGTCCTTTCTGCCCTCATTCCCATGCATTCAAATAATGTTTGGGCTTTCTATCACAACACAGGAAAAATCCTACACATTGTAGAAAGCTCCAACTTTGCTCTCAATACTTCTCCCAAGGATAACAGCTAAATATGCAAAAGATTAGTTGTAGGTGTGGGGCGGGGGGTGAGAGAGAACATCACTAGCTATCCATTGAAGTCCTATTTGTGCTCTATCCTGGAAGTTGAGATCTGCTGTGCTACCTGAGCTGGCAGTCCCTAGGTTTGTAATTCTCAGGCGGGGCTTTCTCAGTGGGAGGCCCTTAGCTAGAATTTGTTTACTCACTCTGGCCTGAGTGAGTAAACAAATTTTGATTCCATTTCAGGGCCCACTGCAATCCTACCTATTCACTCATGGCATCTCAACCCTGGAGCTGGGAAAGTGCATTCCGGCTTGGGCAGACAGACATGCGCTAGCTCTGTTTGAGCAAATGTGCTAAAAATAGCAGTGTGGCTATTGCGGCAGAGACAGTCGTATGGGCAAGCCACCTGTGTTCAGACCCAGGCCTGCTCCCAGCTGCAGTGTAAACAGATCCTTGGGCTTTTCCTGAGAGGGTTATTAAGAGTAATTTTGGAGTAATTAGCTAGCTGACATTGACTAAGTTGGTGAGTGGGGGTACATGGCTTTATTGTCATCTTCTGTATTTCTGCCTTGCTAACAGGAATATATTTATACAATGAAAAGGCAATATGCTTAGGACACTTTTAAGATCTCCACCAGTGTTGCACATTACATATTAGGCTACATGAATTCAGGGATTTGTTTGTCCCTTACTTCAAACTAGCTTGCTGAATATATTTTCTCATATTCATGCTCAAACCCTGTCTCTCTGCAATTCTTTCTCTGGAAAATCTCCCTTTAAGAGAAATAGCACAGCTCAGGGGCAACTAACAATAGCTTTATGGTGTAATTAATAATTTTTAAAAAATACAAAACAGTGGGATGTAATTTTAACAAAATCTTTCTTATCCTGAGGGTGAGAGTTGAGGGGGGACAGGGTCAAAAAACATTTTTTTTAACCAAATCTATAGCTGGTTTAAAAAACTGGGATGAAACATGTCCCAAAAAAATATTATTTTTAAAAACACAACTCAATGTTTCTACCAAAAAAATGTTGCCAAAAGATTGTATTTCAGAGAACAGTGCCTAGTTGTAGCTGTTATCATGATATGGCCAATCATTACCTTTTCCCCATGTTATGTTCCTTTTCTTTTCCCTACTCTTTCTATATTTGTCTTTCTAGGCTGTAAGTTCTGGAGCAGGGACCATGCCTTCCTTCCTGTTTGAATCAGTGCTAATGAGGGGATACAGGAAACAAGGCCTATATTTGTCATAAAGAACAGCATAACAAAGGAAACAAGTCATATGTAAATTGAAAGCTCAATAACTAAAGGGCCAGATCCTCTACTCCTGAAGTCTGTTGGCATCACTGGAGCAGTGGAAAGGGACCTTAAACCAGCCCTGCAACAGTTCATGGGCTATTTTTGATTCCCTCTTCCTCAATTCAATAAGCATACACTCAGTGAAGCTGAGGATTTCTCCCAGACCATCTGTTTCAGGTTGCAGAGTGCACCGTGTACCTGATAGTTGCGTTTTGATGTGGAGGCAAACCTCACCTTTACAGCCGAAGGTGCAGGAAGGTGCAGGTAGAGCAGGGGTTCTCAACCTTTTTCTTTCTGAGGCCCACCCAAGATGTTATATGCATTCCACAGCCCACTTATGCCACAACAGCTGGTTTTCTGCATAGAAAAGCCAGGCCAGCGCATTAGGGGGCAGCAAGAAAGACAGTCGTCTGGGGTCCCATGCCACGGGGACCTGCATAAAGTTAAGTTGCTCAGGCTTTGGCTTCAGCCCCCCAGGTGGCAGGGCTCAGGATCCCAGGCTTCAGCTTCAGGCGGTGGGGCTTTAGCTTTCTGCCCTGAGCCTCAGAGAGTATAATGGGGCTCACTGCAGTCCTTGTTGGTGGATCCCCTGAAATCTGGTCATGGCTCCCCAATGGGCACTGGACTCCTGGTTGAGAACCACTGAGCTGGAGCATACAAGGGAGTGGGTAATCTTTGATGCAGGACCTTGCAGAGTCCCAGTCCAAGGAGTTTCAAGAAAATTTCCCACCTGTGACGGGAGCCATCTAGGGCAAAGGAGGCAACTCCAACTGTTAAACTAGAGTAGTCTGCATGGAACTGCCACAGGACCATTTTCCTTCCTTTACACGTCATCCCAATACCTTGCAGAGATATTTGGGCTTGGGACTGGATTAACCCCTTAATGAAACAATGAAAGGACTTACCATTTTGGACATGTTGTTTCTCCTCTTCTGTTGCTTGGTGAGACTCACTTCCCTTGATTGCTCCAGACTGGTTTTTCCCTGGAGAGGCTTCGACTTTGTCCACACCACTTTGCTGAGTCCCATTTACATGATCCTTGCTAGATTCTGTGCTCTTACTTTCCCCAGGATTTGGTTCTTTGCTGTTTTCTGACTTGGCTGTCGTGGCATCCTCGGCTGGCTTTTTCTCTTCTTTTTCTTCTGTTTTCTTTTCATCTGTTCCCTGCTGAGCATTTTCTTCCGCTTCTTTCTTAGCTTTTTCTTCTGCATCCTCAGCAAAGGAAGAACCAAAATTAAGTGGGGGGTGGGGGAAATCAAGACCGTCAGCAGATTTGCCAGAGTGATACCGTACGCACTTTTAATCCAATTTCAGCCATGTCCTCTCAAATGATCTTAACTTAAATAAATGTGGAAATTAACATGACAAAAAAAAGACACAAAAACAAAACATTTAGGGTGACATTTGCAAAGCACTCAGCATTGGCCTAGCTGTTTTCCCATTCAAGTCAATATTTGTTGTCACTTTTGAAAACCCCACCACTAATGCAATTGCAAGTATGGACCCCAAATATTTTCTATCTGTGTATTTTAAAAAGCAAATGAAGGGAAGAACAGTTCAGCCATCCATGTAAAGGGAATGGGAGGGGCTAGTTTTACCCATGGCATAAGCGTGTGAAAATCAATCAAATCTAGTTTGTCTCATGCTATATCCAAAACCAGCCTCGTCTGGAAAAACGTGGCCCTTTGAACAGTGAAACATGCTTCCCTGATTTCAGTCTCTCTCTGCTGGCTTCTTATGCCCTTTTCCTCTCACTCTTCCCCAGGTTTTCCTTCCTTTCCCTGTGGTCTAATGCTCTGGCTACTAATATTTTACATGTATACAGTGCCCTTCCATTCTGAATGATTCTAAATTGCTTCACATAAATGCAGTGATAAATAGTCTACACATGCACCACAGTCGTGCAGCCACCTCTGGGGTGGAATTTGCCTAGGAACACCACAAACTAGTTTAGGTCAGAAAGAGAACAGTGGATCCAAGCGAAAGTGAAAGGCAGGTAAATTCAGCCCCTTTATCTCCTCTCCCCTAAATCTGCCACTGGGGGCGAGTCACACCAGAAACACGGCCATGTAATTCAGCTGGCCCCTTCCTACCTCAGCTTCCCTCTAAGTCAGCCACCTCCACTACTGGTCTTTTCTTTCCCAGGGACAGGATGCCTGTCTGCAGAATTGAGTACCTCTAGGCCCTGAGTAACATCTATCATTGGGCACCTGTTTTGGCCATAGGGACCTGTTTATGAGTTTTAAAACAACGGAAGTACAGGAAGGGCAGTTAAGCATGGAAACCATCAGCCTGAGCAATAATAGAATTTCAGATTACACATGCAAAATAACGTTAATAAAGAGCAGTAACTTCCCCTTTTAAAAGTAGTCTGTGTTCATGTCCAGCCAACTGAACCTTGGGTTCTGCTGTGACAGCAAATAATTAGAACCAGTGATATAATTTTCCTGTCTCTTAGGCAGTTCTCATACTACTCTAATTCTGACTAGTATCACAAAAATACAGAACTCTGGCTCCTTTGGACTGCTGAACAATGCCTACAAGTGCTGAGCACCCTCAATTTAAATACAATCGCAGTCAATGGGAGTTTAAGAGTCCCTACATCTATGCAGAAGGTGCTCTGTATCCAGCAGGATCAGACCCTAAGCAAGGGAGTAAGAATTACCAAGTGTTTATTAAACATCTTCTCACATGTAACAAAAATTCTTTTGACAACTGAATCAGAGCAATTTTCTCCAGAAAATCAACCAAAAAGCGGAACAAAACAGAAGGAGGGAAAACGTCATTTTTATAAGAAGCATCAATCTGAATTTCCTTACCAGCAGCTGGCAAAAGTTAATTAATTTTTAAATTAATAAATTATGGATCACATGAAAATATAATTAAATTAGAAACGAGCCTCCCACACTTTATTAATCATTTCTGCAATAATCTAGTTTCCATAGATGGCTCAGTATGCACATTGATATTATGCGTTAGGAGATATGATACAGTGAAGGCTTCCCAGATACCTCCCCTTGTTTTGAACTCTGAAAAATTTGCTAACACGTTGCAACCTAATCACAGGAGATAGACAAAACTCAGTTAAAAACTACAGGGAACATTAATTCATATAGAGATTCATTATGAAACTGCTAGAAATTTGCCTGGTATTAAAATTAGTGTTGCAACATGCTTGCTCTGTACAGTGCTTTTATACCTTGGAGCAGATGTTTATTTTGGTTCTTAATTTATAACTATTTATAATGATCTTTTAAGTGGGAGGAGCTGAGCAACAAACTCACTCATTTTGCCTACACAATTCAAGACATTTTTCAAAAATACTATACTCAGTATAAAAAAACCACACCAAGTTTCTATTGATAATATCCTTACAGAAGATACTACAGTATTCCACAGAAACAAATTATTGCCACTGTTAGTAATTATGACAATTTCTTTGCTTCTGGTCCTAAACTGCTGTGTAATGTTGCTGCGTACTAATAAATAGCTGTTATGTGCTACAGCCTGACTGTGACTGCATTTCTATGAATTAATTTATTATTATTTATTATTATTATTATGTATTTGCAGTGTAATTATGTCTAGAGGCCTCAACAGAGACTGAAGTTCCATTGTGCTAAGCCCCCTACAAACATACTGAGCAACGGTCTCTGTCCAAAGAGCTTATCAGATAAATAGGTAAGACAAAGGGTCAGGAAACAGAGGCACACAGAGGTGAAATGATGTGTCTAAGGTCACAAAACAGGCCAGTGGCAGAACCAGGAATAGAACTCACACCTCCTAATTCCCTGACCAGTGCCTGACTTTATAGATCCCATTGCTCAGCCAATCCAGTGACAAGGCCTGTGTTTGTAAAGGTCTCTAGAATGAAAAGATTTGTACAGATGTGGTTATTACTAAACATACCCCAAAATGTCTGAAGATTTAAAAACTGATGAGCAGAGACAAACCAGAACCTAACTAATGGTGCACATGTCCATTTGAATCATGTGACTTCTTATGCACGTTTCAGTAAAAATCCTTACTCAAAGCACTCCCTGCAAATGAGAAGAAAACAAAATTAAATCCCCAGGACCCATTAGGGTCTATCTAATGCATTTGTTTGTTGGCAATTTGTAAAATATGTATTATTAAGTTCCCTGATGGTCTCCCCTGCATACAGGATGTAGATAGCGTGGGTGTGCACTTTAGATAAACAAACAGTATATACTATAATGACGGCAACTTCATGAACAGCAGTCTCATCTTAAAGCGAAATAGATTGGCCACATAAATTCAACAGTCATATACCAAAAACCATCTGGCCATGTTAATGACTGGAGTCATTTGGTAAACTTTAATTTGTTTTCATCAGATCTTTTTGATTCAAAAAGAACAGATGAAAAAAGTAAATTTCAGAGCTATCTGAAATCAATTGGCAAATAAATGGACTTTGATTTTTGTTGGCAAGAGAAGCATAAAAGGGGTTGATACTCTGTATGGTATGTTTTAACCTCAAGGAAAATTTTATTTGGTTAATAAACTTGTCCTCTTCTGCCTTCTAAAGAGGGCTTATAACTGAGGATGAACATTCTACTTCAGTTAATATAGAAACTGAGCCAAGTCTTCCACTATGCCTCAAGCCAAGTTCAACTCAGTTTGGTTAAAGAATTTTCACCCATCTTCATTCTTCACTTCTAAGAGATTATTATTAATAATAATGGATATCAAAGTAACTCCTAAAGGTCACAGTCCAGATTGAGGCCTCATTGTGCTGGGCACTATACAAACACAGAAGAAGAAAGGAGTCCCTGACAGAGAAATGTATTTTGCCCTACAGCGGCACAGAGTTTGATCTTGTTACTGGGTGTATGCTGGGTGTAGGAGTAGTTCTGAGCTCTAGTGAATGGGATTCTTTATGGTATAAGCCCCATAGCTGGCAAGTAAGTTTTTGTAGGATAGGGCCCATCTACAATACTGTACGATACTTCTGCCATACAAGAAAAAAATAAGGTAATAAAAATCAAACTGTCTAAATCAAACAATATAAAATATACTGTCTCAGTTAATCAAGGATCTGAGCAACAGGCATCCAGCTCTGAAGAGATTTCACAAGCCGTCAAAAAGTTAGATCCGTCTTTTCATTTGGGGCCCAATCCAAAGCGCACTGACTTCCCTTTCCATTCCTTTTCTATCACCTTCTGTACCGCTCTCTTCCCCACAACACATACACACTTCTAACACCCGCATGTACAGTACATAAAAAGGTATAAGGCTTTCATTTGCGTTAAATGGCATTCCTGGCTCCAAGTGCGGGGAATGTTGCTGACCTCTAGAGGAAGATGGTTTGAGAAGTCAGAGCTTACTTCAGGGCTACCTGGACAGAAAAAAAAGGCCTGAAGGGGAGGAGGTAAAAGCTTTCAGCCTTTTATTATGAGGCTCATCTGTTACCTTTGGTTGCTTTTGCTTTCCATTTCTCCCGGTTCTGCTGCACCACCTCGGTCCACGTGGCTTTAAAACATTTGAAGTCCACAGTGAGTATGGAACAGTTGAGTGAGGCACTTCCTTCTGACCCAGTGCTCTTGACACTTGATCTTTTAACTTCTGAGGGGCTAATGCTATTCAAACTGGAAGATAAGATCATAGAATGGGATAGGAATCAGCATTCATACACTTAAATACAGCTAAGGAATAAAACAGAACCTAGCCATAAAGTACTATACAGTCAATCAGCAAAAGCCAATATGCAAAACTTAAATTTCCTCTCTCTGTTCCTATGCTTGTGTTGGAAGAACAATATCATGAGAACATTGGGGAGATCTACTTTAGAAGTGATGAGACAATCTGGACCATTGTAAGGAACAGTGAGTCTAATTCCAATACGATTTACATTAGTGCAACTCTGTTAATACAGTGAAGTTGTTCCCAATTGACACCAGTGTGAGATGAGAAATTGGCTCCGAGTTTACTGATAGCCAACATTGTGAACTTCAATGAGCTCAACACCGTTAATATCCATATATGTTGCCTAATGCTATTAGAGTTGTGTGAAAGTTCCCATTCTCACTTCCCTAAGTTTTTGTTATTAAAATTGAAATTTGTGTGAAATTGTACATCAAAAACGCCTTGCATAACTAAATCTAATCACTTAAAATGTGACACACTTTGCCCTTACATAAATAGGAGCTAGTGCCCTGCAACTTTGTTCCCTTCCTGGATAGATGGAAATACTATAGAAGATGCTGGATCTATAACCTTTTTATGCCAGCACATGAAAAATTACTAAATTTCTCTTGAACCTTTTCCAAAGTGCCTAAGGCACTACTTATGCCCTATCTTACTTTTCTAAAGGCCCCTGACTCAATGGTGGACTGTCCCACCTCTTCATCTCTGGATAGTGGTCTATATTGGCTCATAGTTCTAGAGCACTGAACTAGAACTTCTTGTAGCTTCTGGCACTGTCTGCAGCTTCAGTGAATTTTATGTATGTTTAAAATCAAGTTCAGATGCAAACAAACTTGGAAGGAACCCAAAGAACTACTAATATTTAAGGATCCAGAAGGACTAATGTACATGGAAAACTTAAGTGCCTAAACAATTGTTGACAGCAATGACTAAGGGTTGAGGGTGGAAGAGAGATGACTGGTAGAGGGCTTTACAGCTTGTCTAAAAGTAGAGAGGTAGTTGAGCTGCAACATTTTAGTTTCAGTTCCAACCCTCCCCCACCCCACCTCACCCCACCCCAAAGTTCAAGGGCATTTAAGATTCAGGTTTTGGTGGTTTAGATTATAGAAACATAGACCATGGAATCCAGCTTCAGATTCTGAACTGCCCTGGATTTAAGAGGCATTCAGATATGGAATGTTGGTTTGATCCAATGTCTTTAAGTATCTGTTTACTGTAAAACACCAAGGGTGGAAACAAATTAGTGAGTGTGGCATAAGGGATAAGTAGGAGGAAAGGAAGAAAAAGAAAATTCAGTTTGATAATCAGGATATATTTCTTAATGGTGAGATTAATTAGACTTCTGAATCATCTCCCAAGGGAAGAGGTTGAAACTCCATTACTGGAGACATGTACAAATCAACAGAGAATCTACAATGTCTGGAACAACCCTGCATTGACAAAGGGAGGGGCTAAGTGACCAAATAAGTCTTTCTTCTCTCTAATTTCTATTATTTTAACTATTCAGATAATGGTGAATAGTGTACAGGCTACCAGATTATCCCCCCTTGAAGCCTTTTGAATATTCACCCTATAATAGTGCTGGAATTATCCCAGGACCTGCACAGGAGAAACCCTAATAACTCATTAGGTTCCTTGATAGGTCTTATGGCAGAAGGTCAGGCTAAATGAAAGTGAGACTCTTTACATCTAAATTCCAGTGAATTCGGATGTGGATATATGCATAAATCGAGCAATAATTAACCAGGTCTGATTGTACTTCATGGTCAATCCATTTCTACTACACTTCCTAACAACATTTCTTTTCAGAGAGAACCAATGGGAGGTCTTTGCTAATACCCAATGAGTTCAAAACAGAGAAGTGAGCCCTAAAATCAGATACAACACTCATGCACCAGAGCAAACACAGGTACTCACCTGGAACGTCTAAATCCAGTCATGCCAGAACGGGAGGCTTCATCAATGAGTGGTGTTACAATCTTCTCTGTCATGTCTGTCAGCACAGTAAAAGTGGGCTCCACAATGAAATCAATAAAACCTGAATTAAAACATAACGGACATAAACAGAAGAGGTAAGTATTTCTGTTTTGCCATTAACTGTGAATTATCCAGTGTAATAGCACAGAGGATGAAAAGAATTACATATTGAAAGAGGAACTGAAAAAAGGACAAGGAAGAATGATATATGCATTAATCAGGTTTCAGAGTGGCAGCCAGGTTAGTCTTTATCTGCAAAAAGAACACAAGCACTCCTGTTCTTTTTATGCATTAATCCTGACCCATAAGCTGATATTTTGCATGCAATGGTAGCTCCTTAAATGTTGGACAGAAAGTGTGGAAATTCAGAACATAAACAGATGCAACAGAACTTGTTCTGCGTGAGTTTTTGAGTATCTAAGCCAAATTCTCGGGACAGTTGGATGAGATCAAGCTTGAAGGATGAAATTTTTGGAAACAGAAAAATAAAAGAGTAGTAATAATGATAGACTTCCCTGGGTATCTATTCCAAGTGCCATGGAGCTATCAAATATCAGTGGGTTTTTGTGAATATTCTCATTTGAAGGTTTGCCCTGCTTGTACTCACTGAGGGTCAAACATATTCAGATTGTATTCATTTAATTTTTAACAAATTCATATATTGTTTTTAAATCAGGAGAAGGGAAAAATACAGAGCTAAATCTGTCCCTCTACTGGTTTGTGTACAAGGGCGAGGGCTGGGAGGAGACAGCATAGTACCTCTTCCTGCAAGTCAGCTCATTGTGCAAGCCAAACGGATGGATCCACCCAGAGCATTTAAGAAAGCACTGAGTTTTGAGCCTTCTAAAGTGTGCACTTCTACACCAGCTTTCAGCCCCCTGTAGCCTTGCCCTGTGTTGACACTATACGATAACCATATGGTCAGTAAGGCATTTTAGTGTTTGTGGTCACAGATTGGACATACTGATTTTTAAAGACAGATTTTTCAACTTTATTTTCCCCTCATATTGTCACTGTTCAGCAGAGTTACGGTCATTTGGGAGCCCTAACTGTACATTTCTGTAGTGTAATACATTTGGATTTATCTTTTAATTTAATCTGAACTCTGGATTTCTTGGGTTCTTGCCTGATCTAAGGATATTTCACAACATTCTCTAATGTATTTTACTCTAAATTACTGATACATACTCTCCACCTTAACACAGTGTGTGTCTGAGGATTATCTTACCCCTCATCTTTACACTCTGAGATGAGGGTCCCAAGGCCAACAGCCAAGAGCAGTGATTTTCCACTTGTGATCTGTGGACCCCTAGGGACTATGTCTGTGGACTATGTCTAAGATTTCCAAAGGGATCTGCACCTCCATTT